>CM031859.1:44021820-44573541 GCA_018697195.1 Certhia americana | reverse complement strand
CAAAATGGACAAATCGGGGGTTTTGAAGTTACAGATTACTGATGGGAATTTTACCTTTGTGTCATAGTGTAAACTCTTCTCATCAAATTTGATCATCTTGCTCCTCTAAAGAATTTGAAAAATGTGGCTTGTCCTTGCTGCATCCTGTCTCGTCACTAGATGTTTGTGTACGCTCACATTTGCATTTATAATTTATTTATGAAACTGCAGGTATCATTTTGTCACCAGTTTTTTTTAAAGTAGCTACACAGTAAGAAAACAAAAATAAAAAACTGACATGGCTTTTGTTTTAAAAAACAGGGAAACCTTTATTAATGTATTCAAGTGGGAAATTCTGACGTAAAAGACATTCATCAGTGCTATGATGAAATAATACTATTAATGCTCACATTTTGATTGCATAAGGTGTTTAGCTGTGCATGAGTTAGGACCAGTTACATATTCAGCGTGAGATTTTTCATGCAATACTTGGTGCCTAATGGGAGGGAGAACAGCTGCTGACTTGCCCTGGAGGAACAGAGACAAGTGGGGACTGCTTAGACAGAAAACAGGATGAACCAGAGAAGAGAAACCATATATGTTTGGACGGTACCAGAGAAAATGAGGGTAGTCCTATCTTAACCCAGGAGTTTCTTTTTACAATTACTGCCAACCTAGGACAGAGGCAGACATTCTCAGTACAGCAAGTGTAAACGACAAGAAACATTTGTACATCTACTGCATTTACACGGTATGTGAAAACAGAAATAACTCCTAAAAACCAACAACTGGACGAACAAATATTGAAATGTATGAAAATCCAAAAAAGCTTGTGTCTGTCATTATTGAATAGGGTTAAAGCGGATTTTTCAGACTTCAGCAACTTCAAACTACCACAAGCCAAGCTTTCGGGAAGAGGTGCCTCGTTCTTCAGCGGCTAATCTCAGTACCTGCACTGCATCCCATCTGTGCAGGCACAGGCTTTCACACCCCTACCAAGAATGAGGCAGAATCAAGGACCTGATCGAGGTTTTAAAACTCAAACCCACTTCTCAGTGAGGATCGATATGTTTAACGGGCCAGTTTCTCGTGCAGCTATTCAAAGGATTGCACTGAATGCGGAGGGGGAGGGGACCTCCTGTGACCAGTGTGACTCAAAAAATTTACTGAAAAACGTCTTACCTTGGTAAAACCTGCAGCGAACCTTGCTACTGACTGAATAGCAAGACAAACCTGAAAGCCCAAGTGAGCGGCAGAAACGAAGGGAAACTGAAAAGGCATCTGCTCAGAAATCGGGCAATGTTCACAAAAGTGTCTGCATTGCGTTTAAGACTAACCACTCCAGATAGATTAAGCTACTTATATCAAAGAGGGAAGCACTTTATTTTTTTTCTTTTCTTGAGAGCAACATTCTCTGAGAAGTACACTTTCAGAAATCAGTAATACCTAATATGACCAGAAACTGGCCTCGAATGGTTAGCTATCAACTGTTTTGTTTTGATTTCAAAGCATGGCTCCCTGATTTAAAAATAACTGAACTTGGTCCTAAATAGAAGAACTGCATGATATGTTTAGCAATCCTGCTTTATGCTTCTAAGAAGTTAGTCAATTTACGCTCTTCTACACCTAATTCGACTGGGGCAACTGAGTGTTTCTTCAGCAAAGGACTCCCAGGTTAGAATTTGTGGAGTAATCTCACACCCCACACTCATTTAAGAGAAAAACCAGAATCCACCAGTGCTCACTGCTGGTTTAGTCACCAACGCCAGACTGAGGAGGCAGCTACAACCACCACTTTCTCATGCCTGTGCAGATGATAAAGAATACAGCAGTGGGCTGGTACTCCCCAGCACAAGCGTGCTGACATCCCTTCAAATCATTCAAGGCACCAGACCCATCTGCAAGTATCAAAGACATTAAACTGTCAGTGAAAATCACAGTGGTGGGGATAGAAACAATGATCATCAAAGGCAGAAGATAAGTGAAGAGAAGAAAACAGAGTACAGAATGGAGGAGTAACTAAGAATGTTACTGTTTCCTACCAAGTTATGGAACATTCAGGAAACAGATTAGTGAAGCAAATAAGTATCGAAATAACAATAGCTAGAGAGCTCGTTTGTTACCAAGCCCACCAGTAGTAAAGCTCCTAGGTGATTATAGCCCTAGTGTTGAATCTAAGTATCATGAGTATTTCTGCAGTTTCAACGGGTTTTTACAACTATTTGCTTTGCAAATGTAAACAATGTCAAAAATTAAAGTGTGTCGCTCAGTATTCTTTAGAAAATGAAAATAGTTTGGATTTCAACCAGAGTTCAACCCACTGTGTGGCCACAAGATTCGTGATGACTAGGTAGTTGGATTTTTTTTTTTCCTGTTCACCTAAAAAATGAGTTTAAGGAGGAAAAAAAGATGTGATCTAGAGGAAAAAATAAACAGCTCTACAACGAAAGAGTAGGGAAACCAGTTACCCTGGAAGTGACAGCAAGCTCATGTTCATTCCAATGAAAAAAATGAAGGGTAGCAACTGCGGACGGTCTTTGGTTCAAATATAAACCAAACATATGTAACCAAAATGCGAAAACATGAGTTTCGACATATTGGGGCGTTTGTTCCGCTTTTAGATTTGTTACATTGGCTCGTATCATCCAGTCCTGCACGCCCAGGTATCAGCATCGCTCGGCGGGCGTGTGAAAGCATTGCCCTTTTTACCGGTTCATCTCCTCACCGAACAACTCTCCGGATATTTGCTACGTTTAGGGGGTTTACACCCGGAATCTGCAGCTCGCAGACAAAGAGACTGCTAAAGGAAACCTTAAACCTTAAACTCAAGGTTTTTCCAGGGATCAACTTGCAGCCAAGCCTCTTTCATGGTTTTCCATGAAAACCTGCACGGGAGCGCTGCAAGCCGCGCAATAAGCCCGTGCCGAAGGGGCGCTGGGGATGAGGAGCGGGGCAGTCGGAGCCGGGCGGACACCCGCTGCCGCCGCCTCGGGGCCGAGCCGCCCTCAGGCCGCCGCCAGCGCCCCGCCGCTTCTTGCCGAAGCCGACCGCCACCGCAAGCCCCATCCGCCGCGCGGCCCCGCCGCCAATAACAGCCGTCCCTCCGCAGCCCCGGACGGCCCCCCTTCCCGCATGCGCGCGCTCGCCCTCACAGCTCAGGGTGACGGGGCGCCTGCCGTAGAGCGCTGGCCGCTCAACCCCCTCCTACACGGTGCCGTATCTCATAGCCAACCATACTTTAGGGTGGGTTTTTTTTTTTCTTTAAGGGTGGGCCCCGGCGTGCGCGCGACACTCAACTCCCCGCCATTCAAATGCGGTACGACCCAGTTAACCCCGTGTTCCCGGCAGCGTCGGCCTCTCCCGCCCATCCGCGGCGCGGAGATCCGCAGCCTCACCCCCAGCCCGCGCGGCCGATCCGCCCGAATCACCCGAGGCCGTACCTCTCTCCCTCCCGCCTGCTCCCTCGCCACCAGGGGGAAGCATAGAAAGATTTTCCCCCCGATCCTGCTCGCGCTTCGCGCCCAGCCTGCCGAGCCGAAAAAACAAAAGATGGGGGGGGGAGGGGTGGAAGCGCATGTGTGGTGTCAGGAGCGTGAGGAACACCCCCTCCGCTCGCTGAGCCCCTTTCCCCGCAACACGGGCCCATCCAACCCCCTCCCCCGCTCCCCCAATGGTTGCACCCGTGACGACATATCAGGCAACAGCAGCTGGCCGGGGCCGGGGCGCCGCAGGGAGTCCGCAGGGGCACGAGCCGCGCTATCCCTGAGGGGCGCGCACGGGCCCGCACGGGATGTAGGAGGCGCGCCGCGGAGGGGGGGGGGCGCGCCCGCCGCCACGCGCCGAGCGGCGGCATCAGGCGGGGGGGGGGGAGGGGGGGGGCAGGGACACAGACAATGGCGCGTCGGGCTGCGCGCGCTCCGCGGGAGGGCGAGGGGAGCGGCAGGAGCGGGGATGAGTGCTTGCCTGCGCGCGCGCGCGCTCGTGCGGCGGCGGCGCGAGCGGCAGTGGGCGGGGGGGAGCCAGGAGGGCCCGCGCTCGCTCCGCGCTCCGCTCGCTCGCGCGGTGCTGTGCGGTGCCTCGGCTGCTGGGCGGCGAACAAACATGTTCTCAGTGCGGATCGTGACTGCCGACTATATGGGCAGCCCGCTGCCCGGCCTGGACCCTGCCAGTCACGCTTCCGAGAGGCCCGGCCAAAGGGTGCCCGTCGTGAGAGTATTCGGCGCAAAACTGCAGGTTAAAGGCATTGCCCGCCGCCACGACGGGCGGCGGGGACGCCCCGCTTGGGGCGCCGCGGTCGTGCCGGCGCCGGCACCGCCGACGCCCACCCCGCTTCCGATCTTTGGGGCTGGGTCGCGCCCCCCCCGCGCTCCGCGCCCGCCGCCGCCGCGCGTTCACCTGCCAGCGGGGACGGCAGTGGAGGGCAGCGGCCATGGGAGATTGGGGAAATGGCCACGGGTGTAGCGACGCGCCGCCGGTGGCGGCGGGGGCTGCGGGCTTTGGCGGAGCTGACCCCGGGAGAGCGGCCGCAGCTTGCAAAAACGGGGCCGGCCCGTGCCGCCGTCGCTGCCGGTGCCCGCCGCCGCTCTCCTGCCCTGCCGCGGAGCTGTCGCTGCGGTGGGGCGAGCCGGCGAGGCGAAGCGGCTGAGCGCGGGCACAGGCGAGACTTGTGCGGCACTTGGGAAGTGGGGGCTCGTGCGGCGGCAGGGATCGCGCACGGCCGGAGGCACCGGTGCTGCACTGCAGAGAGGAACGTCCTGAGCGCCGGCCACAGGTTGCCCCCCGAGGCTCCCGAATGTCACACGCCACTTCTTCGCTGCCTCTTCGCCCTGTGGCCTTGTGCTCACAGCCGTCCCACGTCTCCGATGTGTTTCTGACCAGTGCAAACAAATACGTTCTCGGAACAAATTTCTAGCAAATTAAAGACTTAGGAAAATTAATTTAAGATGTACTGTAGTTTGCCCATACGTTAAATATTAAGTTGAAAAAAAATCCCTGGGTTTTTTAGATATTAGACATATTAAGCATCATTGCTTGTGATCTCTTTATACTTATGCTGTGTTAATGCTGACCTTGGGAATCGAGGTATTTCTGCATATTTTATTGACTGGCACGTTGAAAAATATCTATTGATACACATACGTTAAATCTTAGACAAGACAAAAAACGTGTAATAAAAGAGCACAGCAGAGGTGTCTTTCCCTTCAGGCAGTTATTATCGTAGAGCAGATATTTTTGTTGTAATTTTTGTTGTATTTTTTGTTGGCTTGCTTTTTGGGTTTTTTTTTAATCCAGAATTAACTGTCTTCTCTGTTTAAGCACAGAGAAACATGACATATTCGAGGTGTTGTGTTCTGATGTGACTACAGCTCCAAATTATTAAGTGAATGAGTAGAATTAATAGATAAAATATTGAAATAGTGGGACCTATTTTATTGTAGCTCTAATTCTGCATACAAAGGAGATATTATGTAATAATATTTATGTAATGGCAGGAGTAACTATTTCATGATTAAAAAATGTAGAGCCTGAGGTTGTTGGCAGGTACCGGGATTTTTGTGCATGCGTGTGGTTAACTCATTAAGGGTTATTTTCTTTTAAGAAAATGTTTAGGCTATGCAATATCATGAATGTAGCATCATAAAGTAAACAGTGAAGTAGTTTAGTTGTCCAGCTATTAGGAATACAGTAGGAAATCCCTGGCTTCCCCAACCATAAACTTTAATGTCAGTTTGCATAATAGAAGTGTTTCTAATTCGTCTTTGTTAGACAAGACAATTCACTAGTCTGCAAAAGCAGCGTTACTTGTCTATCCTATTTCTTTCCTTTTCAAACTTAAATTTTTTTTTTAATGTTCTATATCTTTAGTAATGTTTGCTATTAAGCTTCATGAGTTTCTTATTGCAGTGATTTGGGTTTTTTTTTTTCTTTTTAGAAAAGCAGACAAATGTATTTCTCTCTCTTCCGAGGTGTTGGACCTAAGCACTCATTGTCAGAAGTAGTCTGACAGTAATTCTTGGTTTATTTCTTGAGAGCTGAAATTGAAAACTAAGTGTAATCACACTACATTTTCTTCAAGGTAAAAGGAATAGGGAAAACAACTTCTAGCACACTGTCTAAGACAATGGGATGTCCTTATTGTTTGGCTTACAGGCAGTGTGATGCTTGTCTTCACTTAAGTTGGTCTGGGTGGGAATAACCCTTTCTCATTGGGTTTAATGTGTGTGCCTTGTTGCCTCCATGGTAGCGTGGTAGCAACCCGTTATGGCTGTATCGCCTGCTTCACCTCCATCATCTTTAATTTCGCACAACTCTTAGTGTGTTTATAGCTGTGCACCCAAGCTGTGCAGCTAATTGGGAGTCAGGTTCAGAACAGACTTCAAATTTCACCTGCTGAGTGAAGGGGCTTTGGTTGGTATGTGGCAGTGGCTTATGCAGATGTTCAGAAAATTTGGCACCGCTGTATCCTTGTGTCCACCAGCAGCTGTGGACAGTGGTCCTGAAGGCAGCCACTTGTGCTTTCTGCCCCATCTTGTGGAGCTACTGCACTCAGTGAGGTGTGAGAATGACAGGATCGCCAGTGTTACCTTTGAAGGCTTTTATGTAATCCAGTACTCAGCAATTAATTTGTGAAGGTTTACTGGTGCAATCTATAAAATGAAAGCGGCTTGTGGTTGGGGGAGGAAAAAACCACTTTTAATTACAAGTAGTGGAAGGATCAGCTCCTAGAATGGACTGTGTGTGCAATAACATTTATCAACTTCTTTATGTCTTTTGAGGAAGAAATCTTGTATTTGGCAAAGCTATGCAAATTCTGTCTTTGTATCCTACATCTTTGCATAATGAGCTGGAAAGATAAGGAATCAAAATTTTGTTTAAGCCCAAAGATCCGCCTACTATATTTTGTTATTTTGTGAAATAAAAATTCTGATTACAATAGCGAAAGGTGAAGTGAACTGATTGAGCCATTTCATTCAATTTTAGATGTTTGGTGCTTTAAGCAGACTGGCATGCCTGTTGACATTGTGACGTGGACAAAAGTATAATTTCAGAAATACTGCAACACTGCCATGGTGGTAATACAATGAAAGCAGTGTTGAATTCATGCTTTATTGTATAACAACATAGATATTATCTGATACACCAGTATTTGTATCTCTGAGGGAGTCTCATAATATTGCTGCTTATACATAAAAACAATAGGTTTTAATTCACTAGGTAATGCTCAAGTATGAAACAAAGTCGCATTCTATTCTCAGGCAGTATGGTCTGCTGACTAGTACTTTTGTAAATGCTTTTTGTAAAAATAGAAAAAAAAACTTCACAAAATTTCAAGGCCTGTTCAGAAAAACAGAAATCATAATGAAATTAGAAATCATAATGAAAATTTATTTTTCTGTTAGTGTATTGTTAGTTGAATTCTCAATTCTTGAACTGTCATTCCTGTTGTTAATCTGAATCTTGTTAAGATTTTTTCAACCACATAAGTACCTGAATTTATAGCTTCAAAACAGATATATTTAAGGTAAGTCATCTGTAATCATAAAAGTCATGTATGTTTATAGTTTTGTTTGGGAAGAGGTTATTCCATACGTCTTAGTCATTGAATCATGGAATGTGCTGAGTTAGAAGGAAACCATGAGGATCATAGAGTCAACTCCTGGCCCTGCTCAGGACACTCCAAGAATCACACCATGTGCCTGAGAGTGTTGTCCAAATCCTTCTTGAGCTCTGTCAGGCTAGTGCTGTGACCACGTCCCTGGGGAGCCTGTTCCAACACCAGGAAAACCTTTCCCTGATATCAAACCTAAACCTTCCCTGATGCAGCTTCACACCATTTCCTCGAGTCCTGTCACTGGTCACGAGAGTGAAGAGATCTGTACCTGCACCTCCTTCATGAGGAAGTTTTAAGACTGCAGTAAGTGAGGTCTTCCCTCAGTCTCCTCCAGGCTAAACAGACCAAGCAGACCTCAGCTGCTTCCCACGTGGCTTCCACTCAGGGCCCTTCGCCATCCTTGTGGCCCTCTTTTGGATGCTCTCTAATAGCTTGATGACCCTTGTTCAAGTTGCTGTTGACCAGAACCCCCCAGGTACCTTTCCACAGTGCTGCTCTCCAGCGTCTTTTCCCTGGTCTATAGGCAAAACCAGGGTTGCTGTATCCCTGCTGCAGAATCTGGCACTTGACCTCATATGGTTGATGATTGCCCATCTCCCTGATTTGTCAAGGTCTCTCTGCAGGGCCTGTCTGCCCGTGAGGGAGTCAGCAGCTCCTCCCAACTTAGTGTTGCCACAAACTTAGTATTCCTTCAAATGCTGTGTCCAAGTTGCTAACGAAAGTGTTGAAGAGAACTGGGCCAAGGATTGGAGCCCTACGGAATCCCACTAGCGACTGGATGCCATGTCTGTATTATTTTTATTCCTCTGAAAAAAGTATTTGAAATTTAATTCCCTGTTTGCAGATAGAGAACTGTAAGCCACCCTAAGCCTCATTCCAAATTTACATTAAATTTAGGTGATCTCCAAAGATTTCTATCTCATGTTGCTTTCCATTTTTTAACTGTGAAAATTTATTTACTATGAGGTCTCTTGTAGTGTATGGGTATATTTAAGTTTTGGTTTGTTTCCTACTAGCTCTTGGCCATTTCAAGCTCTTGGAGTCTGTCCTCAAGATTTCACTGACTGCTTCAGGACATGTATGTGAATGCTCAGTTGAGTGTTTCTGTCAGGTGCTTATTCAGCTGCAGAAAGAACCAAATTGTAAATCCATTCATAAAAAAATCAGGGTGACTAGATGAACTCGGTGTCATTTTAGGAGAGACATCAGTAAATTATCACTTCACTTAACAAGATGAGCACAAGTAGCTGAGGATACTACTCATAAACCACATAGGAAATAGCTGTTGGTGTGTGATAATGAGTATTGTCAAACAGATAGTTGAATTATTAGCAAAAAAAAATCATTTTGATGTGGATGTGATTTGAGGCTGATACGTGATAAATTTTACAAAAATGGGTGCACATTTTTAAATTGCTTTTGAAGGGTGTTAGGCTGAGAAATGTGTGTTCAGTTGACAGGAGGGCTATTGGAGAAGGCAGATTAGGAATTTACATAGGAAAAAACAGTGTGTCATTTGAGGAGTAATATACTGCTGTCCTCAACTGCCACTTTATGTATTTGTCTTGTTTGGAGGGGTTTTGTAGTTTACATTATAAAATCACTGATCCAAGAAAGAATCTTACTCAGGGCAGCACAAAAAGCCAGCCAAAAAAAAAAAAAGGATGTTTTTAAGTTACACTTGCATGCTTTTGATTGCAAGTTTTTCTGAGGCTAAATGTAACACAGAGTAGGGGCTTACAGTCAGCAACATCTGAATGTATTTCAGGTAGTCATCTAAGTTCAGTGCTTTCACTTCTTGGTTTTCTGAGAGGGGAGGAAAAAAAGCAGAGGCAAAGGCTGCAGCTAAAATCTGGCTCCCTTCCAGGAGCAGTAGCTCTGGTATGACTCAGTGAAGGGGCCTGCTTATCTTCTTTCTTCTCTTCTTCCCCCTCCCCTTTCCCCCTTCACTGACCTGGCTAGGCTGTATATCTGATCCCATCCAGTGTCTGGCTTTCTGTCCTCTGTTATTGCCCATTTGAGAAGGACTGAACTCCTTGCAGGGTCTTGCTGCTTTCTATACTCAGCTCATGGTGAACGTTTCCTCTCTCCATTTTCACTACCATTTCAGACACTGTCCCCCACAGTGGCCATTCCCTGTAGCTTCCTTAGTTCAGTGTTCACCGGTGAGCATTGTTCCATTTGCTGCTACTTCCATATTCCATTTCCCAGAAGTGGGTACTACTTGCAAACACTTTTCCACTTTCGTCTGTGGCTTCACAGTAAGAAGATGCCAAAAGAGGATATAGCCATTGTGTTGAGACTTGTGCCTTTGCTTTACCTTTTCACACCCTTTCCCGAAACATGGCAGCATACAACTCTTGATAAAGGGTTATTCTGTGGGTTACAGCATGGCCTAAAAGATTTTTGTGTTGTACAGTGTAGCTTCAATTCCAAGATAGCTTTTCTGCATCTTGCACTGACAGGCTTGTGATACTTCTGAAGAACTGTTAGAAAAATTGCCTGATGTATTAAAAGGATATGTTTTCTAAATTGTCCGATTTTGGTGGGGATGTGGGTTTGTGGGGTTGTTGTGTTTGGTTGGGGTTTTTTTAAGAACCTTCTCAATTTTTTTTGTTGTTTTTTTTTTTAAGAGGCATTTATTACATACTTTGTGTAGATTGCCTGCTGAGTTGTTTGAGCAATGAGAGGCTGTCTGTCTGAATAAACTGCGATTCTGCTTCACTAGCATGAAACTTAAATAGCCAATTTCATACTTGCATATATGCAAGTTGCTAAAATTCTGGTTTTTAAATAAACTTTAAAATACTGTGATAAAATTGATGTTTTAAATAGAATCCAGATACTGGGTTCCTAACCAATATTGTGCTTCCTATTGTAGAGTACCTCTTGGTCAACTCATTGAATATTTTTGTGCTGTTGTAATTCAGTATAAAAAATACATGCATAACTGACCCGATATGCTTAAAACTCCATCAGCTGCAGACTTCAGTGTCCCACAAAGTAGCTGCATCTATATTGAATCTGGGATTGGTTTTTATGATTAGTGTCTCTGGAAGTAGACCAGGAGCTGATCTGTCTCAACTATAATTTCCAGTTCTGTTACATACTTCTTAAGGGTGCTTTTTGGCTGCTTGTTGAAATATATTCTTTTTCCGTGTGTAAAATGAACCTCCTCAAAATAGCACACTGGTCTGAAAATAGTTGTCTCTCTTATTTTTACCAGAGAAACACATGCATATCACAACTGAGGTTGGCAGGATGAGATGATGTGTAAACACTCAGAGAGAAACAGCTCTTGCTTAGTAATTTTTGCAGTCTGAGTAGACAAGATAAATCTCTGAAAGAAGGAAGCAGGTGTGATAATACCATGCTATCAATTTCTTCTAGTCTTTCATATTCAGAGTTCCAGTATTGATGATTTAATAATACCCTCTTCTCCTAACTGTTGTCATTACCTTGGTTTTGTCCTTTACTCTTGGTTGACTTGATTGACCTCTGTGTGCAGTGGACCTCTGAGAAGCATGATGGTGAACATATAACCATTTGGAAGGAGGCAGTATAAACACTCACACTAAAAGATTTATAGTCTGTGTTCTGTCTCACAAATGAAGAGGCTGAAATTTTTAATAATGATTGGACAGAGTCACTGAAGATTCAGTCTTGTTTCACAGGAGATCTACTCATCAAAATCTCAGGACAATTAGCAGCTGAAAATTTTTTTTCTCCTTTAGTTACACCTTAAAGACACACTGTTATCTCCAGCTATTTCAAGGGCAGTATCTCAGCCTCCTGATCCATCATGACTGGATGTTGAGGTGACAACTGATGAACTTGCTTCTTTGCCTTTTCCTCTCTGTCTGCTATGTCACATGTACTACCCCTATGTTACAATTGTGTGCATTTTTAAAGTTCCTGTGTATGTTTCCTCTATATCACATTTATTCTGTGGGGAAAATTGTTTCACTGTATTGAATTATCTCACATTTCAGGAACATGTTCTTGACAGATAGCAAGGTATACTTGTGTAAAGAAAAGGATGAATTTACTTAGGATCCCATATCAAATAAATAGCAGAAATGATAGTGAAGAAGCTGCTGTCTACAAGTGGGGTTATTTCTATGCTACTACACTGCCTGGTAATAAAATAATGTGAACAGTAATGTTCTTTTACACGTTGACCAAAGTTACAGTTGTGGTAACAATTACAACTTAAAGGCATGGGCTTAATTAACAAGGTCCAGGGATTGATTGCAAAGATCTGCTGTGAAATCTGTATAGTTACACATAATCACACTATTATTCACAATACCAATATGTATTCTAGTGAAGCTAATAATTCTCAAGAGTACAGTGTGTCTTGGTTTAGGGCAAATTTGGGGAGAAACCTCCAAGTGGCGTCCCTCTAGAAAGCAAATCCAATCGGCCCCTCCCGCAGCTGGTTCAGGAAAAAAAAATGTCCTTGGAGGAGAGTGGAAAAAAATTATGGTTTATTCAACAAGCAAAGCACTCCCCAGCACAACAAGTGAACAATACTAAACAACAAAACCTCTTGCCTCTCTGAAGAGATGCTGAATTCAGAAAGTCTCTCCCATGGGCTGTAGCTCAGCTCACTCCCTTGCTGTCAGTCCCTCCATGCTGGGAAAGGCCGGGCCCAGGCCAGGCCACGGGTCTGAGCTCCTGGGGCTCCCCTGGGTTTTTAGTCCAGTGCAAGTACAAATAGTTGCAAAGAAAAGGAGGGTGGGAAAAAAACCCACAGTCCAGAGAACTTCCTTGCTTCAGCTAGCCAAAAACTAACAGAAAGCAACAGAGCTTTGTCCCACTGTCTGCACTGCAGACAACACAGGCTGTGTGGAAAAAAACCCTGAAAACTCTTATCTTATGTTTTGAAAACAACCACCTCGGACACTCCACTACTTCTTCAATCTCATATCCAGTTTTAAAGGTGCAAGACTTATTTCTGAGCTAAACAGACGAATGGGGATACAATTCAGCATCAATCCAGGACACAGTGGAATAATTATGTGAGCTTGCAAACAGGCAATATTTTTCTGCCAGTGATGCAGTGATATTTATATGCCAATCATAAGACTGAGATTAGACCCCAAAATATAGAAGAGTTCTAAACAAATACCAGAAAGGTTTGTACCAGCTATAGGTACTGTCTGAAAGGTCAGTTCTTGCATAGGCTTCATGCATGTTTGTTAAGGCTGTTTGCTCTCAAGAGCTTTTTATTAAAGGGGAGTTATAAGGTGTGCATAAGTTTGTGTGTTTTTTGGCAGAGCATTTAAATAAAACTTCACACATGCTGCCTGGGCTGAGCCATATGGCTTATTAGGGAACCATTTGATGTCTGTATGTTCCAGTCTTCCTGTGATCAGTATGCAGACAGCCATTTCAGATAACTTCTTCCCCGACTCAAATATTTGCAGTCTGTCAGGTTGACTGCATGTTTATGCGTTCATGTTATGTTACTTTGGGTGTATATGTGCATGCCGTCTCTAGTTTCAGCTTGGGGAGTCATCATCCTTGGAGGCACTTAGAAGTTCTCGGGATGTGGTCCTGGGCAGCCAGCTCTAGGTGGCCCTGCTTGGGCAGAGAAATCGATCCAGGTGTCCTCCAGGGGTCCCTTCTAACCCCAACCATTTTGTGATTACGGAGATTACTCTTGTCAGCAGTGGGTATCCAGGTGCTCTGTACAGGCTGTTTGTGTGTCCAGGTAAGCACAGTTGTATTCAAATGATGTGGTGAGGTTGTCAGGTAGCTAACTGTCTTTAAGCTGATTGCCCTGCAGCTGTGAAAGTTAATGGAAGGTTTTGGTGTTGTTGGTGAAAACTGAGTAAGATTTTGAAAGATGAAAAGAGAGAATATTCGTTACAGAGACAATTGCTAAGCTGTGCTTGTCCTTTAGTGACATGTTCTTTTCCTAGAAATTAGAGGAAAAGTAGGAGCAGCCCTGCTTATTTCCCTTCAGGTTGTGCCTCTGTGCTGTTTGCTGACTAAATCGTGTTTACTACAAAATAGCTGTTCTATTAAATAGTATGTCCTATTTTAGGTGCAATATCAACATGCGGTACTCAGTATGAATATTGAAAGGACTGTGGAATGTTGCACTTAATCCATAATACCTGACATTACACCTCAGGGGAGGTTTACAATAGAAGTTTTCCAAGTTTTGTATAATGAGATGTATAATGAGTCTTTCATTTTGTGTTTGAAACTACCTAGGTGGATTTCTGCATAGCACAGAAATTACTAACCTGTGGAAATTGGAAACTGATTCAGCCCTCATGTTGGCAGGTACTGCCTTCAGATCAATAATGAACATTATTTCTGTCACCCCTATTACACTTATTAGCCAGATGAAGAGTCTGTTTTCTGGAGCTCTTGATATAGAAACTTCTATATTTTCTTTTGAAAAGTTACATATTTAAGGTAGCTAAAATGTTACAAAATACTTGATGAATCATCCTTTATGTTTTTGTATGTCTTTGTCCATTGACCATTAAGCAAATGGATTTGTGATATTCACATTTATAAGTAATGAAACCTATTTTGCTGTCTGTAGGAAGAGATTACAGGCAGATTCTTACGCTGAGGTAAAATGAATCTATGATATCAAATTTTTTAATGTTTGAGCTGTTTGAATTAGCTTTGTGAAACTGATATTTAGCCATCTTTACTGTTAGACCAAATTAGTTGCAGTAAAAACAACCCAGTTCTGCCATGGGTTATCTGTTTATCTCTTTCTTACAGTAGAAGTGTGTTTTGACCCTCAAATTAATGTTCATATCAGAAGGAACACCTCTAGAGATTGTCCAGTTAGTCCAAGCACCATGTGCAAAGCAGGACTAGCTAGACCAGCTCCAAGAAAATGCCACAATCTAAGTAACTTCCAGTGTTTGACCACACTCACACCACACCAAACCAAACAAATAATGCTACCAGACTTTTTTTTAAGTTTGTGCTCATTGCCACTTGTCCATTCATTGTGTTCCACTGGGGAGTCAGACTCACTCTTTTTTAGTGTTTCCTATCTGATATTTATACACATCGATAAGATCCTTCCCACCTTCTCTTCCTGAGGTTATCCTGGCTTACTCAGCCTTCCTCTGTACGTCAAGTGTTCCCAGCCTTTAATTATCTTTATGGCCTGACTCTAGTATGTCCATGTATAGTGCTGGAAACCCCAGACTTGATGCTAGGACTCCAGGATGCATCTCACCAGTGCTGAGTAGAGGAGAAGCATCATGCCCCTCGACCTGCTGGTGTTATTCTTCTTAATGGTGCTCAGGAAACTCTTGGCCTTGTTTGTGGCTGCTCATTAACGTTCAGGACCCCTGTGTCCTTTCTATCACAGCTGCTTTCCAGACAGTCTGCCTCCAGCCCCTAGCAATGTATGGAGTTACTCCTCCCCAGGTTAAGACTTTTCATTTCTCCTTGTGGGGCTCTGTGAAGTTCTTCTACCTATTTCTTCAGCCTGTTATGAATGTCAGCACCACCCTCTGGTGTGTAAGGCACTCCTCCAGATTTTATCATCTGCAGACTTGCTGAGGGGCACCTGTTCAATGTCTAGGTCTTTAATGAAGATGTTAACATTGGCCTGAGTTTTGACCTCTAAAGTACACCACAAATGACTGGATTCTGTGATCCATTACTTCAAGGCTGCTTCTCATTTCATTCCTCTCTTTGCTGCGTAACAGTCAAATCTGTTTTAGAGATCTCCAGTGTGTCTTGTTACTCCTTCCTTTTTTTAACATGCCATCCACTGAGGTGAAAGTATGAGCATTGCATTTCAATTCTGATTACAGCAAGGTTTGTTTTGTAACATTTATAAAACTTCTATATAGATAACTTGGGTATGTTATGACTATGTAAATATAATAAATAGTATGTCCTGGATCTGGATTTTCTGGGTTTTGATGGTATTTTTACTTGACGGAAAACATGAGAATTTTGTAATATAATTAATATAAGTCATCATGTGACTAAAAAGGTGTTCTGTATTGGAAATACAGTTTTAAATTTTTCTTTTCTTTCTTTCCATGTTTTTCTTACTTCAGAAGAATGACATAGGTTGTACATTTATGCCATGGTAATTCAGGTCATTCTTTGTTCTGGTTTTTTATGGTTTTTTGGGTTGTGTTTTTTTGTTGGTGGTGGGGGTTTTTTTGATGTACCATTCTTGAGGAATTGTACATTGACACGTGCATTTGTAAACCTGCATTTCCCATACAGAGACTAATTTAGTAGCTTTAGAGTACAGACTCCTGGTTTCAGTCTGATGCATTAAAAAAACTCAAAAAACCCACAACAAGAAAAGCCAAAAAACCCCAGAAAAAAAAAAAAAACATCAACGTGCTTTCAGATAGATGGGAAGAACAGAATAAAGTACTGCTAAGCATTTACAGATTGTGCCAGCATGTCAGGTTTTGGTGAATTTGTGTTCTTATGCCAACAGTTGGAAATCTAATCAAGGAAATAAATAGTAATTTTTAACTACTGCTATATTAAAGATGAAAGATTTAAGAATGAAAACCAGTTGGTTTAGGCAGTGTGTAGATAATAGTGGGGTAGTCCTCACTCCAAAAAAGTTATGTTCTATATAAATGGAGCATTAAAAGGTGTAGAAAGAGTGATGTGTTACAAAAACAGATGGCATGGCAATATTGTTAGTCATTATTTTGAAGTGGAATTTTGTAGGAGGGATTTCCTGAATGGGAAAACAGGAGAAGGGTAGGATGTGTTGAAAGGAAGACTGGGATCAGAAAGGAATATGTAGAGCATGTGAGGTGAACTGGGGGATGGTTGGAGGAAGGAGAGTGCTGAGAGCCAGGACTGTGGAAAATACTGATGTTGGAGTTGCAATAACAAGGACCAGTTATCTAAGGCTGTTCCCTTTTGGATTTGCTTGCTTTGGCTCATGGGGCTGACTCATCCCCTGAAATTTGTCTCTGAACGTGTGATTGGAGATACATGAGATGTTGCATGAGGTTTATTGCTCTGTGCAGTGGGAGAAGAGAGAAAAACAAAGTTCCCCTGACTGAGAAGAGGTGTAGAACATAGTGAAGAGCTACAGTGCTACAGTATTCTCATCAATACTTTACAATTTGTGAACAACTTTTGTATTACCTGCTTTCATGACAATTTGTATTATTTTTAGGTTAAGGGATGTCAAAACATAAATAAATAAATACCCGGTGTTCATCTTCCCAGTGTATCAATGGAAATAAACTAAAACCAGCCAGACTTCAAGCCAGACTCTGCAGTGATGGGTGTGCAAGAAAATGCATCTCTTGCTGGCTGAGAAAGATAGGTGGGCCTGCATAATGTGAGGTGCATATGTGGCAGGTTTCAAAAACAGAACAAAACACAAACACTGTGAAAGACAACACGTTTCTTCAACCTTATCATCTCTTCTTTAGTGCCAATGGGCTTCTTTTAGCCTGTTTGTTTATGTTACTCACTTACTTTCATAAGTCTTACTTATGTTGTGTAAGCTTGATTTGTTGTAAGAAAACGGTAGGTTGGTCTTTGGCTTTTTCAGAATGTTGTTCTCTTACAGAAACCACTAGCAATGCAGTGTTTTATGTTTATTAGTAAATTAGCTTCTGTAACCATCGGAATCACAGTAAGCTGTTTAATTACAGTGAATGTTTCAATTTTACTTTTAAAGGATGAGTGGCTGCATTTTTTTTTACTTGTAGTACCCTAATGACTAGGAATTTGGTATTTTCACAGCAGGGCATGTAATGGTGAGAGGCTGAAGCTTATGTATTTGGCAATAAAGTTGTGGAGATAAAATAGTGGTGGAAAAATAACAATAGATCAGAGTAGAGTTGGCCAGAGAAACTTGAGTAAGAAACGGACTTAGGAGAAAACCTGGTGGCTTTTACTGTCAGAAGATACATAATTTGATATACAAGGGTCAGGAGAAGCACATGCAATGTTTAAAGAAGTAGTGCAAAACTTGGCTGTTGTTACAGCGGCTTTGCAGAAGTCATCAGTTGAAGCTTAAAACTTGATCATACAGTTGAATCGCTTCATCAGATAACTTGATGAGTTGCAATCCAGTGGTTTGCATTTTCTTTCTTCTGTATTTAGTTAATGATTTGAAATGTTTTATGGTGTGCAGCATTGAACAAGAGTTTCTTGGTCCAGGATTTGATACAGTAACCATCACATTGCATAAATGTTGCTTTCTGAAGCCTTCTGATTTTATTTGGCTTCTGTTGTGACAAGTAAATGGTCAGGTGTGGGTATTAGTGCTGTTACACTAGGAAATCACTTAGAGTTGCAGGGAAGAGGCAACAGAGGGGAAAGGACTCATTCAATGTTTGCTGAGCCTAGGAGGCTTTTGGAGGGATGTTTTTGGTATTCTGGTTTCGTTTTTTTTTTTTTAATGGAGGTAGACTCAATCTGTTGTTTTCAAGTAATTGGGTTCATTGTTAGCACAGCATAATTGAGGTTTCAACTGTTCTAGAGCTGAAAATAACTTAGAGCTTCAGACTGTTTTGTGAGCTGCATATTGATGCTGTAATAAGTAACTGAGAAAGGCAGATGATTTTCTGCTATGTTCTGAATTACTGCACACACTGCAGCTTTGTGGAAGCGTGCTGTTGGGGTTCATCAGAACAGTTAAACAGGATACTTCTAGTACTAGAGGTGGCATATTCCTGTGAGGATTACAGGAGGATGAAGAAAAAAGAATAAAAAATAAGTCTTGGGTAATTAGAAGTCCATTCCATCGTTATTCATGAAGGAATCTCAGCTTTTTTCCATCCAAACATACCAAAATGGTTTCTTAATTTCTTCAAATGTGAAACTATCTGTTACAGATACTTTTCCTTGTTACATTCTTTAATGTAACTAGATGTAATGGAATTGGAATTATTCTGCTACTCTGAATATAATCTGAGCTCTTCAATATCTGTAAATTGTATTTAGGTGCATACCCAGAACCATAGTCTTTTTGACTGAGTAGAACCTGGTATAGCAGTTACAAATATTATGATACAGTTTTGAACAAAATTTTGTATCTTTAAATTAGATATGAATAATTTTTCACTTTTTTTTAAAATTTAAGTAATAAATTAAGTAATATATTAATTCAAGTAAAATATACTTTAATTTAAGTAATATAAATTCCCCAGTTGTTGTACTGATGTCCTTCATTTTCTTAGAGTTTTCAGAAGAGTAGAGAAGGAATATGTGTTAGGGAAATCTGTCCCCTAAATCTTTGTGTCAATATCAGCCTGATAGATAAGACAGCAGTCCCATGTCATTATACTTCTAAGTATGTGTTTAATTTGTTAGTATGGGGGTTTTTAGGGAAAATTCAAATTGAGAAAACATTGTTTAAAAATAAGTTCAAGGGTGAAATATGTAATTAAGGGTGATGTTGTCATTGATACAAAAGAAATTGCTTCCAGTAAACTTCTATGAAGGTGATGGCAGGTTTTGGGGGGGCAGGGGGGTTGGTTTTTAAAATAGTCTTAAATATTACTGTTGCTTCATTCTGTGAAACCTAGAGTACTAGTGAAAGAGAAGGCATGTTGTGCTTTTCAAAGTTGTAGTGAATTGAACCTTAATTGCAATTCCAGAAATTTTTTCCAGTGTCCCAGCCAAGGAATAAACAATCAAGTCCTAGTTGTTATTACTATTTGAGTACTAATCAGCTACTTTTTTAAGTAAAATGTTTCTTTTTTCCTTGTAGCTCTTGTATTCTTTCAATTCTGTGTAATATCTTAAAAAAGTACCAAGGAGTAAAATGGATTTTTTAAAATCAACCGATGTTCTAGTAGCTGCTAGCATTTAGAAAAATGAATCTCTAAGTTGACATGCGAGGCTAGCTATGTGATAGGACAAGGTGCGAACTGAATGAATGATTAGTTTTTCTGGCAAATAGCTTATGTATACACTCATCCCTAACTCAGAAGTAAATCTGGCCTGAGGTAATTTCTGCTTCTGTGAGTTAGTTCAAGTTTAGTTCTGAAGTCATGGAGCACACCTCACATTTGTAGTGAAAATCGTTGCTCTTTGACCATTTTTGTAGTTGCACAGTGGGGTCAAAAGCTCTTTTGCCAATCAGGAATTTCACATTTTAAAATAAGCTCAGTTGCTACTGGACATCATTTTCTCTCATTGCCAAGCTGTATGTTGAAGTGGTTAACTTTAAAAAGGCTTCTAAAGATCACCTCTTATGAGGTTTAGTGGTATTTCTGCATAGGCCAATTCATAGACAAAAAGCTTTACTCCAAAGAAGGATAGTGATGGTTGGAATTGTTGTGCTCAAGCAGTTAAAAAATGTGTAAAATTAAAAAACAAAAAAAAAGGCAAACAGATGTTTTCTACTATTAGTAAAGAATGCGATAAGAATAGTGATCTTTTCCAAAGAAATAAAGTGAAACAAAAGAAATTTTAGATTGAATTAAGACTTAATATTTCCATTATGAAAGGAGAAAAAAAATGCACTAGATTATGATAATTATAATTAATATATATTTAGAAATGGCTTGCACCTTTTTCGGTGGGGAGACAAGATATTTATGTTCTGTAATTGTTTGTTAATGGAGTTCTTGATCCCCAGCTATTGAACAGTGGCAGCCACAATAACAGAATCAATATGTCCAAAATGTCACATTTGCAAACTTTTTATGTTAACACACCATTGTTTTAAGAAACCATGTGTTAGATCTTTCTTTGTTTTAAGACTGTTTCTTAATACATGAGACATCAAAATTTGAATGGACAATTCATCAGTTGGGTGCAAGAAAATCTGTCAGTAGATGATCCAGTTTGTACGGTTATATAACATCAAGACTTGATTTTTCAGTAGTATGTAAGAATCACAGTTCCTATAAAACTAATATATTTCTGGCTATTACTAGGAATTCCGTTCTTACAGTTTTTTGTTCTTTTTTTTTTTCTTTTAAATAGAAATATGCTGCAGATGTTTTTGTTTAGAACCAGTAATTGGAGTCCTGTGGGGGTTTTAAATGGGGGTAATTATCAAGGGTAGTTACTTATTTGTAGGAGAGAAAAAGGCGAACCCACAGTTTCATTTGTAATTTGGGTATGAGGTCAAGTTTTTAGTTCTTTTTGGCCATAGCTTGGAAGTGATTGCTATTTCTGGTGCAGTCATATCTTAAGGTTTTTGTCTCCCCCACAGCTCCCAAGTTTACATCCTAAACAGAATTTTATACATCAAGACTTGAAAACCTGATAATAACAAGATAAATCAAAATACTTACCATATCAAACCACTGCCCATTTAAGCAGTATCACTGTTATTTGGTCATTGCTTTGTACATTTACATATTAGAATTATTTTCAATTGGATTAAACTTTTGCAAGATAATATTTCCTTCAGGTTGGCCATACAGGATTATGCTGATTGAAAGCTGAGAGTAACGTGCAGAATCTTTGCAAAGACATTTGACTTTCCTTTCTTTTAATTCAACTCCTGCAAAGAGTGGGTTTTGAGTGTTTATCACATATATAAATTGTGTGACTGCTCTTTTCTCTGAATGCCATGTATGTGGTTAGTGAATGACTTTGTGTTTAAAATATTTAATCAATTATTAATTTGGTTTTTACAGATGTAGAATCAAGACCAAGGGATTGAATGACTTTTGTACAAGGTCATGGTAGATTTGAAGTGGGATTCATCATCCTTTTCATGCCACTAGGTATTTTAATCACAAGACCATTATTTAAGATAATGATACGCACTATTGCTTCTAAGAATTCCTCATAAGATATGTGACTTTATGCCATAGTATTGTGTGCAGATTTGTACAGCAACCTTATGAGCAATAGACTGGACACAAGACATTGTAGAATATATATATATTGGAAAGTCACTAAATAGAAGGTTTTATTAAAAGATTACATTTTGAGGGGAATTAAAGAAGGCCAATTTCATTAAAGTTTATGCTTTTTTAATCATGTGCTAAGAAAGGTTTTGGGTATTCTGTATTGATAAGTGATTTTCAAGACTCACAGCATAGCATTTTGTGCTCTGAAAATTGAAGGTTTGACTGTGCTCTGTCCCCTAATGTTTTTGAACCATATTCAAGAGCAAGTCTGCATATATGATAGTGCACTTCCACTTCCTGAAAGAACTGCTTGAAGGATAGTCCCTGCCATAGTTTGACTCACATCGTTCCTTTATATAAAAAAAAAAAAAAAAAATCCTGGACAGGGAAACTTGGCAGGCAATCATATTGGAAAATAATAAACATGCCTCTGCCAGAAGTGTTTGAATTTGTTACAGTCATCTGGTCAGGCCTAGTAGCTGCTTAGAGAACTATGAATAGCAACAGTAAAGGCAGAGGAACAATTTTTCTACAGGCATAGGGTTTAAATGATGCTTATTTGGAAGACTGCCTTTGTCATCAAAGAGTTGGAAACATAGGGTTTTTTCTCTTAAAGTTTTTTGCCTGAAAAAATTAAAATTGGTTTATACTACTTATAATTAAAAGGTTTTAAACATTGATTTTTAGAACAGAACAGTGCAGAAACAACCCCAGTGACACCAGTGAATTATTGTTCTGGCCAAAGCCAAGAGAGAAAATAAATAGCATTACCTGTGTTTTTTGTACTTCAAAGTCTTCTGGTAGTTTGGATGGCAATTCTTTTCTGCTTTTTCTAGAGGAAATTTTTTAACTCTGAAAAGGCTAGAGTCCTGGAAGTTTTAATAGTCAGCTTCTCTTTAAGCTTGCACAAGACTTAATATTATTTTCTCTCAACAGGAGGGTTTCATGTTGTTTTCCCAGTCCACAGCCGTAATTAATACTGGGATGTAGCAGTCACCTGTGTGAGAATTTCTGCTGTGTCTGTGCTTTGCTGTTGGTTCACTTTGTATCAAAAGTATAACATGCACATTCAAGTTTATTGACTTGGATTCCAAATCAGTGAAGTGTTGGTCCCAACTATACAAATATTTTTTAAGTACAGATTTTTAATTCTGTTAATGGTTCATTTTCTCTAGTTGTCCAATTGTTTGAATGTCCACTGGAAAAGTAAGAACAGTCTCATGGCTAAGGTGCTAGAGTTCAGATTTTGCTTTTTTTTCAGTTTCCTGTGAGGCTTTGAAAAATACTTCTAATAGCTATAAAAATATAAGTGGAAGTCCTAATTTACAAATGGGCACAGTGCTGCACTGGTAATCTAACCTGAATAATTTGAATCTACATTGTCCTGTTTCCACCCTTAGGTCTAATTGCAAATAAGAAAATGTGTTCTTTTCTTCATTGTCCTGAAGTTTGCTATCAGTACTTCCAGGTTCTTCTGGTTTGTGTGCCTGAGCAAGTTCAAGTGTGTCAGTTGTTTGTTAAACTCATTATTAATAAATTTCATCATTGTTCATAGGATTGAGTTAAATCTTTCTCTCAAAAGAACCAGGAGCTGGGACATTGAAATAAATACCATTGTCCAGAATAGAAGTGAAATCAATAGTACTGGAAATAAAATGCACATAATTTCAAATCTGAAACATGAGAATGGGAAAATTTCTCTTCTGTGGTACTGGTGTTCTCAAGAGATTTTTCTATATTTGAACTGGGGCCTTTAGTTAAGTAGTGCTCGTTGCTTTACAAAGCTGAATATCCTGAGAAATGTGTTATTTCTTTTTTAAGGAACAAGAGATGATGGCACCTTTATACTTCAACAGCCTAAAACCATTTACTAATCAGTAATCTTTCAGGACTGTAAGCTAGATGCAGCAATAGCTGTCCAACAGACCTCAGGGACAAAAAAAACTTGGAGCTGTGATTCCTCAGTGCACTTCTTTCTGAACTTGTGTAAACTTCTTCATCTGCCTCCTGATACAAGATCATTAGTGTGAAGTTGTTGCATGGCTTCAGGAACAAGGTATTTATTTTCAGATCTTGGAAATGTAAATAATTGCTTCTGAGGAAGACTCTGAAGTGGTCATTTAAGGTGTGTCTTCACTAAACAATTAGCAGTAGTGCTGCTTTGGTTCTTCTCCAAAAGTGTGTCTTGTAGTTTATTTTAACAAGCTACCAGTATTTTCTGATTTGGTCAAGCTTACTGATTTTAAGAAAAATCACAGTTTGGAATTCAAGCACATTTCTTACTCAAGCTTGTTGTGACTATGCAGCTCAAATTTTTTTCTGGGCTTGTAGTCCTCCAGTCATCTGGCTGCAGTTTCTCTCAAGGGGCATGTAAGCTGACAGTATGTGCTGGTAAATGCTCTTAGAGGATCTCAGCATGAAAAGTAGAACATACCACTAGAGGTACATGGATGAAGATGAGTAGTGAAGATGCAGAGTCACTGACTGGTGTTTTACAAACGCCTCCTGGGTGCATTTGAACACGTGAATAAAGCAAAAGCTATTTTCGAAGAGATGAAGACTTGCTTTTATGACAATAAAAAGAAAAATATGTTCAGTAGCTTCTAGTTCTCTTTGTTTTCTTTTATGGCTAACTTCTATTATTCCAGTAGTTGTAGCACAGAGGAACAACAGTTCGAGAAGGTTACCATATATGTATTCTGCCATCAGCTGAAATAAAGACCTAATAATAAATGCTTGTTTCTGTAAGCTCTTAGGTAGAAAGCACTGAATCCACTACAGAAAACCAAGTAGTATGGAATAAACTGGTTTCAAAGGTTTAATAGTTTCATCAAAAATTATATTAAAAACACCTTAAATTACCTTTCATAGTTAATCTGTATTGTTATTTGCAAGTTTTGCCTGTGAGTGTGATAAGGAGACTTTATCCTGAAGTACTTACAAAGTGTACAGTGACCTGAGAGTTCTGTCCTGTCTTCGTTGCTCCCTCTTTTAGCTAACATTTTATCTTGAACTCTCCAGCATGCTTTTTGTTATTTTGGTTTTTTTCATATATGTGCAATGCTTTTGTATGAAAACTGTTAGTCTACGTGGACCTTTCATTAATGCAGTGTTATCAGTGATATGTCTGTATTTGGTTTGGATGTTGCTATTCCAGTTACCAGGTTCTACTGAGGAACTTAATTAAGTCCTCTGGGTGTCTTAAATGTAGATGGCCTCCATCCTGTTACTAAAATATGCAGCTTTTAAACGGATTACAGATCAGAACTGAGGATTTACTTTGATGCAACTGGATAGTGATGATGATTATCTCTGATTTTCTCAGTGCATGGGAAATGCAAGTTCTTTGTGTTCTGTATGCATTCCTTTTGGTTTCGATGATCCATTCAACTCAAAGGCTTAACATAGAGAGATGTGAAATTTTTATATTAAACTTGTATAGGTATGTGATACCTTTTTCTGAACATGGTAATTAGTAGGCATAAAATTTCAGAACCTGAATCAATCAAGTTCTGTTAGTGTGCAGTTTTGTATAATACATACCGTTCCTTGCCATCTTCAATTTAAGCAGACTTTTTTTGCAAAGTCAGACTTCTAAGAATAATTGCAGCAATTCCCAGGGACATAAAAGAAAGCCTCTTGGGAACCCTTGTTTTGTGATTTGTCATTTTAACTTTGTTTTCAAATGAGAACCAGTTTTGTAGTTGTTGTTGCAAGGAAGCATTCAACACAAAAACGAAGTCAATGTGTGCTTGAGCTGTCAGAGAGCCTGAAACAATAGCTCTTAAAACTATGCCAAAACTTAAAACTGAGTGCCAATAGTGGTGGTCCAGAATGTCAGAGTGCCTTACTGTTTGTTTGTTCATTGAGCTGTAGAAAGTAGTACCATATTTACTTGCATTCTGAAAAATGTAGAGCCCAGTCAATCAAATGAATAAAAGAGCATACATATGTGGATATTAAAATGAAAAGCAGCAAACTTTCAGATTTAAGGTCTCTTTTCTGAAACAAGTTTTGTAAAACTTTAGACATGCCAATATAATTAATGTCAAATAAGGATGTTTCATATGCATGGTAATTAATTATATTTATTTTCTTGAAGAAAAACTACCCCACTGCTTTTTCCTTTGCTTCATTTTTTGTTGGGCTTAAGGCTAACTGTGATTGTGATTGGATGGCTTAAACATTTGCTAAAATACATTTGTGTAGATATTGGAGTCAAATGGAGGAAAAAAAAGCCCTGAATTGATGTACTAGACATTGACATAGACCACCTGCTTTAGATGACATTACTTTGAGCAAGGATGTTGGACTAAATGGTGTCCAGGGTGCCTTTCAGCCTCAACTGTTCTGACAATCTGTTATGTGACAGAAGAATTGAATTTGATATATCTGCATTTAAAAATGGGTTAATCCAGCTAGTTTGTATTTTAGATTTTCTTCATTTTGTTGAAATATTTTCTCTCATTCTATTGTCTTTAATTAAAAGAAAGATTAAGTAATTTTTATGTGGTATTTATTAATGGAGCACTTTCTCAGTTCTGAAGGAATATCATCAATATATATCAATTTCACCAAACTTAAGATATTTGTTCTGCACCTACTTGAGAGAGATGGTCTCTGTCACAAGATGTATTTAGAAATACTTTGTAATTCTAGGTCACTTACTTACCATTTCTGTGGTTTGGTTTTCTTCTAATGTTTTCGTTGAACCACCACACACTGACATATAATTTGTGATTCCCTAAAAATGGAAGTGTAATAGTTATCCTGTTTGGATAAAGGAGCATGATCTCATCCAGGTAAGGGAGAAGCTCAGAGGTACAGCTAACAGAGATGCACTCTAGTTGCTTCTGATTAAGTGTTACAGACTTCTAAGAACTGACTTTAAGGAAAAAGTAAGTGATTAAATCTTCAATCATGGAACAAAGGCAAACAGCCAACACTTAGAAAAATTTCTATAGTTCAGATTAGGTTGCATTTGATTGTTGGCATGTAACAACTCACTTAGCAATGAAAGTATCCCTTCAGAAGATTTAAGTTGTCAGCTTTGGTGGTCAAAATGAGTAAAATTAAACTAGGAATACTGCAACACAAGTGAAGAGGAGAAAAAAAGGAAGTAAGTAAATAAATCTGAGTTAGACAGAGCTTTTTTTAGTCCGTCAAATAAAATTTTAGAATGCAGGCATTTCAACCTGAATGCTTCTTATTTGAAGGAACACACCCACAGGCTCTAACTCCTGTATATATAGATAGAATGTATGTAGTTAGAAATGTTACTATGCTTTTAAGATACACTATACCTTGTTTTCAGCAGGACCGATTTTGAGCTCTATGGTAAACATACTCTTGCATATCTTTGCACGGGTTTTTTTGTATTCTTATTGATACATTTTTAGGATTTTATTATTGTATTGCTTGTTTAATTTACTGTTCCTTAGCTGTATGCCATGAAGTACATGCATACTGGCTCTTTCTGGCCTGTTAAACAATATCCCTTCTAACTGAAGTAAAACTTACTAAAGTAATTTATTGAGAGTAGAGGGCACAGGAGAGCTGCTTGAGATTTTTTTATTCTAATTCTCACTGCAATGTAAAATTCAAGGTAAAAGTTTTCTGATAACTGTATCACCTGTGCTTTCATTTGTTTTGAATTATATTTGGTTGCAGAGTAAGAGCTGGAGCTTGGTCTTTAGAAAAGTTAAATAACTCTGGAGGTTTCATCCCTTTAAGGAGCATAAATATTTCACATGAGAAGCTACTGATTATAAAAAACTTACTTACTTATAATAAACTATTTTAGTGCAAGTTGACCATGCAATTAGTTTGTATAAGTAACATGTAATGTTCATAGGATTCAAGAAAGACAAAGAATAATAGCTGTCATACGTAGTTATGTAGATCACTTGGTAGAGTTAAGCGTTCAGACAAAGCATGGCGTTGTATGTAAGAACAAAGAACATAAACAACGTTCATGGCATGGAAAACAGGGACTGTGAAAAGAATTTCAGGTCATTGCAGACAAGCAGCTAAATGAATATTGGTATGATGCTGAAAGGGCCAATATCATTTTTGGTTACAACAGAATGCCAGAGGTTGAAGGTAGCATTTGTGAAACAGACGTGCTAAACAGCGTGACTCTGTGCCAATGCATTTGAAATTATGTAGGAAAAATATAGGAGACTTAGAAGAATGCTCGAAACATTTTTTCCCCCTCTAGAGGATATTAAGTTAAACTTTTATTAGGTGCTATCAGGAGCTTATGAAGAAGTGATGAGTTCTAGTTTAGTAAAAAAAAAAATAGGAAAAAAGTACCTGAAATTCAGGCTAGTCAAATTTGAACAAACACATAAGCAATGAAGAATTCTAGAGAGAGGAATTTAAAGACTCCTGAGTCGCCTGTTAGAAGAAAGCGATAGCCATGTATTCTCCTAAAGACAGATACAGATTTTTCTAGAAAGGCTGCTTTTGTCATATAAGCCACTGGACAACCAGGTCTGTAATGTCCTGGAATACAGGACATTATTTTGAATTGAAATTGAAGAAGTGTTCCCCCATAACTTAAAAAAAAGAACATTAAGTATCAGTCCACTGCATCAGTATGACTCAATGCTGTGTACTGCTTGTAGTTGAGTCTCAGCAATGTGGAGTACTAGCTACAGGTGTGTGAAGTAGAACAAATGGAGTTCCAGCTCCCCATTAGGCTCCTTGTGTTACTGCAGAGTTCACTGGTCAGTGCAGATCTGAGCAGTATGTAAACAGCTGACCCCAAATACTGGGAGTTTAGATATAATACATGGGTAGGATTGTGCTTTCTCTATCTTGGAGCTTAGGAGAGAGCTCACTAGCTTTGCAGCACCACTTTAATGGTGTTACCCTGTAGTAACAGCTATGCAAACTGTCATAGCAGGAGCAGCTGATATGCTGTAAATTTATGTGCTGGTTCAACCTGCTGTAACTTGTGCATGTGCTCATACTTCCAGGGATGACAGGCAAAACATCTTGCCTGTGCTTTCAAAGCATTTGAGCAATCCGTTATAGTGTCTTCAGCTGGTGTCACTGCCACAATGGAATCAGAATTTGAAACTAAATGTAACTTTTCCATGAAATGTGTCCATGGATAATCAGGGTGTCTCTGCCATTTTCTTACTGTGAGACGGGGAGATGAGTGTCATAGAGAAGAGGCCTTTGTTGTCTTCCAAAAGCAGCTGTTAAATGCATAATTTGAGTAAATCTTAGCTGGATAAACCAGTTTTTGTAATGTTCTTGTCCTTAGAAATGTATCTGATTAACAATTCAGCATGTGCAGGATTGGATTCTTGCGACTGCTTGTGACCTAAGAGAGGATGCCAAGACTTGAGTGCTTTCACACGTAGCTCAGGGCATAAAGGGCAAGTGGCTTCTACCTCCTGTCTGCTCTTTCTGGTTCTAAGAGAGAATCCTGTAGTGAATACATACCCTATAAAATAAATGTGGTGTGTCTAGAATTTATTTGCTACTTGATTCTTTCTCCCTTTCAAACAGGATAAACTATATATGGTAGCATTTTAGCCAGTTGCAAAAGCAGAGCGTTTGGGTTCATAGTATCATTGGACTTTACTGTTTATCAATTATTGTTAAACATTTCTGATGCTTATTGTATTTTTGGCAGATGCTATTTTCTTGTTTTCTTTGTGTGAGAAAACTCTTCTCCAGAAAGACGTAAATGACACACGAGACCCCTTTTCAGGTAGTGCTGGATCTGGTTAGATCTACTGAAAGATTGGGCAAATGCATCAGCATAATAAAGCCACTGTTTTCATGAGAATATTATTGGAAACCATTATCTTTATTTTTAGACAGATTGTATTTATGGCAATACAAATTATTTCACTGCTATCGATTTGATTTATGGCATTGGAAGACCTTCCTGGCACTGCCATTGGCCTTGTCTCTCTTTTCAGAGCCTGAGCGCTCATTGCAAAATGTGGCTCAGTATTGTTTTGGAAACAAATGTTTCCAAATAGTCAGACCCATGCACTGAAAGAAGCTTCCATGTCTTCAGAGATTTCTTACTCAGTCGTACTTTGCACAAACCATGTTGATGAAATACAAGTCAGAATGAATCACTGGAGAATTTTCAAGCGGAATGGAGGGATAATTGTTGTAGAAGGAGCAGCTGACATAATCACATTTAGTGCAGGATCCTCACCAGTCACAGAAGGATTTGGTCTCTTCTGTACAGTGGGTTTCATTTGTTGAAAGTAATGTTCTTCACTGAATATTCCCAAATTTAGTGTTATTCATATATTTCCATCACAGAGTAACCACTCCAGCTGGAGTGAATATTGTCCTGGTTGAAACCCAGTTTTTAAAAGGAAAACTAAGAAAGGAAGAAAGTGTTTTTCAGAAGATCACTACTTTCTGGCGGGTGCAGCTATGGGCTTAGTTGAGAGGACTTTATGCTCCTTAGTGGCAACTGTCAAGCACTCAGCTTTGTGTTTCTTATAAAGCCTAATAGCGTAGAATCAGTATTATTTGCTTGGCAGTGTAAGTTGAATTTGATGTTTCTGATTTAACATCACTGGCTTTGATTATTTAAACTGAACGTACTCCTAACAGGATTTTAAGGAGGGGATGTCCATTGATCATTCCTCTGTTTAAGAAAGGCAGTGAAATGTGTAATTTCATTTAAATTTTTACAAATATCACAACTGTGTGCATTTATGGGGGTTTTGTGCTTTTTTGCTTTGTGTTACCTATCGGTGTAAAGTTTCATCTTGGTAGTAGGAGGAAACATAATTTATCTGGTGGCTAACACAGTAAAAGTAAGGAAACTTTTAGAACATGGTAGAAAGTATTGGAAGTTTAATAGAAAATGCATCTTGTGGTAACAGCTTGAAATTTCCTCCAACTTACTCAAATATGAGTGCATATAACATGCCCCTGTAAAATGTATTTCTAAATTTATGTGGCAGGGAATAGCTTTTTTGCTTTCTTGCTGTTTCTGGAAGGAGCTATTTGTGCCCCTGAAACTGGAGAGGTGTTGTCTGTAAAACTGCTGTCTTAATATAGGATGAATTAATCACCTGTTGAAGGGGTTCAATCTGCTGCTAGTCTCCTTTGAAGCAGTATGATGCCTAACTCATTAGACTGCATGAGTCTCTTGCTTTAAAAAAAATGTAGGTCTTTGGACCAAGAAAAAAGATCCATTTGATTCATAGTAGGTCTGTTCTTCTGACAGTTAGACATATGGAAATAAAATACTTTATTTTTCCCCTCCTCTTCAGGAAACAGCAGTACAGAAGCATCTTTATATAGTCAGTGTTACCACAAAGTATGTGATACAAGTTTTGGATTGAAGTACACATAGTGAAATGAGTCAATATAGGGAACTGCAAATAACAAGCCTCACACATATAGACAGGATTCATGGGCCCTAAAATACAGGCAGGTAACAAGACAGCTTGTGTTGTTTAAACATGGTGTGGTAACTACATGAAGAGTAGTAATTTTAGCCATGTACTGTCTTGAGTCTGCATATTTTTGCAGTGATTCCTCTTTTGCTGAATTAATTTACTTGAGATTAGAAATGTTTCAAGAATCATTTTGACTTTATTACCTCCATTTGAATTTAGACAGTCCCTTATCATATGTGGTTCCATTAGAATAAGGAAAGTTACTTTATGCATGTTTATAGTGTACACAGGGGGCTTTTCTGCATAATTTTTTTATAAGCAGAATGAGCTACAAATTGGACTTTTAAGCACTTTTTAAAACTAGAATAAGGGTACTTTAGAAAATAGCTTGTTTTGTAATACACATCCCTAGAGCTATATATCTTCCAGTTGAGTGCAGATGTTAATTATTAGTCGGTTAACCTCAAACTTCTCTGGAGCAAAAATGTAAACCTGGTCACATGGCAAGCCACAGTGTTGATTTCTATCATTAGTACTTCTTAAAAGTTTTCTTAGCAATAGTCTTACTTCTTTCTGAATGTTTTAGCAAATTTGCATTCTTTTGCATGCCTAACTACAGATTATGGTGGGTGTGTCTTGAATTCTGTATTGGGTGTATTCAGTTAGATTGCTTTTGTTCCACTTTTCTTAAGTGATTTGGTAAACCATAGTTCTGACACAGTAACTTTGGGCAGATTTATTTGAATCTCCAATGCTGAGCCAATTTCTTCTGCTATAATTTTTTGTGAACTTTCAGGCATATTTGTTTTCCTTACATAGATCTTCATTTATAAGTATAATTACCAAAACTGGCATTGTTTCACTTATGCTGGAAAGAGAATTTAATGCTGTATGACCTTGTCATGTTTTCATTCTCTTTAATTGTTTTAATAAGTTTGGGAATTACAGCTGTATTCTGACTAGTAGCTATTCAGTTAATCTGTCTTAAAATGGTGCACTTCAAACTGTACTGATTCTTATTCATTTCTGCTGTATGGTGATCCCATAGCCTTACAGTGTGAACATATGATTTCACATTGGTCCGTCATTCTGCCCATATATCTTTTCCAGCAAATAACTGCAAAGTAGATAAAAGCTCAGTGATAGGTTTCTTGATTGTGAACAACACCACCACCATCACTTTTTTTTTTTTTTTAAATAATGTGAAAAAGGTCAGAAATGTGACTTTCACCATTCAATTGCCATTTTCCTAACTCTGATACAGTTATAGTAGCATTAATATAATTTCTCTAGTTTTAGAAATACTTAATTTGTTTTACACTCTGGAGTAATTAGTTCTTTTTCTCCATATGAAACTCAAGTCATGTGATGTGGCTCACAAGTGATAAGAATAATAGGATTTGTGTCTTGAAAATGTAGAGCAAATTCTTTTCTGTTTTATTAGTGTTGGAAGTTACTTGCCTTCTCAGTCTAATTTGCAAAAAATACTGTAAAATACCGTCTGTCCAGCTTGCTTTAGAAGTAAGAAGTGTTTAGAGATGTTGTTTGCTTGAATACATTAGAGCAGTTAGTTAACTAATATTTTCTTGTATTTGCAGAAAATAATTGCTTTTTATCTCTCTGTGGAAGGGACACAACATAAAAGCTGTATGGGGGCAAAAACCATTCCTTCCCACTTGTAAGAATGTGGCAGTACATTTTTTTTTTTCCCTTTCCTTTTAAAGTAGCTAACAATTAGATTATAGTTTAGAATGCTGCATATGTTGTCTATTAGCTGACATTGATACTGTATGAAGCAGAAAATGTGCACAACTGCCCTGTGTAGTTTTGTGTCTTTGTGTGCTGGCACAGTAAGTTGTGCAGTTATGGTGAACCTGGGGAACTGATACGTGTTGAAAGGGTAATTGTTTTGCAGGATGAGTTTTTAGCCAGTTCAGTGTTCCAACTCGGTTCCTAGTGCAGATTTTCACAGTCTTGTTCAGTCTCAAAAGAGAAATGGAGAGCAGGAGCAAGACCAGATGACCTGGACAGTTTAGCTTTCATCTGATTTTGTCTCTACTGTACTGCTTTTTCTAAAGAATGACCTCTCAGTGTTATTTCTCTCTGTATAAACACCTGAAAGATGTTTTTGTATTGAAATGCATGGAGTACAAAGAAGATTTTGAAATAGGTTTTTTTGTTTGTTTTTCCCTTACCTTTCTTAGAGAAATAAAAGGACAAAAATTAAAAACTGAGGAACTTGTATAGCGAGTTTCCAGGTTTGTAAAACTGTGTTATTTCACTTCTTCCATTGTGAAGGTTAAAAATGGATGAGGGAAAGAAGGTAGTATCTAAACATTGAAATGTTTTCCATTCAGTCCACTGTAATCTGAAAACTCAAAGATCTAAATGGATAGTTATATATGCTAGGTTCAAATATGCTTTAATGTATATATTTTAATTTTTTTAAAGTCTACTTTAAAATGTAGTAACTTAAACCATGCTTATATTTCAATAATAATTCGTAGATAATATTTAAATAAATTTGACATTTAAATTTAGGGGAAGAAAAGACCAGTAAGCAAGTACTTTATCTCTTTCTCTTCATGAGAAGTAAATCTTTAGTACTTGAGCTGTACTGTTTGCAACCAAACTTCACTCATAATTTCACCTTTTGATTTGCTTGCTGCAATTGATGTGTGCAGATGCTGAATGAGAAGTACTGTCATAAAACTGGTTTTAGATTAAAGTTTATAAGAAATCTAGTACATTATTCATTCCAGCCACAAGGTGACTTGTGCAGTTGTTGCTCTTACAGAGCTGGAATTAAATGGGAACGTATATATCCACCACAAAGGACAGCATACAGCACTAGCTGAGTCAAAGGTGGTTTGTTTGCCAGGTTTGCTTTTTGGCCTGGGCTGATCTTGATTGAGAAGGTTAAATAGTGTGATAGATGTCACTTGTGCTGGAGGCAAATGTCAGTCCGTTTGTGTTTGGTAGATAATTGTTCTCAGAACTGATATGTAAGAGCTGATGTTATTCTTATAATAGCAAAGCCTATGTGCCATGATAGCATTAATGTTTTTTTTAGTTCTGTATGTTCTGGTAATATATTGCAGTTTTCTATAGGAATTTTGTGACTTAGCAGCAACCTTGAACTTCATTAAATTGATGCTTTCATCTTCAACACATTTAGCTTTTATGTATCTCACACTTTTTTATTATTCGGTGTCTTACTGTTAATTGGCTTGCTTCTTTATATTGTTTATCAAATTATAGTAAATCATTGGAGGTTTAACCTGAAATATGCGCTACACCCAAGCAACAAATGAAAAATATGGCCCTTTGGAAATACCAACATACATTTTGATACAGACTTTCAGTCCTTCTGTGACCTGAGAAAAGGAACAAATTACCTTTGATCAACAAAGTCTGTCAAGTAGTATCTACTGGTCAATTCAAATTGCTTTTTCACCTTCAGAGAACCATAGAATGGTTTGGTTTGGAAGGGACCTTGAAAGGTAATCTAGTCTAACCCTCTTGCAATGAACAAGGACATCTTCAAAGTTGCCAAATTTTAACTAGTTTCCCTTCCATCTCATCTTTTCCTTATCTGCTGTGGGAGTTCTGGAGTCCCTGTTTATCAGGGTTGCATATAAATTCTTTGTTAAAAGAACACCAGGGTTGCAGTCACAAAAAAGAGTGAAAGTATGCCAGAAATATTTTCCTTCGTGTGAAACATTAGGATAATTTTCAATAACATCGTAAAATGCTATATTTTCTCATTTTCTATAGCAATTAGCACAAGGTGCTTAGTGACTCTAACCAAATATTCAGTGAGTAGGCATAATCTTCCTTTATCATCCCCAGTCAAAAATTCAATCCAAATTACACATTCACTCTGGGAGGGTTGTTTCCTTGTAATACTGATTTATTTATAATTTTTTTGGAAGTTATCTGCAAGTCTGAGCTGTGGTAATGATAATAACCTGTATATGAAAAACTGAGATTACAAAATGAAAATACTAGATTTGAATTTTTTTAAGGTTTGGTGGGGTTTCAACAGAAAGCATTATGGTTAAGTTTCTGTAACATTACAGTGCTTAATGATTTAATTAAGCATGGAACTACTTTGTTGTTTTCTAAACCGTATTAATTGTCTCAGTGTAATAAAGGCTCCCTCTGCCTTTTTAACATATGACCTCCTCAGTACCACAATAAAAATTCCGAGGGAGAGGTGGGAGTGCTGTCTGTTTACTACAGTGATATTCATCTGCCTCAATGATGAACCTTTCTGTATGCGTTGGTGTCTGCTTCATCGGCATAAATTTCTAACTGCTATGACAAATGAGATATGCATTATGCAAGTAAATCATTCAGCATGTTGTTCTGACTTGCAGATTCCAGGTTTTTACTCCATATCATGCCTAGCTAAGGTTTTGTGAGAGAGTCACTAGCAGTTGTACAAATACATTTTAATAATACATGTGAGGGGTCAAGGGCTTAACTAGTAGCACTTTGTTCTAGCACTACAATTTCTGTCAGTAGATGGGCCCTGTTCTCCCTCAACACTGACACCTCCCACTCTGCATTTTTTTTTTAATCTCTTTTTGCGCCCCCTCTTCATGCAGAGTTTTGGGGTTTTTTTGTTGGGTTATATTGTGGTGGTGGTTTTAGGGGGGGGTTTGTTTTGGTTTGGTTTTTATTCCTGTGCTCACTGGGTACCAGCAGTAGGGCTACTGAGAACCTAGGGAGGGGGAATCTTTGTATTTTAATGTAGTTATTTTACTATAGGTGCACACTTTAATAATTCTATTAGACAAAACCATATGAAAAAATCCCATTATTGCTCAAATATTGTTTTTATTTTTATTGAAAAACCTTGTGTAGTATCTCAGTCACAAGGGATATAGTCTGAAGCTTCACCATGGGAAGTTTAGGTTGGACATTAGGAGGCAATTTCTTCACCAAAAGAGGGTAGTTGGGCCTTGGAATGGGCTGCCTAAGGTGGTGGAGGAGTTCCTGTCCCTGGAGGGGAAGACTGGATTTGGCACTCAGTGCCATGGTTTAGTTGACATGGTGGTGCTTGGTCATAGGTTGGACTTGATCTAGGAGGTGTTTTCCAACCCAATCCTGTGATTCTGTGACGCTGCCTTTGTATCACTGCTATCATAGATTTGGGTAAAGGGAGAAATGGCGCTAAGAGATCTGAACAGAGCAGTGGAGAGATATAGTAATCCTTCTGCACATTTTGACATTAGCTTAAAATGTGAAACTAAATAGCTGGCTGACTTTTTGAGGAAGACCCTTTGTTTTCAGTGCAAAAAGTTAGTCAGTAGTTAGTTGTGCTGTGCGCAGAATTTCAGCAATTTAAAATATAATAGCCAGTGAGATGACCTTGTAAAGTAGGAGTATTTGGACTGGGTGACACTACATCTGCAACATATAACTTCTGAATAACACTTCAAAATATTTCTTAAAGAATGCAGACACTGCTATAAGTACATTGCCTTGGCAAGTGAAGCATCCAGTCTACACAGTCTTTACAGCCATTCGGAAGGTTGTTGAGTATATACAAAACAACCCCATGAAATGATCTGTACATGGTAAGCCGTCTTTGGATACATATTTTCTGTGAAGTGCTCAGATGTTTAATTTTTTTTTGCTGTAGCACTGAAACAGAAAAAGATTTTGTAGTTCTAATCATGAGAAGAGAACAGTGTGTGTTCTGAATTAATGACAGTAACAAGCCTAAGATAAGGATACTACAAAGTCTGGGCCTTTGCAGAAACGTTAGCCTAGGTCTTCAGGCAAATAGCCCTGAAATCCTTCAAGTGCTGCCAATAGACACTAGACTTTACAGAAGATGAAAAGAGGGGCATGGATGCCTAATTCAGGGTGAGGAATGAAAGTAGTATGTGCAAAAAAACCCCTAAAATGGGAAGTAAGATACTTATTAGTATTGCAAAATGTGTAGAATAAAATTGTAGGATTGGCTATTTTACTGACAGAGCATTCATTTACATATTTTGTAAAATCTAAAAGAAGATGGTATAAAGAGATCACATTTAAAGAGTGACAAATGCTGTGCCTGCATTTAGCATCTGTTGACTTCAGTCATGCTTTAGTGGATGTTAGGGTCTTTGTTCACCTGGAAATGAGTCAGTAAAGACCCTGCTTGTTAGTACCCACAGCTGAGGGTGTGGCAGACACCTGAGGACTATATTTGCAGTAGAAGGCAGAAAGCTGAAATGTAGATTCTTTTAAGATACCATAGAAAAAGTCTAAGAAGAGCTAGTTTCATTTACTTTTGGTTTCAAGGACGTTTTTCTTCTATAAGACTCTTACCCTGCTATGTCTTTTGTAAAGCAAGGAGGCTATCAAATATATTGACAGGCAGAATAAAATAAAACATTACTGTAGTGTGATTTCCATATCCTGTGCTCTTCAGTGTGAAGGAAAACAATTTTTTAAAACAGCAAAAAATACTGTAATCTGAATTTTTTTCTAATGCTGCTGTTGTTGTTTCCACTGTTTAAAACTGTTGTATTTGCACTTGCACAGAACCTCTCAAGTTAATCCTGAATATCTGTTGATGATAAGTATAATTACTGAACAACTGCTAAATTGGAGTGGAGGTTAAAAATTGTATGAAGGAAAAGGGGGTGGTAACATTTTTTTGTATATGTGTGATACAAATTTTAGAATTGCTCAGGATTTACAATTCTGTTAGATAAATCAGGATTCAGACCACCAGTTTTCAAGAATATGGTTTCTCTAAGTCACATGTGGAGGCCACTCCCTCTCTAACTGCATTACAGAATTGAGTATGGCTGAGGATGGGTTCATGGCACACCAAGTGTGCCTGCTACCAGATGAAAATTGTTTCCCTTGTGCAACTGCTTGAAAGATCCTATCATGATAATCTTTAGGAAAAACTACAATAAGGATTTGAGGTATGTGCGATCTCAACTTAAAAAGCTTCAGTGGATTTAGAGGATTTTATCTTTCTGTCTGCTTGCAGTAGTTTCTCCCCCACATGGAAATGTCTTGAATGTTCTGCACTTTCACGCACAACCTTTTTTGGAATACTCATGAGCAGGCATATCTTTCATTAGTATGTAGGTTTGTTGCAAAGGATAATACTGTCTCCAGTATAACATACATATAAACAATACATTGTTTAATTATGTATTAGCACATACCATTACATCATTTAATGTAAACTACGGTAATAGGACTACTTTATTTTAGTTAAGTTTGTTGGTTAAATATATTAATGTTGCATTGAAAGGTTTTGTTGCTTTGGTGATTGAGGCAGTATATTGTTTTTATTAAGTTAAATCAGGTAGACATAAACTTCTATTCTGAGTAAAGGCTTAAAGCAGAGATTTGCAGCTGTAAAACCCTCTGAAGTTTTCTGGTGCAGTTAGAAATCATAAGGTAGAAGACAGGAGTCTACTAACACGAAGACTTGCTTTGCTTTGTTAGCTTTACTGTCTCACATGGTTAGTATGTTTTAGAGGTTGACATCCAGAGGATCATTTCTATTAAGTAGTGTGTGCTGAGCCAGACTTAGACAACAGCAAAATTCACATCCAGCTGTTCGCTTGTGCAACCCACCACCCCAGTCTGGTAATGCAGGGGGGTAAAATAGGAAAAACAGCAACAGTAAAACAAGAGGTAGAGATAGCCATGCAAGCTCACATGGAGAATGGCAGGGGGGTTGTAGCCAGTACATAATGGTGGGTCTCTGCCTTATTCTTCATCATGTCTTTCCTCTGCTCTGATGTGGGCTCTCCCTGGGCTTCAGTTCCTTTAGGAATATCTTTGTGCTCCACTGTGGCATCCTCCATGGGCTTGCAGGGTTTATCTGCCCTTCCATGGAGATGTTCCCCCTCCACTTTCCTCTGACTCTGTTGTTCCCTTTCTTAAACACGCTCTCCCAGAAGTGTCCCCAGCTTGACTGAGGCACTCTGCTGTGCTCTGCAGTGTGTCTGTTGGGTCTGGCTGTGTCCTGCACAGGGAAGCCTCTGGCCTCTTCCCACAGAAATCTCTCTTCTGCCAACCACATGCCACATAAACCTGGAACACAGAGTTAATAAGATATTAAGAACACAGTTTATTTCCTGGGTCATGAGATTCCATCCCCTGCTTTTACTGTCACACACCATGTAGTCATTTCCAAAGCTTACACAGAAATTTGGAAGATGTCTGTAGTAAGGAAGTGCATCCTAGTAAGTTGCTGCTTGTCCAAAAATTATAAGCCTAAAACATACAAAAGATGTTAAGAATTTCTTTTAATGAAATAAAAGGATATGTGTGATAAGGAGTACCAAGTGTTGCAAATTTGCTTATGGGTAGCCTAAGAGCAGTGATTATATTTGTAGTGCACATCCTCTGGCTTTCATTAGCTCGAGGAGTGGGCTGAAATGACAGTTATCTGCAAGTGAGAGATCTTAATGCAAATACAAAATCAAAAATTTCAAGAAATATTTATAGAATTATTTAGTGCTGTTTGAGGAATACAGAAAGAGAAAATAAACAAAAGTGATGTAATTTAGTTGTAAACATAAAGTAATGTGACTCATGAGACTGTGTATACTGCACAGTGTGTAATTTTGGGGAGATTGCACAAACTAGGTGTTATCCAGGAAGTTACAGTCAACATTTCTGAAAAGTGTCTATGAAAGATTATACTGATGAAAACACTATTAACCTTACCACAAGGCCTGGGATTTTTTTATTTTTTTGCCTGCAGTTTAGAGTATTAGATAATTTTTGGCAAGAATTTATGGTGCATTTTCTCTAACTAGCTCTGCAGCTGACAGGAAAATACCTGAATTTTTGAACAAAAATGTTTTAGTTGGGTTTGTGTGACACAGGACAAAGAGATGAGTTGTGGCTGGAGCAATGCACATGCATCACAGTATTTCAGTAGGCAGATGAACCTCTCTGGAAGTTCAAGTTCAGTTACCATGAAAACTTTTTCTTTGAATATCTCTTTGTGCACCATTCCCCATATAAATGTGACTTGTGTTACTTGCACCAAGAAAGACCAGTAAGATAGAATTTGTGTGGCAGTGTCAGTCTTAAATGAACGGTTGTGGAGGGAAGTGGAAACCAAAAGCTGTGTCACTGTTCTGCTCCCTCATTTTACTACTGACTTGTTTTTTCATCTTTTACAGGATGTGCTGAAGTACACCTCATCAGTTTACCTTGGACTAGAAAATACACTCTTTTCTGTTCAGCTGTGCTTTGGTCAGTGTGGTCTAACATAGTCTGCCTGTGTTGCTTTCATGTGGTTGTGTTTCTTAGCGGAGTAGCAGCTTGGACTGTGCTGCCAGCCTGTGACTGCCAAGACCCCAATGTGATAACTAGAACCTGTAGCTGGGGCCAGCTGCATCTACCTCCTTTGTGTGTTTTAGCTCATTTTAGCTGGCTTCCTAGTGATTTTTGATATTCATTCTAGAAATAGTTACTGGTTTTGTCCAGCTGCCTATGTGAGTAATCTGTCAATAGAGGAAGCAAGAAGAATATTTTGTATGGGGTTCATTTTATAGATGGGTCATGAATAAGAGAGTACCTGACCTCACCGTGTGTGTCTTAAGAAAAGAAGAAGATACTATGGCTGTTTCTCGTAACTCAGTCATCAGCTTGAAGAATGGTTTGTACATAGCTTATCTTTGCTTACCTTCTTTAGTCTCCATTATTTCTGGGAATATTTTAAAATTATCTTCTGCATCTCTAGACTTTCTCCTGCTTTTAGCTGGACTGCATAACAATAAATTTCTTGAGTTATATTTCAGTTATTTTTGCTTGGTGATAACAGTAGGGAATAGATGTTCCTTTCTGATGATGTATCTTTGCATCCTATAAATGGCTAGGCTTATCAGTAGTACTTCTGAGATTGTTTTCTAATGTCTCAACAGGAATCCAAAAAAGAGCCATCCTAATCAATTTCAGTCAGGAGGAGGTAGTTTTATGGTGATTATCAGAATATCTTCATTGAGTTGATGTATTAAATAAACAGTTTCAACTGCTATGCTTTTTCTTGGGGTTTGCTCATTGCTTATGTGTAAAAAAAAAAAAAGTGCCTCTCTTACAAATTAGACTAAAAAATATATGTTAAAAATTCTCAGGAAGACAAAGATAGTAGCCTTGCTTTTGGAACTTATATTTGATACTTGCCATCAGCAGTAATTCCCAATGTAAATTCTAGTCTGAGGGGCCTCAGGTTATTTCTTCTTCGGATATTTCATGGTTCAAAGTATCTAATGGTCTTCAGTTTTGTGTTACTACTGTATTGCTTGTTAGACTGGAGGAGACAAGACTTGGTGAACCATGGGGTGTCTTAGGCCTACTATCTCAAACGTCTGAGACAACTTATGCTTGCTGTAAAAGCTGTTGGCAAATTAATTGCATGGATCTCAGTTGGAGATGTCAGTAAAAATCAGTATTTCAAATGTAATTTTATTTCATGTTACCTTAACCTGAGAGGAGTTTGTCCTTTGGAAGATACCAAATTCAAGGAAGCTTGTGGACTTCTTGCTCAAATCTCCATACTGCCCAGAGATCTGCTTTTCTTTGATCCTCCATAGCTCAGGGTATCACACCAATGTGCATCTAGTTATAAGGAGGTTTCTAATTTTAAATTACATACAGAAAAAACAGCTCTTCTCCTTCACTAAGGATCCCTGCATCAAGGCTGAGGAACAATCTAATTGCAGTGAGTCAAAGGCCTCATTTTCCTAGTGGGGTTTTTTTTTGGTGTTTTGTTGTGGGTTTTTTTTTTATTTTTTGGTTGGTTGGGTTTTGGTTTTGTTTTTATTTTGGTTGGTTGGTTGGTTTTGGGTTTTTTGGGGGGCTTTGTTTGTTTGTTTGGCCTTCATAAGAATTGGAGGTATTACATGTTGCAAGGAACAGTTACTGGCCAAATAATTATAAATAGCCACACACTCCATTTGGATTCCAACAAACGTAAGAAAAAGATTTTTTTGGTCCCTTTTACAGGTATTACTGAAATAAATGTTTTCTCACACCCTAGGGAAAAACTGAAAATGTTGGCACAAATATATAATATTATGTGTGAAATAAGGTCTTTACACTCTGTTCTTGGTTATGTTTTGAGGATATTTTGCTGCTGCCAGGCCTAATTTAACTATTCTTGTTTCTCTGACATCCAGTATTCTCTAGTATCCAGGACTGCAATTTGTGTAGTTCTCCCTTTGTTCTCATTTCTTGTGAAAAAGCTGGCTTGTTTCATGACTCTGGGAGAAGATTGAAAGTTTCATTTAGTCATTGAAGAAGCCACATTAATGTAATGTAATAAATCTACTGAAGAACACTTCGGGATTAAAAGCGTGAACTCTTACGTTTCTGAATGGCTTAACGAGAATCTTAAGGGGGAAAAGATCTTCCCAAGTTTGGTTAGGAAAGGCATTTGTCTTCATCAAAGCATTACCTTACTTAGCCGTGTAGTATGTTACTCATTTGCTTTGTGTCAGAGGGAAGGAATGGTGGCTATAGTTTCACATAGGCTGTTAGCACTAGAAAGTAATTGAGACCTGTCCCTCTTCAGTAGCTCAGTGTTCTGGTGGTATTCAGTGATACAGGCTTGACAAGCCCACCCCAGTGAGCAACATAGCTTAGACTGAAAGCACCCTACAAGGTACATACAACAATACCCATGTTGCACCTACCATGCTGAGTAGATGAAGTACTCCTGGTATAACTTAATGTTGCTCTCTGAAGCCTCTTCTGGAGAAGGGGTGAGATTGCCTAAGACAAAGGAGCTTTTATTGCATGAAGAAATTACTTTGACATTGAATTCTAATACTATTACACTTAAAAAATTTCAATTTTAGGGTTGTTTTTACAACAGGATTGGTAGTTTTCTGAATCTCTGTAGGCGTCACTATTCACAGTTCATTTTTCAAGTGTTTTTGAATGTAAGTGGTTCAACAAGTTGAAAATACCAATTTTCTTTTTAAGATGGCAGTGTCATGTCTTTTCATTTCTAATTATTTTGCTTTACTGTTGCTGTTAAAGGAAAGAAATCCCTTATGATTGTCTGATTTATTTCTCATCTTGTAGTGATGCTTGATGTGTTTGTGTGCATTCTTCTTCTAATACTTGTCTGTGCTTAGTTAGTCTTTCCACTTTACAAAACTGTACTTGAAGTACTTCTAACAGATTGCAAGTGTATGAAAAGCCATTTGTCTTCTGTCTTTTGCATCTCTATATTAATTCCCAGCCCGAATTTTGTAAAATCTCAGGGTTTTGACATGTTTTTAAATGCTGCTGTAGTTGTTTTCTCTATTTTACTTCTATACCATTGTTCCCTATGGCTTTGCTTAGCTTCTTATAATGGGATCAGCTTGTTCTGTGGCAGAAATATCATAGAAAATTATGTCTGCATGTAGACCAGCATTGAACTGTTCTCTGAAGTCATATTTATCTAGATTTAGATTTAGTTTTTGTTTTCTAAATACTAAAGAAAACATCTATTCAAAATGTTGTCAGCATTCAGTTCAGTTTGTGAGGGTTCTGTAATCAGTTCCTAAATTAAGAATTACAGGATAGGAGCTACATGGCCTTGAGTATCATTCATGAAAAGTTAGTTGATTTGTATCACAACTGTAGAATATGTTCTCATTCATTACTGAAAATTAGAGTAGTCAGAGTGGATTCACGCAAGGTAAATAATTCTTGGCCAACCTGATTGCCTTCTGTGATCATCTACATGCTTTGTTCGGACAGTTCTCCCATGAGATTGTAAGTCTTTGGGAGGAAATAAATGGAGACAGTGTCTGCAGAAGCTCTCTCCTTGGTGGAATATGAGCCAGCAGGTAGTCATGTATGCACGGAATTCCATCTAGAACTGATGGACTTCTGTTTTCTCTTGGAATATATACACAGACGTTCATGTGCTCCTTGTCTGTCTTGTTTGCAAACTTTATTCCTGAACTGGACAATAAAATAAGTTCCCTTTTTAATAATGTTCACATTTCCTTTTTGTACAGAAATTTGTCCAATTTGATCTTGGCAGAAGAAAGTTTTTTAGAATCAATGTTTACAAATTATGGAAAAGCACTTCTCTGAGGACACTTGAATAATAATCCTTAGGTTCTCTAACTTACTGTGCTGTGAAATTAGGTGTTCATAAACTTGGGTAAGGGGCAGGACAAGATGAATTCCAGAGGTTACTTCCAGCTTCAGCCATTCTGTGTAGACTGTATCTCAGTTTTATCCCTACCACATAATTCTGCACGGCTGAGCATTGTGGTGGTCGGAAAACATCAATTCCTGTATTTTGCTCAGTAATTTTATTGAGTATCTTTGCATTATATTATCATCCTGGTTTCAGTTCTCTTCTGATGATATTGAAGTTTTCTATCTAAGGGTTGCTACAGATTTTTCTTTTAAAAGTAAAAATCATAGAATAATTCAAGGGTTATGCTTGGTGTGTGCTCCTAATAGTAATATATATGGCAACCATCTTCCAGAAAAAATAACAGATTGACTTCTTTAGTCTCTCTCTCATGGATCAAGTGTGCAAAATGCTGTATTATAATACTTCAGTAACATTAATGCCACTTGCTTTTATAAGTATGGGTTTGGCAGGTGGGCTTTCTTTCTATATTGCATGAAAATACTGCATTTGTATTATTTTTGAAGTGTTTATTCATTATTATTATGACTATTCATCTATATTGATGTTTAGTTAGCAGTGTCTTCTTTTCAGAGAAAATGGCCAGTTTGCTAACTGAGTGTCTCAAGGTTTGTGTACTGCCTTTTTTCTATGTTATAGCAGCAATTTCTGTGTTTCTTCACTTACCACTTCTTTCAGTGCCTTACAAAGACTCCTGATTAAGCCTCAGCTTTACCTGTAGGTACTGTAATTAGCAGTCTCCTTGAATCATACTGGGATGCTTGATCTGGAGATAATTCAGCCAGTGTAGACCTCATTCTTTAGGTCTGTGAAGAGGCCACAGAATGAAAACGTTTCAGTCACCTATCCCATTAGTGGCCGATTTTGTATCCAGAAATTCTGTGGAGAGTAGTCATATGCAGAACCTGGTGTTGTGCACCACTTCCACTGATTTTGCAAATGTGAAGAAACTGATGAACAGATACATCATTGGTCACTGTAAGTGTGTACTGTAGCAGTCACTGCTGTTCTAGTGATACAGATTTGTTTCTCTATATCTCCAAAAAGAAATAGGAGCATAAGATTAACATATTTAAACCATAAAACTCATTAACCTTTTGCCAAGTCAGGTTTTTAATTCATGTAAATTGGTGGGTCTGTGTAGCCTGAAGTCCTCAGTGGGTAGATCTTTTTTCTTCTTTTGGCTCTGTTGGAAAGAATCCAGTAGAATTTTTAATGAGTTAGTGCAAACCACAGTTGCTATTACTGGAGTCTGGGCTTCAAACTCAATACCAGGTTATTTGGTGCATTTTGATGATTTTACCTAAATGATGTAAATACCTGACTGCTTTTAACAGTTAGCTGGGTCAGACTTGTAATAGCAATTTTAACTAAAAATAGCAGTACAACCAAATATCACGATAAATAAATCAATACTATCAAGTACGTCAAAGTAAGTAGCTGTGTACACCCATGTAACTTGACAGCTGTTAGCCTAATAGGAGTCTTAGCTCAGCAGTAACTTGTTTGCTTTCTTGGCAGGATCAAAAATGAAAAGCAGCTCAGGGTGTGTGTTCTGTAAGATTTCCCTGGAGCTAAGTGGCAATTTGACTCTGCTAGATCGAAAGCCATAGTATTTTTCATGGGGTTTTTGCACATAAAGGGGAGTACAGGAGAAGGGAACAGAAAGAAATAGAAGGAAACTTTCTTTGTATGTGTTCTCTTTTTTTTTTTTTTTTTAATTCAACAATAAAATTACATTTTCAGTTCAGCTAGAACTGATAGAGTTGCTTAACTTGAAAGGAGCCTGAACTTAAGTACAGTAAGTTTAGACTGTGTCACTGTTCTGTTTATTCTGGTGCTTTGCAATTTTGTGTTCTAAGGGGTCATAAATTAACTATAACTCAGAATATTTGGACAACCATTAAAGCAAAGCTGCTTATTAAAATACTTATTAATAAGTATTTATTAATAAGTACTTATAGTACTTACTAAAATGAAAAAATTAATGGTTTTGAAAGGAGTCCATAGCTAGTAGTAGTAGTGCAAATAAAAAGTACAAGTGCAGAACTGATTCTGACTGACAAGCTCTAGGAAGCAAAATCCTGAATTTATAAAATTCATGGGGGGATAGATGTGTATTTGTATATACAGAAATTCAGTCTGTATTCCAATATCAAATTTAGCTTGGGGTGAGTTGTTTGTTCACTTGATTTTTTAAGCTGCAGTGAGCATTCAGACAAATTACTTTCTGAACTAGTTTGAATTTCCCCCTGAACATGATCCTGGGATACATTAAAAAAAAAAACCAACAGCAACCCATCCTTTCCAGCTTAGTAACAAAAACAATAAAAAACCCCAAACTCAAATCCTTCCCAAAACCAACCAACCAAACTTGAACAGAGAAACTGTAGAACTTTAAACAACTATTAATTTTCTGATAATTACATTTGGATGGGGGACTCCTTTATTGCAACATCATTCCTAAGTACAGCCATCAGTATACACTCAGATTTGCTGGTGACTTGGTGTAGAAAATAAATGGTTTGCTACCACTGCGCAAATCAGTCCTCTTAGTTCATATGCTACTAATGACTTTTTCCACCTTAGGGATGAAGAAGTTTCCTGCCATATAAAACTATTACTGTCCTTTATTTTGCCTTTGAAAAAAACCCCAAAACCTATAGTACTTAGTTTCTTTAGTTTCCCCTTTCTCTTAATGTATTATAGTTTGAAAAATATGGTACATAAATAAGAATTTTATTCTTCTGAAATATTTTAAAGATACGGGCAGAATTCACTGATGATGACTTCAACATTTTAAATGCATATAAAGATTGCATTTCAACATTGATGAGGTGACTTGATGGCATTGACTTGCAAGAAGATAAAATTCACCTTGGAAAACGGACTTGTACTACCATTTTTGTGAGCAGTTATTTTATTTCTAAACATAATTTGAAGAACCATACATCTTACCCCAGTTTTAATAAGAGGCAAAGAAAGCTGTGCTATTAGTGGGATTTTTGGGCACGCTTTTCTCAGGTGTAAAAGATTTGCAGGCAGTCCTCAGCCTGAAGTTGTTTTTATGGCTGTGCTTTAATGGACTTAAGCTGTCTTCACTGGGTGGCCACTGGGATATGATTGAGTGTAAATACTTCAGGCTAGCTCCACCAGCTGAGAAATAGCCTCCATTTGAAAGAGTGGACTTTTGGAAGTCTTTTCATTGGTCTTGTGCACCAGTGGAGTTGTTCTTCCTTTTTATAACATTCATCTCCTGGGTGATGAAAGCTCAGGTAGTTTTGCTGTCCTTATGCAGGGAGTTCATCCAAACAAAATGAAAAAAGGGTTATGTGCTGTCTGTCATTGTGGTGGTGGTTGTTAAACGCATGCTTACAGTATTTTTCTGTGAAAGCTTTTCATTTGCCAGTGAGAAGTCATGAATGATGTTGGGGACTGAAAAGGTGGCAAATGGATGCCAGCAAATGCACTCTTTGTTGCATTGTGGTGAGAGAAGAACAGATAACATGCATTGTAGCTGAGACTAGTCCCCCCAAAAATGTGGTGGGTTTTGGAGGTCCCAGTCTCTGTTACTGTGCTGCCTTGTGTGAATGAGAAGCTCAGACTGTGGTCTAGCACAAGGGTTTTCATGGTGTGTCCTTTCACTCTGCTCTTACTGCAGGCTTACAGAAGCTAATGCTGAGAAGTAAGTGTGTTGTTACAAGTCTAGAGATTTGCATATACAGTAGAAATCTCTGAGGAATCCACAGATTTTAAAAGTTGAAAATCACCTGGTTTATTTTCCACATCCCAGCTTATACCGTAATAACTAGAATACTGAATGGCCTCCTAGGCACTCTGGATGTTCTTTTTAATATCTGAGAGGTTGTGTGATTGACACTGAAAAATCTTCACAAAGGCCAAAAAACTTAAATATCCAACATTTACTCAGTGTGCAAAATTATTCTTAGAGAGATGTTGTGTTATTATTATAAAGAAAATAATTAGTAGTGAATTCTGCTGTTACACAGGTGTGATGGTGTGTATGTCATGTAACCACATCTATTCTGTATTGGTTTTGTCAATGAATCAAGCGTGAGAACTACTCTACATCAGTACCTTTTGTTTGAAACACACCTGCACTTGCATCATAAATTTTTCCTGTCTGCAGAACCTGAAAGTAATATGAAAAAATTCAGATGCAGCAACTACTTACTTAGAAGAAGAAAAAGCAGTAATTAGAAAATAAATGTTTACCTTTTATTTTTAGGTCAGAAGACTTGTCTCCACTTACATGGTATCTTTCCTTACCTCTATGTACCATACGATGGTTTTGGACAGCATCCAGAATGCTACCTTCGTCAAGTGGCATTCAGCATTGACAGAGCACTCAATGTGGCTTTAGGCAATCCATCTTCTACTGTTCAACATGTTTTCAAAGTATCATTAGTATCTGGAATGTAAGTATGACCTGTCAGGTGTTTCGGTTGTTTGTTTTGAATGGTTTTTTGCAGGTGTCTGCATAGAAGCACTTTGGACTTGGGCGATTGCTGTGCTAATCCTTTTTCATTTCCCACCCATGTATGTCTTCATACAGGGCTATACAACTTCTAAGTAACTCTTCTCACTTGCTTTGACTTCAGCATAATTAACAGGTTTTCCCAAAAACCCTTCTTGACACAACATTTTTTTCCTAAAAAATATATATATATATATATATATTATATATATAAATGTATATTCCTGTAATTTTGTAGTATCTGTTCTTCATAGCTTTTTCTGTCTCTGCTGTTAAAGCAGTACATTCCATGCAGCATTTTCTACCTCTCTGGATTATTCTAGATTCCCTGAGACATGAGGCATGTCTTGCAGGACCCTGATTCTAAGTATCTTTTTTTTTTGTTAATGTAAAATGGCCCCCACAGAGACTCTCAAGTCATGTTTATCTGTCTGATTCTTAAAGCAACATAGGCCAGGAAGTAGAGGCTCTTAAACACATTTACTAATCTGTCAAGGTGACCATTGTGTTTTGTTTGGTGTAGCTTTCTGTATTAAATGTTAGCATTTTAAGGATTCTATTAGTTAGTTTTTATTTAGCTGGCATAACCAAGGACTAAAAAATAAGTCAACTCATAATGAATAATAAGAAAATACCCTGGAAGGGCATAGATAATCGAGATACATGCATTCAGTTTTTCATGTTCAAAACAATGTAACTGCTAGTTTTCAGCATTGTGCAACACTGTGTTTCATTTTCTTTTTTCACACATTTCTGAAATTCGTTTTTTCTAATTGTTAAGTGTAGGAAGATAATATTTCTGTTCCCAGACACTTTTGGTGCCTTCTAGATATTGTGAGTAAAGTGGCTGCAATAACTTGTTTTTATTTTCAATCAAAACTTTAGATGTTTTTACAGTAACAAAGAAGGTCACCTACCATATTTCTTGATGTTGTTCTTTTTTGTGCAAACTATGTAAATTGCAGTATAGCTATTCATCTCAATAGTGAAAACTGGCAGAGTAAACTGTTCATGACAACTGAATAAGTGAGAGAAGAACAGGTAGAAATTAGGAGAACCTGCCTTTCTTTCACCTCTCTTGCCTTAGAATTTCAGAACAGTCATTACTGAAAGTCAGCTGCTCATTGCCTCAAAGCGGCATAAGAGTGTTTCAGGTGTTCTGTTTGTTTGTATAAGAAGCTAATGGAGAAGACCTAAATGAAATACATCTTCATCTTTACCTGGGTAGATAGATGTGCTTATTTAACACTCCTTACAGTAAAATGTCATTGAATAAATGCCAGAGCATAACTGGCTAGCTTCTTGCTTTTATTTCTTCCTCTCCAGGCCTTTTTATGGTTACCATGAAAAGGAGAGACAGTTTATGAAGATTTATCTTTACAATCCTGCAATGGTAAAAAGGTAAGGATGTGGAAGTACGAAGTTCTGTCTGATTTCCTTATATCTTGAACTAAAAAGTCAGGTTTGAAACAAGATTCACCTAACTTAATAAAATAAAAGCTCCAAAATCATTGTCTCACAATTTTCAAAACACTTCAAAATTTATCAATTTTGCAAACACCAATAAGCTTTTAAAGTAGTAGAATGTTAGGAAAGCAATACCAAAACATACTTGCCTTTAGTTGTTCTGTGTTTACTGTAATTTGTGAACATTTAAACAAATTTACACCAGCTTACTTTCCCTGTAACTCTTAAGAAAAACAATGTAGCTGTCTTTCATATGGCTTAATTTCATCTATTAGGAAGTAAATTTTGGTAGGTTTTAATTTCAGTAAAAATTACTAAATTTAAGATTTACTTAGAAAATTGTATATCTTTTGTTATTAGACAGGTTCTCTGTTTCTCAATAGAGTTATGTTCTGATGCTTGAAAGTACTTACTGTCAAAGTAGCTGCAGTAAATTCAGGAATACATAAGGAGGAATTATTTCCCAAGCATAAACTGAAATCCCTTAAGTTTTAGTTATTACATACTGCATCTTTTTTTTTGAAAGGTCCAATACATGATCATAAGACAGGATTGTCTGATTTTTTTCCTAGGCAAGTGAAATTTTGCATGATTTAAAATTTCTGTATGACAGGACAGTTGTTTCAAAATTTAGTTTCAGATTCTCACGTTTGAATTGCTCCTATCCAAATAAGGACTGACACTTCACTTAAACTATTCCTTTCTTTTTTCTGTATAAAACTTTATTTTTAATCCCAGTTTGTTGCATCTGGAAATACTTAGTGCTTTTCTTTGTTGTATAGTTGTATACTCTTAATTGGAGATAAACTTATTGAACCAATTTATAGTTATCCAATTATTTGCAGCTATTTTTTAATGTGTAGCTGTTTAAAAGAGACGATTTGTCCTTCTGCCAAGTTTTAAAATACTGCCTTTGAGTACATAGTATGTAGCTTGAAAACCATGAAGGACACTGTATGTATCATACATATCATAAATCTCAATGAGAACTAGAGAGACTTTCAAAATTATTACTGGTGTGTAGGCATACAGCTGCCACAGTTGTACTGTTGAAAGATTTCCATGGCCTGTAGTGGCTTTTGGCTCACATGCAGGAATAGAATATTGTAGGATGGTTTTTTTTTCAGAGTTTTGTGTTTTTAAGCTGAATGATTCAAGTCTCCTTTGCAACTAACACCCAAATATTGTTGCATTGTTAGCAGAGATCATTTTTGTTCATCTGTTACTGTGAAAACACAGTTTTTAAGTTAAAAATAAAACTAAGGCAAAAATTAAAAATATCTAGGTATTCTATATTTTGATGAAGTCAAATATCAATATTGTTGTACTGAAATAATTTTTTATTTATGTTCTAATTTGTCTTTTAGAGTTTGTGAGCTTCTGCAAGGTGGAGCCATAATGAACAAATCTTACCAGCCTCATGAAGCCCATATTCCCTACCTCCTCCAACTCTTTATAGACTACAATTTATATGGAATGAATTTAATAAACCTGGCTGCTGTCAAATTCAGAAGGGCAAGGAGAAAAAGTAAGGTGTTTATTTCTTAAGACCAAGTAATTGTTTTGAAGGCTAAAAACTACCATTTTGAACAAGATGTCACTGGCTGTCAGGCTTTTGCTTTATTTTGGCTGCATGAGTATCATGTTGTTTCCCTGAAGTTAGCTTTCTGTGTTAAAACAAAGTGCATGTGTAGCTTTTTTCCTTTTTATGCCTCTGTGTGGGGATTGAGAAAGAGCCTGCTTCCTGAAATGAGATGCTATATATCAAGAAATGCATGTTCTATCAGCAGTGCAGCTGTGACCATTTCACAAGATGACCACTCCTCTTTTCTAGAAGATGAAAAGTTGTTGATATTTACTTGAAAATTGACATGAAAGATAGCATAATAATACTGTTGCCTTATTTTTTTATGGTTTTGACTCTTACATCAATTAATTTATTTTTTTTTGCAATAGTGTTTTTATAAAATTATGGCTAATGATTTTGCCCTGATGACAATCAATGTCCTTAATTAAAATGTTTGTGCTTGTGCTAATGTCATTTGCTCTAAGGTAAAATTTGAATTATTAGGGTGTGAGCAAACGAGGCTTTTAAAAAAATTAGTTTGTCACTTCAGGTGTACACACTGATGTAAAAATTAAGTTTGATGAGAACATCCCTAATTATTCCAAATTCTTCATTATAAAGGAGAGATAACAATAGGAAAAGTATGCCTTTGGAACATAACATTTAGTAAAATAAGTATTGTTTACTTAAATCATAATTGTTCCTACAGCTAAAACAAAAAGTTGGAAGGAATGGTGAAATATCTTTCTGTAAAAATACCAAGCAATAATTATGTTGAATTTCCTTCTTATTTTTATGCATGTATATTCAAACGGCAATAGATTAGCCCATGCAGTTTTATAACCAATTCTTGTTTAAAGGAAAATACTCTTTTCCTACCCAACAACAGGCCACACTTTTTGCTGGTATCAGAACTGTAGGAAGGCAAAAGCTCTGACATGGACAGAGCATCTTCAGGATTTTCAGTGCTAAGGAAGTATAGTCAGGTACCTTTAGTCTTCCAAATATTCAAAACAGCCTTCTGGAAACATGCAATGTGATTGTATCCAATAGGTGCTTCCATTCTTTTTCCACAGCTCATTTTTTTCTCTCTTTCAGATGATAGATGAAAAACATAAGCTGTTTATATTCTCCTTCATTATTTATTTAAGGACCTAGTTCTTGAATGGGAATAAGGGGGTGAAAGAGGAGTTTGAGCTGAGAACAGTGGATTTTAACTATTCTTATAGGGAATTCAATAAAATAAAAGGGAAAAAAATGACATTATCTTGTCTGGCTTGATCAGATACTGGCTGCAGTGCTCCTAGGAAGATTCATTCTGCTTTGCATGGCTCCACATCACACATGCACCAGTAGCCTGCCTCAGTCTGTTGGAGTCCCCAGGCACAGGATCGCTGTCTGTTGCTCCTGGGCACAGCAGCCAAGCGACAAATGGTTTGTCCCTGGTGCAGCCTCACAGAGGCACTGCTGTCAAGAGCCTGTTCTTGTACAGCAACCCTCTCTGAGCTCAGGCTTTTGGAGTGATGTGGAAGGCACAGCCTGTACTTACACCTGACACACTTTCCCTGCCTGTTTCCTCAGCCTCTGTGTTGTGGGAGTGCGCATTGCATTCAGTCAGGTATAGCTGTGTCATGCAGGCCAGGATGAACATTGTTTCTTAGACAGCAGTAAAAGCCTTTGTCAAAAGATCTGCAGCAAACACTTACCTTACTTCCCTTGCAGATGTTGATACAAAAATGAGTCTGGCAATTAATAGTTTGTTTGTCAGTGTAAGCAAGCAGCCTCAGGAGCCTGTTCATAGCCGACCAAGATAAGTCAGTCTTTTTGAAGGCTGAGAGAGGTCAGCATGCAGATTTCCAGTAGCTGGAATATTCTACCTTCCATCAGCTTGTGTCCAGAAAGTGCAGAATTTCATTTTCTCAAGTCCTTGTCTTTATGGGCTGTGAAGAAGGCTGCCACATGCCTCATTCGTGCACCACTGTAACTGTTGCAAAACTTTTATTTTCAGTAGCTGAATCTGCTTCTGTAATATGACTCTGAAAGACCTTGATGTGTCATTGCTACTGTCTTTAAAGATCTTTATATCAAGAGAAGGGGAATATCGAGTGTCCTTAAATTCCTATCCCTATGATTAACTTTACTGAAGAAGCATACTGATACAGGAATTTGAGCTACGATTTTTAGAAGTATATGAAAACAGCAATGGTAGGGAATAAGAAAGGGAATAATGTATTGAAACTGATGTGGTGTGGTGTTTGAAATGCATATAAATTTTAAAAATAATAGTATATGTTTTACCAGTTGGCCTATAATCTTGCATAGCTACTGTGAGATGTATTTTCCTTTAAAATATACAACAATGCAGTCCCATTTCATCAACTGCATCAAGTTGCAGGTGAAAATATAACAAGAGATGTTTTCATGCATAGTCAGCTTACATTTTAACAAGGAGAATTAGCTGATGTGCCTCACAGCAAAAACATGGCTGTTTTTCTTCCTGAACTAGCTGCCCAGGACAAGTCATCACTTTTGAATAGTACAGACAGTAAGGTGTGCTAGGTTTGAGCTGGATCTGTGCAAATGGGGTCAGATATTTTATGTTGTCTTTCCAGAATCACTTGCTTAGGCATCGAAGTGCCTAGACCATAACAGCACAGGTGTGACTGAAACATGAGCTGACTCTGCATGAGCACAAGAGTGTCTTTTCACCCCACTTGAATGCCACATTTTTGTGCCATATCAGGACGCTTAAGAGTCTGATGTAGGGGCAGTGTTTGTAGGAAGCTGGGTGCAGTAAGCTTCATCTGGAACATATCTGAATTAAGCCTGCTTGCTTCTGTTTGTTGCTTCTAAGGTTGTTTTGGCATGGTGCCTGCCAGTTGCTTCTGTAGTAACTTACTACATGAGGTATCCCTAAACCTAATATTCCGAGTAGTGGAATTCACATTGGCAAGACTATTACAAAATTTATAGAATAAAATTACATGTTCTAATAAATATTTAATTACTGAAGACCTGTGACAAATGGGTTAATTGGTGTAACTTTAACAAATGAAGAAGTGTTTCCTATGGCTGAAAGATAAGTTTAATACCAGAAAACTGCCTAGTGCATGACACCAGCATAGCTGAGAAAATTCAAGATTTAACCTGATCTTCCAGGTAGAAGTGGGAAACTGAGTCATTTTCAAAGCCTTCTCCCATTCTACCTCCCTCCAACTCCATTCCTGGGCTTTTTTCTTTCTTGTGCCATATTCTGTGAATATTGTCTTTCCTATCTTTGAAGACTGAGGGTTCAGGTGGAGACGTCAAGGGAGGTAGGAATTCTTCAGTGAGGACTTGACCAGCATGACTTTGGAGCACACTTCCTTACATGAAGGCCTCTGAGCAAACTTACAGTGTTTTCTTTATTTGTAGATCAGACAACATCTGCCTTCATTGCAGGTTTCCACTTACTGCTACTACCACCGACTCTGCAATGTATTGTATATTCCTTTCCAGCTCCCAAATTAGAAAAAAGTGTGAAGTAGAATTTAGTGTTTTCTTTGGTCTCTAATTGCCAATGGGATTTGAACTGTGGACCCAGGAAATTCCGAAGTTTGCATCGGACTGTATGATTTATTTTGAAATTTTCACAAATAGATGGTGTTTATTTAGGCTAAGATATGATTAGAATGCAACAAATGTAGTTTGAATAATGTCAGTGTGTTGGAAGTATATATTTCTTTTTATATGTGTCTACGTGTTAGAAAATTAGATCATTTAGATGATAGCATAGTTAATGGGTGAAGATGATATGCAATGCTATTTATTCTTTAGGAGCAGGTGGAACTGGTAATATTAAATAATAAATGCAGTTATATAATGATATTTCTAAAAAATAGTGCCACGTAAATTAATTACTCATTCTACTTTTTTCCCTAGATGATACATCAGGTGTAAGTAAACATCATAGAACTCATTTACCAGAAAATTCAAGCAACATATCTTTCATTGAATGGGAAGAAGATGAAATACCAAGGTCAGCATCTCAGGTTTTTCTGTTGCATGTTGTATTCTGTTGTATGTTCCTATATACATGAACTTGCATCTAATACAGAGTTCGTCTCTTGTTTAAAGGACCCTTATATGTTTTACATGTTTTTAAAAAAAAGTGATTATGTGACACAAATTATCATTATTTTGTTTCTCTGTACAGTCCTGGTCACCTGGTGCTTTGTGGTTTGTGGTTATAAAAATCCTGCTGGGAAACAATGGGCAAAATTCGACTTTCTGGGTTTTGGAATAATGAGTTTGATGAAGAGTTAAGCAAGCTTAATAGTTACAGAGAATATTTACACATCAGTTCACAGACTGTGTTTCTGTAATCATCCTTAACTAACGTGACCTCACTGGTGAGGCCCTCTGTTTGCTTTTGGGCCCCTCACTACTCAAAGGACACTGAGGGTCTGGAGTGAGTCCAGAGAAGGGCAGTGCAGCTGGTGAAGGGTCTGGAGCACAAGTCCTGTGAGGAGCAGCTGAGGGAGCAGGGATTGTTTAGCCTGGAGAAAAGGAGGCTCAGGGGTGACCTTATTGCTTTCTGTGACTGCCTGAAAGGAGGTTTTAGCCAGGTGAGCATCAGTCTTTTCTTCCAGGTAACAAGTAGGAGGACAAAATAAAATGGCCTGATAAAAGGGGAGGGTAGTATTATTAGTAGTAGTATTAGTATTAGTATTGGTATTTAGTTTACAATCATTTACAATAATCAAATTAATAAACAGTAAAAGTGGCAAGGGAGGTTTAGACTGAATATAAATTTCTTCACTGAAGGGGTGGTCAAGTATTGGAATAGACTGTCCAGGATGCAGTGGAATCTCCTGGAAATGTTCAAAAAATATGTGAATATGGTGCTTGTGGGACACTGCTAGATTAATAGATTAAGAGGACTTCTCCAGCCTTAATGACTCTTATGATTCTATGAAAAGTGTATTATCAGAGAATTTCAGTTTGTCCATTTGAAATGGAAGCTACATAACAATCTCAGCTTAGAATTTTCATGTCAGTCTCCCATGCTTTTCCTTTTTCCTAGGCATTTCCTACTCTACAGTTCATAATTTGTAATCATTACTTCTATAAGAAAATGGAATATTTCTGGAATTTTGGGGGTTTTATGGCCAGAGTTGGGGAGGGGAGAGAAACTCACAGTATCTGAAGCTACTTTGATTTGTATAGTTTTGTCTACAGCAAGTTCATTCTTTAAGGTATTTGCTAACACTTGGCAGGAGTAATCTTCTGTTACAGAGTAATCTTCTCAGTCTTTGAGTGGATTCTGTCCTTCTTCTCTGAAGAGCTTATTGGGCTCAATATGCCACACTTCCTGCTAGTGTTATGTACTGGGAGAATTTGCTTTCCCAGTAGAAAGAGTGTGCCTTAAACCATGTTTCAGGTTTTTCTAGTGTGCAAAAACATGAGCTTGTGCTGGTTACATCTGGTTTTCTGATTCTATTACTGCTTCAAGGGGATTTTGCAACAACATTTATCTAACGGTTGTATTGCAGTTTTACTTCTGGTCACATTATGTGCAGTTGTTCTTGGGCTGTTTCTTCTTTTTGGCTGCATACTTCTTTCACAGTCCATTTCAAGTTTTGTTTGGCTTGGCTCCGCAAGCCAGCTTACTTAAACATTAAAGGCTGGATCATAAGTTAGACCAGTATTATCTGATGTTGCTCTACACAGATCTGGGGAAGGCAGATAAAAAAAAATCAAAGTAGTACTTCCTGTCTGTTAAAACCAGAGAGGGATGAGCTTAGCAGAGCAGAAGCCAAGGATGTGTCCTCATGGCTGTAACCACAGGTCTTCTTTCCTCCTCCTTCCGTGCTTCTATGTAAACTGATGCCTTCTGGAGGCTGACCTGGAACAGAGTCTAGACAGAGCAAAAGGATAAAGTAGGTGTTTATTAAAAGGTTTCAATGGGTACTCTTGGGCCGTGCAAGAGTCCAGACGGACCACACCCAAGAAGCACCCCAAAGTGGTCACAAAATGGACACCTGAGTCACAAGGTCTCACATTTTTATAAGTTCTGGTCCATTAACGTATTAGAATCAGTTGTCCAACCATAGCTTCAGGTTATGAAGCTCCATCCTCCTTGTTTTTTCTTCTCACTTCACCGTTGTTTTAATTCCTTAATACCAAGGCCTGAAAGTTGACCTTGGTATCAAACTAGAGAAGGAGTTGTTTTGTCTATCTACACCGGGAAGAGAGCTTAGTAGAACTTGATATGAAACCTAAAACCACTCACCGAAACAGCACAGAGTCTAAAAAATGTAATAGCTAAAACCTAAGGCATCAATACAGTGAGGGAGGGGTGCAGCACCTCACTCGTGCCAGTCCTTCTCCAGCACTCACATATGTTCCAGAAGTGGGACATTCACAGTAATGGGGAAAATACCAAGACTCTCCATTTCCCTCATGTTCGTTTGCTGTCCTTCCACCAGCAGTAATTTATTTCTTGAACGTAAAGCCTGAATACTATATAACATACCACACAAATTCTCTGTGCACCATATGCAGTGATAATGGTAGTTCCTGATACACTTTACAGTTTCTTTTATCATGCCAATTTGGCTTGTGAGCATTTTAGAATTTATTAGTACAAGATTTCTCTTCTTTCTTTTTTCCAATTTAGGATCTTCTGTTTGGACTCCGTTCCTATAGGATCTCTCTTCCCATTTTTAAATTTCATCCTGTTTCTGTTATTCTTCTTCTGAGTTATCCTGCTTTTGTTTTCTGACGCTATGATCTGATTATGTATCCAGCATGTCTACTGGCTTGCCTTATCAGGATATTTCATTACTGCTCTGCTGTATTAATGAGATGTGAAGTAAGCTCAGTCACAGAAACTGGTTTATATTACATCGATGCTCTGTTCTTTTAGACTAACCAAAAGGAATTTCACATTTAGTTAGCTCTTAAAATGCTTTAATAAATTAGGAACTCATATATGATTCCTGCAACTGAAATTGTTTACATTTGATACCGTATTAGACGTTCTTTTGTCTAGAAAATTAGGGGGTTTTATTAAGGGTGTCCTAGTATGACTGTCTTCCCCATGCTGTAGGATGAACATGCCATAGCAAACCAACAAACCTAAACCTTTCCAGTCCTGATTTTATTCTGTTCTGTATCTACACAAAATTATTTGCCTGTTAAAGTTTTTCCTTGACTATTTATGGGAGGCATCAAGTTAAAATAGTGTTCTTGTAATCAAACCCATACTGCGGTGCCACTTTCATATTGCCTTCCTACTTCATTTCCTTTCAAATTCTGAAAATTTGCTTCTAGGTTGACTTAATGGAGTTAAAATTGTCATGATCAGCCTTACTGAGGGTAAATCTGACCCAGATAGTATGAGATACCTATGCAAGGAAACCCTTTTAATTGTTTCCTGAAATGATTGTGACTCAACTGTTTCTGGTTTTGCAGTCTACAGCATTACTCAGTAGCTGTAAAGCTGCCTTTCTTCCTTTATTTCTCTTTTCTTAACAAACTATGTTCTGTATTCCCAACATATTTATATATCAACAGTGGTATTCATTTCTAGTTTTATGTGCAATACCTGCACAGTCCCCTCACTTTATTACCGAGTCCTCTTCAAGTTCTGTCCAGTTCAAGTTGAGATATTTAACTGTTCCATGAATTGTTTTGTGAATTTTCTACTTACTGTAATTTTACCACTTGACTGCTATTTTCAGTAGCATTTGGTGTTTCTTGTAAAAATCACTGAACTTCTTCATTTTTTTTGTTTGTCCTTTATATCAGATATGAAGATCACATAAATCTTTCCCTACCTTTTAGCTGTACGCTTAAGTTATTACTTGTTCTGTCAAGAAAAAGCAAGAAGGGAAAAGACAGTCAAATGTTGTTGGAGACCACAAAATTTCTAGGCCTGTCTTGTGTTCTTAGTGACTGGGATGTCTGTTTAGACTCATTATCTTTTGTGTACACTAAGAATACATTTTAGACATAGTCCAACATGTATTTGCGAAGTCCTTACTGTAAGTGGCAGTTAACAACTTCTTTTGTTTAAGGAAGTAGTGCCAGTGATTGGGCATTTCTTTACTTTGGAACACAGTTTATCACTGAGCAGAAATACAATTTTGGATACCTGGAAGGTAATATGCAAAATTTAAAAGTCACATGTGTAACATGAGCAGCATTTTGCCTGAGTAACTGCTATATGCTAGTGATGGTTCCTTATTTCAAAAAACATTTGAGAACTCAAAGTTTCTTGGTGACTGAACTCCCTCTTTCAAGCTAGAGAGCACCTTGCTACTCGGCCACTTATGAAGAACAGCATTCAACCCATCCATGTCCTGTCTTGCTCCTGGCAAATCTCTCCAAATTATTGACTCGCTGCTATGATAAGTGCACTGTATTAAGCCAGAGGCACTTTTTAAAATGAAATTCTAGAATGATTCTGTTGTCAAGTAGACAAATGTCCAAAATCTCTAGTGCCCAGGAATCCCTGATGTTGTAAGGCTTTTAGGTATAATACTTGCCGGTGTTATTGCACTGAAACCTACAAAGCCTACCCTAAAATGGGCAGCAGTCATCTGAACCTGGTAGTGCTATCCAACAGCTTTTGACATGAGGAGTTCTGGACATGAGACAATTTATTATCCCACTCAGGCAGCTGATAATAAATGATGAAACACTTCTGTGAGTTCCATTGAGCAAACTTTCTGGTAAACATCAGACTTAATATCTGCCAGTCAAGTCTACCACTTGGACATGATGTGTTAAAAGCAGAATGATTGGTAGAATGCTTTTGAGAAACACTTTCTTTTTTTAAATCCTAGATTTGCTACTAGACACTAGTTTATATGGAAGTGGAGAGATCTGACAAATAACACTTCTGCACAGTCTAGCAGATATGTAATATTGCAGATTTTTGCTAGGTTTGTGTCTGTCATAATTGCTTTTCTCGCTTGTCAGCCTGTGCATGTTTTTATTTAGCTATTTGATTTTTAATATTATGTGCACATTATTTAAGTCACTTGAACATCTTGAAAACAAGGATGTGTTTTCTGCCATGAACAGAATATGGAAAATTATTATGTCAAATTTTAGATTCCTTATCAGCACAGCTGAGTAACACTTCTCTGATACTCCGTGGAGTTAGTTTTTGTCTATTGTGCTCAGTTTAACATTACCAATACCTCAGATATGATCATTGCAGAACTTATTTCCTTAGGGTGTCATAAATATTGGTGAATTAAGATACTGACCTTGTTGATTATTCTTCAAGGCTTTTAAGTGCTTTGATCTACCTAGCTGTATGTAGTAAGCACTATTTTTAAAAAGTGTTGAGTGTAGCCTTAATTCATTGCCTCAACGTCTGAGAAACCAAACGTTGGCAGTTTCTTTGAGCACAAGTTTCGTCCTAAACTACAGTTTTTAATCTCAGTGGATAGTGTCAACAAATTATTATTTTCTTCAAAAATAAGGACTGTTTTCTCTGTTCTCAAAATAATGCATTTGGAGCTTTTTACACAAAAGTAAAATGGATTTGTACTACAGTTTTTCACCTTGTGCATATGTATAAAAGGCAATTTAAAATTAACTGATATGAATATCTCAAGTAGCCTAGCCATGGCAACTCAGTGTTATGCAGCCCTGATTATCTTGCTTCTTTGGAGAGTAAATTTCTGTTCTCCTGAAGCTGGGTAGCTTTTACACCACGTCACTTAACCCTGTCTTTCATAGATCTGTATTACAAGTTTTATCTTGTGAACAATTCTTTTTACATTCTTTCTTTCAAAATGGAACATAGATGCTCTGAAAAGCTTTGCCTAGGACTTGCTAATTCATCTTTTCTAACCTTGTTCTAATACAGATATTTTCAAATCATGGTTTTGGCATTACCTAAACCACTACTTTTCTTTGCAAAACTGATGCATGCAATGTGAAGCAGGTGATTAGTCTGTTGTTTAAAGCAGTCTGTATCAAACAGGCCACTTCTGAATATCTTCCAAGGCATTACAACTGCTATACATGAAATAGTTCGTATTTTCAATTAACTACAGCTAGGAGACTAGACATGTTCTGACTTCTTCATGCTGTCTTCTCACCTGCTAAAACCAGCACTGTAGCTGCTGAGGAAACGTGTCTTGATCAGAGAGAATGGGAAATACAGTTTGTGTATTTTCCCAATATGTTGCACATATTTGTTCTAGGGGAGCAGAAGCACCAAACCTAACAGCTGACCGAGCTATTGCCAATACTCAGATGAAGCAGTTCTTAAAGCAGCATGTAACCATGTTAAATAACTGTACTTCAGGACAGTATGTACTCCCACCTCACCATCTCATGTTTTTGTTTGAATCAAGATATATTAAAATGTTAGAAAGGCCAGTTAAAGCTGCTCTGCTTTCAGAAGCCCTTCAAGGGTTTTCCTGAAGTAGGAACAAATGACTTCTTGGCCTTTGTGGCTTACCTGAATGTTGCAGAAGCTTATAGTGCTACTGCCATGACTTCAGCTAGTGCAAGTGTCTAGCAGCTCCCCTTGGAAAGGATGTTAAATGCCAAGCTAATTGACCAGTTGTACTGGGAGACATCTTTTCAGGTCTAATGAAGAATTTACTGTGTGCGTCAGGTGTGTTTATTAGCTTCCACGTAAGTCTTTAGAGTGTGCAGTTTTGACTGCCTGCCCTGCCTTCATCATGAGTGTTAATGACAACTATAATGATAAATCCTAGATTTGTTTCAGAAAAGGCCTGTTGTTAGCTCAGTGTTTTTAATTTGAATAATATGCCATGTAAATTGAAGTACTGTAGTTTTTGACAGAAAGGCTCCTCATAACTGTTTGATTTAGATCTTGGTCAAAATGAGCTCTTTTCCTTCTAGTTGCTCAAATTGTTTGAATGCGTTGCAGACAAAGAACATGCTTCAATTTAATATTACTATGGAAAAGTACTCAAGTACATTAACATCTACCAGTTCATTTTAAATTCAGCAATGTTGAATACAGTGTTATTTTTATATGAGAAATCCATATTAGAATCTCTTATAAGTAAGAAATCTGATTACTTGGGAAGCTCTTAGCCAATTTTGTCTTTGGTCTTTATCAGTTCTCAAATCACTTGCCATACTCTTGATGGGGATGTGGAAAATGAAGATATGGAATTTGTTTGTTTGGTGGGTTTTTTTGACAAAAGGTCCTAGCTAAATGAAGGGAAAACAATAGAAAGCTGTCTTTTTCAGAGGAAAAACAAAGGCTTCAGTTAATGGTTTTAGTAATCAAACAGAGTCTTCAGAAATAGGTCACTAAACCACATTTTTTCTTAAACTTTTCAAAAACTTTTTTTCTTTCTCTCCAACTCCCATTAGTTTTTGGGGTTTTTTAATTGTATTTTAAAAGGGGAAAATACTGAAAGTGGGAAGCTCAGATCTTTGATGTATCCTCCAGACAAGTCAAGGCAATTCTTTACCACATTTCTAATATCACTGACTGTTCTGTATCATGGTCCCTTTTTTGCTTGTTCCCAGAAGTGTTTTAATTTTGTAAAGGGAGCTAACAATTCTTGCAGCCTCTTCCCTCAATCTTGTTTCCCAGTGATCTTGCACTTGTTGTTATGTTGTTTCTTACTGTGGGATTAAAGTACAAGTTTCAGCTTGCCTGCAGTTCCTGTTGCCCACTGTGCAGGCAAAGCTCTGTTTGAATCCTTTGATGAGTGAACGCCCAAAGATTGTGACATGAAAAGTATACATTTTAAGCATATTGTGGGCTTGTTTCTCAGCTGATGGCATGACTGGGAACGGAGGAACATGATGGCAATGGATTGTCTTTAAAAGTGTGCATAGAATCATAAAATAGTTTGGCTTCAAAGAGACCTTTATATGTCATCTAGTCCAGCACTCCTTCAATGAACAGGAACACCTTCAACTAGATTAGGTTTCTCAGAGCCCTGTAACCTGGCATTAAATGTTTCCAGAGATGGGACTTCTCTTCTGACAGCCTGTTCAAGTATTTCATCAGGCCCTACTAGAAAGTTGAAGACCTTGGAGTGGACTTTCAGTGTTGCCCTAAAATATTTTGAAGGGTAAAGAGACTTCTGCAACAAACCTGGGAGATGGTTTGTTTGTTAGCTTCCTCCATGGACGCTTTAAAATTTGTTCACTGACAGCAACAGGTTGAAGGTCACTGAAATTTGCAGATCTGAAAAGGCAGAGCAGGAAGGTGCTCAGATAATTGTACAACAACCTTGAATCTCTTTCTAGTATTTCCAGTCTTCATCAAGCCAGTTATCCTTAGTTCAGCATGTGTTCGGGTTGTTAATACTCTCTTTCTTACTCACTAGGTTAAATAAAGAAAAAACTCCAGAAAAACTAGTTCTAAGTGTTAAAGTGCTCTGCATTGTTCTGAACTGTGACTGAGTGAGAAAAATTCTTGCCACTGTGTTTTCTGGGTGCATGATCCCACCTACACACCTGGTCCTATTGGCTGAGTTCTATAGAACTTTTCATCTTTTATTTGAGGAGGAGAACATTATTGTAATTGCTTTAGTACTCGGAATTATCTACCAGTTCTCTCTTCTCCTCACAAAAGAAAAAGCTGCTTTGGTTTAGATCCCTTAAAACAACCCTTTAAAGGGTTGAAGGTACAGATTTCTTACCTAATTAGATTTGAATATGATCTTTAGTTTAAGGACTTGCAGGTGAGGATGGAAACTGATAGTTCTGCATTCAGTGATTGATTCCTGTTCCCTCTGAATCATTTTAGATACTAGTCCAGATAAAAAGCAGTGACAATGCATGTTTCAAACTCAGTGTATTGATAAAATTAACCTGTGGTATTTATGTTGTCACAGCTCTTTAATGTTGAAAGGTGTTGAGCCACAAAGTACCTGTGAATTGGAGGTGGATGCAGTAGCTGCTGACATTTTGAATCAACTGGATATTGAAGGTGAAGTCTTAATACCTTTCCATGTAAAACAGTTTTAGAACAGAAACCATGTTGTCATAGGTCACTCTTCTTTTAAAGCTCATCTTAGTTAAATCACAGTCCTTATTTCAGTGTTAGTGAATTGTTGATCTCCAAATTTATAAGGTTTATAAAAAATGAATTAACTCTGAAAGAAAAGAGGTTATAAAAATAGTGTCTTATCAGAGCAATATAAAGAGATTTTTGTAAATGCATAATAGAACTATAGGAAGAACAGTAATGGAAATACCAAGATCATATGTGTGCATGTATGCATAAGTATGTGCATACAACTATATATACACATACATACACTACTTGGAAAGACAAGAAGCCAAAGATATAGCTTATGAATAGGAGATCTAGAAAGCAAATGAAGTTACACCTTAACTTTTACATAATACCGAATCCTAGAGTTAGGCAGGAATAACGATTGAAAAATAACGGACTAGAATGACAAATAGATGAAGAGTGTCAGAATCCAATTTGGGGAAAGAATGCTTTGTCATTTTGGCAGCTTTACCTTCATGTATAATTGCATATTTCAGCCCAGATTGGCAGGAACCCTGGTTTGCAAGCTATATGGGAGGATGAAAAGCAGCGACGGAGACAGAAATGTGAATCTTCTCAGATTAAGCCGCCTGAGTCACAAGGTAAAAAAAAAAAAAAAAAAAAGTTAAAAAATTGTGCAGCTGTTAATCCAAAACTTTGAATGAGAAGCAAGCAAGAGGACAGAATTTAAATTCGTGTATCCAATTTGAGGGATCTTTAGATGTACTGTTTTTTTCACTTCCAGGCTTATTGATGGTCCAGTATGTGTTTTCCAGTTTTGAAAGCAAGATGATGTAACCTTGCCTAACAACATCATGATTCATCTGTCTGCAAAACAATCTAGACAAAATGAATGATAATGGCAGTTAAGATTGCATGCTTTGTGATGGAAAACATTTAAATACTGACAAAACTAAATCTCTTTATCTTGAAGCTTTCCATTGCAGTTTATGCACAAGGGCAGTCCCATTTAATTTCTGTGGAATTATAGCTAAGGTGATATTAAATTAAAATTCTAATACGATAGACGATTCCCTGTATTTTTATGTAAAATTCATTACACAGGGAAGACTGTGCCCTGCAATGTAATTGCATAATGAACAGGCTATTCTCCATAGAATCTAGGCCATATTTCTTGTAAAATAAAAATTATATTTGGCAAGTAAGACAGGGGATTGCAAGAAGGAAAGAGGCAGGTTCCTGGCTAAGGCAGACTACTTTCTGATTGACTTTTTTCTTGTGTTTCTGTGTAATGTTATTCAGGCTGCATAAGCCAGACTTCTCAAAATTGTTCACTGATTTTTCTTGGATGCTCACCTTGGTGTAATTGTACCATGATTTGTAAATGCAGTTGATACTCACAGATGTAAATGAGATCAGTGGGAGTGTGTGAAGTATTTTGAAGTTTTTATAATGCACTTGGAAAGTCAGCCCTCAGATTTGGCATTGAAAATTAGCAGGCACTTCAACTTTGAGCCTTTTCCTAATAAAATCAGTAATTTTAGCTGCTCTCTGTGTTGAGAAGTCAAAATAAAACTAAATAACAAATATTTTTCAAATTTTAAAGACCGTGGATTTGTGCCAGCAACAGAGAGTGAAAAATTTTTTCAGAAGAGACTTAAAGAAATTCTCAAGCAAAATGACTTCTCTGTGTAAGTGTTTAGCCATTTGTCATACAATCTAGTATTCTATGCAAAGCTTAAATATGCATTTAAAACTTGCTTTTCAATTAACTAGAACGTTGTCAGGATCACTGGACTACAGCAATGGATCAGAGGAGTTCTCTGCTGAGCTAACATTACATTCTGAAGTGCTTTCTCCTGAAGCCTTTCCGTGTACACCAGCTAATACGGTAGAAGTGCATGACGATAAACAGATAAGCAAAGGTGAGTTTTTTAATACCCTAATTGTTTAGGCATAAATCTATGTCATGGTTTGGCTGTTTATATTATTAACAGAAGTAAGCCAAGGAAGATGTGATTGTTAATTTTGAAAAACCCAAGACTAGTTTTGATTTTATTTTTATTATTGTTAGAGTAAGCCTTTCTAAAATTGCTACAGCAAATAATGGAACTATACTTGGATAGTAAAATCCATTCTGAAGTGGCTTTCTTTCATTATGTATTGATGTCTCTGACTTGGGATTTTTATGCTTTCTCTTTTTTTTTTCTTTTAAAGACTCTAATAGGATGCATACTGATAAAGAAGAGGAAGCACTTATTAATGAAGAAGCAATTTTAAACATTGTGGAGAATAGTCAGAGCTTTCAGCCTTTGTCTCAGAGACTGAATCAGACTACAGTTTTTAGTGAGTATGGCTGGAATGTCTTTTCTCCAGACTGTTTTAATTGTTCCTCACTTTGTGTTCCCTTAGGCTACCGCATCATGGAAAAAAAAAAAAGTATTTTATCCAGAAGTTTATTCAAACCAGGTTAGACTTCACACACACACACACAGCACACACACACACACACCACACACACCCACACACACCCCTACCACGACACACACACACACACACACACACACACACACACACACACACACACCCTACCACCACCAAAACACACCCTGTGTTTTCTAAGAAATTTCACCTGTATTTGTAGAGGCTGCTTTGTTTGACTGATTCCGTAAGCCCTGTCCTCTTGCCAAGTCAGTTCAATGCAGTCTCTTGTGGGTATTGCTCTTCCTTATGCTCCTAGGGCATACTAGATGATGAACTACACCATGGGCTGTCTGTCCATGATACTCTTGCAGTTACCAGCTGCATCTTTCATACAGTTAAGGTAGAAAACATGCATATGATCTGTCTTTAGAAGCTCAGCTGTCTGGAGATACTGGGCAATAGTAGGTTGATAATGAGTGGCAAGTTGCAGCAGAGATTTTTGCAAAAGTTGTAGATACAAAGAATGGTTGAAGGTAAAGAAATAAGAAGCAAAATACTTAAGAGGAGGAGAAAAACCATGACAGTAAAATTGTGAGTGGCACAAGGGGGAAACCATTAAATAACCAAGAAAGGAACTTGTATGAAAAACTACATGAGGTAGAAATAGTTCAAATATGCCAAAGGAGATGAAAAGCATAGTTCATGATATATGTCTATGTATGTTCTTTGGTAAACATAATGTATAATGTTAATATGAACCACATAATGTGGGCCAGGGAGGAGTATTGAAAACACATAGTAGCCTCCATTTCTTTTGATATGTATAGGGTATGAGTATGTGCTTGGGCAACAATATATATCTGTGGGTAATAAATATACAACCTTGAAATCTTTTCTTGCTATGAAAGGGGGAGTAGATTAAGTTAGAGTGTAGTGCTATTTTATTTTGTAGAGAATAGGCAAGGTTTTGATTATAGAAGTTTTGTAGGCAAGGATTTGAATTTATTGAAAAAACTCTTAAGAAATTCAGTGGAAGCATGAGCAGACCTGAGAGCATAAAAATGGCTTAAATAATATGTAAAATATGCCTTATGACTGTACATTTGAATTGCTCGACCAAATTGAAGTCTTTAAATAGTCAGGTTTTTTTCCATTGCCTAGATAATCAAGTTGAGATTATATGACCTTTTTTGGTCTTTTTTTCCTGTCCTCCCTTCTTATCATGCTGATTCCTGGTGTCTTGTGTGACTGTGAGTAAAGTGCTGCATATTTGGGTCTCTTATGCTCCCTTGTAGCCTGCACCAGTGTTCACTATTCCTCTGGTAGAGTTGAAGTGCCACAGAGACTGTGAACCACGTGACTTCTGCTATTCCCTGTGAATTACACCCCAAGGTTCATATTAACATGAAGTAGAGGTTGGAGTTTAATGATGAGCCTCACAAAGGGCAAAGGAGCCAAGAACAGAAAGTATAATTGAAAGTGGGTTAATTAAAAAACTCTAAAAAGGGGGATGGTTGCTGTTGTAAAAAGTTGTATGGTATCTTGTGAAGCCTTTGCAAAAATATGAAAAATGCCTTTCTCACCAGTGTTGAGATCTATTTTGTATGATTCTCAAGATCATTGTAATCATATGATGCTTCCCAAGGAAAGAAACTAGAGATGGTAGTTCTTCAGCCAGATGAGAGAGAAGTAACAAAGATGCCTGGTAGACTGGAGGTCATAAAATGGTTATGAGGTCAGATGATAGGCAAGTAGGAAGAAAGTGAGAAAAAATTGTGACTTGGAAGGTTTTTTAAGAAAAAAAAATTAGAAGGGAAATGCATAAATTACTTGTAAGCTTGGGTCAAATAAAAGAAAATACAAAATTTAAGAAAGGAGTGAAATCAGGTAAACTTCCAGTATTTAGACAAACCTTGGAATAGAACACCTTATAGTGACATGAAAAGGGAGCCAAAGTTGAGCATAATAGTTAAGAACAGAAAGAGGAATAGTTGGTCAAAATCAACATCCCTTTTCACAAGATGCAGTGGTTGAGAGTCCTCAAGTGATACAGAAAGAGAAGTGCTTAACAAAGCTAATGTAGCTATTGAGCAAGAGAAGGCAGTGATGCTTCAGAAGCTGGCACTCAAGCTGAAATTAAAGGGGAGCGTGAAGCTTTACTGAATGTGAGGAGGTAATAGGAGAGCAGAGAAGGAGAAGCGCATCCACTAAATCTAGTACAATCAGTGGAGTAGAGCAGAAATAAAGTTGTCAAAATTTTAGATACAGAGCTAGAAAGATAAATAATAAAATTTTTTTAAAATAAGGTATGAAAAGAGCTTTGTTTCATGCCTTGCCTTAGACAGTAACAAACTAGTAGATTTTAAAATGCTGAGGGACTATTTGTTTTGGTTGGTTTTGTTTTCTATTGGTAGGCTGTAACTAGTCATTTGCAAGTAGAATAAAATACAGATTCTACTTGTATGGGCTTTTTTGCAGTGGGCAGTAGTGCTGATGAGGCCATGATTGATCTGTTGGCTGGATTGGAGAATGATGGATATCAGATGGGACATCAAAAAACACTCTCTCACCATCGTTCTCTTGGAAGCTGGAGAAATTCTCAAAACAGTGATGATGAAGAAAATGAACCACAGTGTGAGAAAGAAGAAATGGAACTTAGCTTGCTAATGTCCCAAAGATGGGACAGTAGCATGGAAGAGCCTGGGCAAAAAAGGAGGTATATATTTTCTTTTCTTAATACGTTTTATTTCTGACAGATCTTTCCTTCCTTCCACCTTGTTTTCAAGTATGCTATGGGCCCAGTGAGATATAGAGAGGTCTCTGTTGACAACATGGAAAAATCTGTGCAAATCTTAGGATGGAATGAAACTTGTTTAGATGATGATGTGAGTCATTAGTGTTATCTGGGAATAATGATTACGTGATCAGGTTTGCCCAAACATAAATTTCTAGTTTGCTCTTTGAGGAAGAATTAAGTAGGCTTTTAGTTCTACCAGTCCAAATACAAGTAAACCTTTAGTGGTAAATTGTCTGTAAGGTCACACCTTGGGTATGATACAAATGTTAAGGTGTAGCTTGTACATCTTTTACTAAAGTCAATATTTATGAAGTATTCATGTGAAGACTAACCAAGCGACCTGAGGAAGAAACATCCATTTGTTTCCATATTCAAAGCTTAAATCAAAACATGAATGTTGCTCACACTGCTTGACTGCTAAAGGTCCGCAACTTCAATATATTTAAGGCCGAGATTCTTGGAACCTTCTCAGGTTCTAATGACCTTTTGTACAGTCTGCACTGACAGGCATTGAAAGCAGCTATATCCAGTTTCTCATGATCTCTGCTTTCAGCACACCTCCTGATATTTATAGTTGTTTGAAGTAAGAGGAACTTCACAGACATAACATTTTTACATTTGGGGTTTTTTCCTACATCGTAAATTGTTATCATACTATGTTTCAGAGAACCAGGGAGGTATAGAAATGCTTCTTTTATTTCCCAAAGGCATATTAAAGTTGTACTGGAACCAGAAGTTAGTTCATTAATCTCCTGGTCCTAGAAATAATTGATCTCTAAAGCTAGTTTTCCTATCTGACCTTTGATTTTCTGTGGCTTTTTCCCTTAACAGTAGTCTGAAAAGTTGAAATTTCCATCCAAAACACCTAACATCAAACTTCAGTTTAGTGGTGGTTACTGTGAAAACCTGTATCTTACAGAATTCATTAGCTCAGGCACTGAGCTCTGTACGAGCTCTGTATGAGCTTGACTGTACAACTCCAGGAGTAAGGTAGAATCCTGAAGCAATTAACTGCTTTCATGCACTGAAGAATTCTATTTAGAAACTCAAGAGACTTGATGAGCTGTCTCACTAGTATCTTGCTCACATATGCCTACACCTTAACCCCAGACAGAAAACACTAGGGAAAATACACGTACCATGTGCTTCCACAGGGAGTGAACTTGTGTTCTGCGGGAATTAATTTCAAGTTCTGTTTCACTGAGATCTCTACAGAATTTGGACTGATTTCAGACACAAGCCATGGGCATCTTTGCCCCCTGCATGATTCTGCTCATGCGTGAAAAGCCAGTCTGACTCTGGTGATAGATCTGACTCTGCTCAGGCTCATTCCATCTGTGTGTCTTCCTGATGCATTCTTGCATATCCATACTATGGCTTTTCTGTTACTGAGTATTCACCAGTCTTACATTATCTCAGAAAGTCTATTGAGCTAATGAGGAGTAACCACACCCTGTTGAGTGAAATAAATGGTTTGGGTTAGAGTTATATTGAACTGGAGAAAAAAGCCTGCAGGAAAATAAAGTCTACCAAGACCGGGACTAGTTCATGTATGGTGATATCATGTGTTACATAAATTTTCCTGCAATCAAAACTGATGGGCTTGAATGAGGAGAAATCCAAGTTACCTGCTGAAGTCTCCAGTCTGATATGGTTTACTAAAGTTGACAAAGATTTACCTGGGATTACAGCATAATTCAAGTTGGAAGAAACGTCCCCAGTTTGATAGTAATCTGTTTATCAAGCTGGTTGCTTTTTTCTGTGCTTTTCCATGTTTTGGGAACATAGAAGAGGGACAACTAAGCTCATTTTGATCATGGAGACTGAACCTAGCTGTGTTTGTTACTTGATTCTCCAAGTCATGACTCCAGACCTGAGTGGAAATTACATTGGTTACATTCAAGTATATTGTTTCTGAACTAACAAATCTGTCCTGATCTAAATTAGCTCCATGCTGACATTCAGATGTCTGGGATGGTACCATAAATATAATTGATGCTGGTCTAACCCCAGTCATACAAGAGTTCTGCAAAAGTAAACTGTTATTGTGGATTTTCCTTCCTGTAACTTCAAAGCATTTGTGTTTATATCTTTTAAGCTATTACACAAACTTCAACAAACAAATTTAAAAAATCGCAAATTTCAGTTCCTTAATATTTATCTTGATTTCTTTCACGTAGCCACGGAATACGCTTATGTCTGTTCAGAATTTTTTCCATCTCACACTTTATTTTAAAAAAGAAATCAAATTCCTAAGTGGTTATAGAGTTATAATATACTGGAGGATTTGTTTTTTGTGGTTTTCTATGGTATTCTTCCTTCCCCCAAGGCCATATAAAGTGTGCCACCTTAAAAACAAAAAAAAATTCATAAAGCTTTTCTTTGTAGATCTGCTTTTTTTCCCCAGTGAATTTATGACTGTAAACATGTCAGTGTAGAAGTTAATTTAGTGAAAGAAGCTTAAATATTAACAACAACTGTTTCAGAATATTCAGTGAGAGATGGAATGAAACATAATTTTGTTGGTCATGCTTTAGTTAAGCCTGCTAAGAAAGATCATTGTTATAATACAGTAAAGATTTCTTAAAAAAAAAAAAAAAGTAAACACCTGTTTGCTAACTGCTAAACTGAAGAACTGAAGTAATTTTGCATAGTTGGTTTAGTCTTCGAATTTCAAGCACTTTGAAGCAATGAAATTAAATCTCAGTAAAATTGAACTAAAATTAACTATCTAAATGCCCTCTCCATATCTTTTTAAGTTAGTGAATCCTGCTGCTTAAAATGGTTGGCTACCACTGTTGCCTCTTAAAATAGTGACATTGAATAATATTTTGACTTTCTCAGTGAGAAATGTGACTAAATTTTTGTTTGTTCCCTTTTGCTCCCCCGAATTACACAACCACAGCACCACTTGTGATGTTTTCTAATAGAAGTATTATGCATCAATTAGTTCGTTCTCTTTCCTCCAGGTCAGCTGGCAAAAATATGCATCGAAGTTCAACAGAAGAGGATTCATCTTCGGAGGAAGAAATGGAGTGGAGTGGTAACAATATGCTCCTAACTAATCTCTCAATACCTCAGTTAGATGGAACTGCAGATGAAAATGGTGGTAAGTAAATAGAAAATCAACTTTGGAAGTTGAGTCACAGTTCATTTTCATATCAAATAGCTGGTTCTCAAAAGTGCTGACCGTTTTCAGTCATTGTTTCAAACTGAAGGAAAAGTTGTCAACAGGTTGCAGAAGCAGGCCCTTAACATCTTCCTTAAAAAACAACTGTATTTTAATCTCAATGCCCTCTATGAATTACCAGAATCTTTTTTTCTTATTGTATCAGTGATCCAAAAAAGGACATAGTTGAATTAGGTGTATGGAAAAAAACAAATATGTTAAAAGTAATGATTCTGTGGGATCATTTGTCCTAGGATTATTGTAAATAATAAACATTTTACTGTGTAGATTTAGATGATTCTTTGCAAGTATTTGCCACAGATGCTAAAATATAGTGAGCCTTTGTTTGGGCCTGTGTTTCTTTCCTGAGATTGCATGTTCACATTTGGGATTGCATGAGTTAAAAAAAAATATGCAGTGACAAAGCTGCTGCAGAAGGAACTGCCTTTCAAAATCTGTAAAAAAATAAATTAATCTATAGGTAATCTTTGCTGTCTTTATGACATGCTGTCTTTGATCAAATAACATTAGTCAACAGAATGCACACTTCGAGGTTAGGCAAATATATAAATAATATTATTTGTTTCATTAGAAAATCTGCATGTCACATTATTTCAGTTGAGAAAGTGAGCTATATGACCTTACTAGGTAGATTATAGATAGCCACAGCTATTCTTTTGTGTTCAGTGTTTAAAACATGGTTTGCTTTTTCCTTTGCTTTTATAGGTATAATGGTAGGATTAATACATGATTTGATGTGCTGCTAATACGATTTGCTTTTGTCAGATATACAATTGTAGTTTCCTTATTTGCCATACTTTCTAACTTGTTCTAATAAGAGATGCTGCTGGCTAATGAGACTGTTTCTTAAGCAGTTATTTAAATTTAAGCATATTTTATGTGTGTGAAATGTCACATGCAGAACATCAGTTTAGAAAGTTTATTACTGTGAACTTTTACATTGGTTTCTTATAATAGGAAATACAGTAAATTCAAAACAGTTCTCCATCCAGGTTGTCTGAATTGGAAAATGCTTATCCACACATGAATCTGTGTCCATATGATCTGACTGACTAACAAATATTTTTGCAGTTTTTATATCGGAATAGCCAGGTATTTTCCAGGTGTTGGTTGACACTGCCAAACTCCCATTTTCTGAGTTTTCAGTTAATCATCCCCATTCTTTCTGTGGACTCCTACCCTCAGAGAATAATAGGCAGCATCTCCCAGCTGTGTTTCACAGTTCAGGGTCTCTGTGTATGCATTAGAAAATGTTATTAAAGATAGAGATTGGGACTTCCTTTTATTTTTCTCAGCCAGCAACAAATAAATTGCTGAGCTGAAGGCAGCATGAATCTAAGATAATCTCCAGATTGGTAGAGACTTACAGTAAAGAATCCCCAGTCTAATACAACAGTGTGCAGCACATGCCTGCAGGTCATATTGCATGTTTCATAACTCCTATCCCCCTTCTACATTTCAGCTGAAGTGGTGAAGACACATGAGCAAATTTTTGTGTGCCAGGTGCTCTATAGTAGCTGCCTCTTTTCAGTGGTACAGCCTCTGTCAAACCACTTGTTCAGCAAAGTTATGGGCAAGCAGGCACTTGTTAATTTGTTACAATGTCCCTGTCCAAACCCCACAATAAATAAACACACTGAAAGAGATGAAAATCATCACAGATACAGTGTGATGAGTCTGCACAGGACAAGTTACCACAGCACTTGCTGGTCTCAGATTAGGTGGGAACATTAATACACGGATATGAATCCAGGATCTAAGTAACCTGGTGCAAGCTTCCTGCCTGAACACCCGGATGGGTGCTGTATTGCTCTGCTTTACAGAAGTGCAGGAAACTATCTCTGTTTAGCACACGGCATAGTTCATACAAGGCCCTTGCCATATTGTGAGATATACTACTTTAGCTTTCTGTGCAATGACTTTTCTGCACGGAGCAGGTCATCTGAATAAGTTTCTTGTTTTTCAGAGCAAATGAGTATACATACTTCTCAGGGACAAAGCAGGGTACAACATTTTCTTGGAATCAGTCTGTTTTTATATAATCATTTGAAAGTGATTGTGAAGCCTTCTTTCAGAAAGTCCACGTGTAATCTTTGATAATTTTATGCAAGTCTGCCATTGAGGAATAACTGACAAAATGCCTGAGACAAATGTACTGATAATGTGATTTTGATAAAGCAACCCATGTAGTCAGGGTCTCTAGTTGTCATGATTATAAATGTAACGTGATTTGCAGGAGCTTTTCTTCTTATTTGAATGGGAAGGCTTTCAGGAAAGTACTATTAAAATTTTAATGCCTTAGGTTATTTTTTTACAGGAAAACTAGAATAAAATTGCGTTTCTTCTATTTCAGACAATCCTTTGAACAATGAAAGTTCTCGAACTCACTCCTCCGTCATTGCAACAAGCAAAATGTCTGTAAAGACCTCAATCTTTCACAAAGATGCTGCTACACTAGAACCCCCATCTTCTGCTAAAATTACTTTCCAGTGTAAACACACAAGTGCCCTTTCTAATCATGTTTTGAATAATGAAGATTTTGTAGAAGACCTCTCACAACCAAACACAGAAACAGGACCTGAACTTTCAGTCCATTCTCTTACAAAAGAAAGCACTTACTCAGCAAAGTACCCAACTCCATTCAGCAATAGTACCCATGCAGAAAACTCTCACAAAGAGAGTAACAAGAAAGATACTCTCCCAGTTTCTTCATGTGGAAATAATATTTTTGACTATGAAGATGATATTTCATCCGTGAACAGATCAATACCTAGTAGGAAGTACATTAGCATTAGAAAGGCTGAAAAGGATGTCTCTTTCATGCATGTGGGCCGCCATATTGGTGACAACATGTTGAATAAAAACTTATATAACTTTTCTGATATGAGCCACTCCAAAGGTAAAATGTCCTCTGAAGTAAACGAAAAATCCAGCAGTGCAAGTATAAATAGTTTTTTTCCAGCAACAGCTACAGAGAATTGTGAATTGGTATCTTGTTCAGGAGGCAGTCGAACTGTGGTACATTCACTTGAAAATAACACTGATGAAGGTGGCCTTAATAAGCTTAAAATTAGGTATGAAGAATTTCAGGAGCACAAGGCAGAAAAGCCAAGCCTCAGTCAACAAGCAGCACATTATATGTTCTTTCCTAGTGTTGTTCTTTCTAATTGTCTTAGTCGACCACAGAAGTTAGCTCCCGTGACATATAAATTACAGCAGGGCAACAAACAATCCAGGTTGAAACTGAATAAAAAGAAGCATAGTTTTATCAATCGTCAGGAGCCTGCAAGTGTAAATGATGTTGCATCAGTGAAGGAAGGCTGCTATACACAAGGTAATGCTTGTAGTAACATTCCGGATAAGGATAGTGCTTTACCTAGTGACTTAGTTCAAGTTCCTCTTGAGGCTTTTGAAAACAAAATGCCTACAAGTACTGCTAATTACACTGACTGCCAGTTTGCAGATGGATCTCTTGAAACTGAGCAGTCATTTGGACTGTGTGGGAATAAATACACACTCCGAACGAAACGGAAGGTAAATTATGAGACTGAAGACAGTGAATCGAGTTTCATCGCACACAACTCAAAAATTAATCTACCTCAACCGATAGAAAGTGTTGAAAGTTTGGATGGGTCTCAGAAGTCTCGAAAGCGTAGAAAACTTTCTAAAAAATTGCCACCTGTTATTATTAAATATATTATCATCAATAGATTTAGAGGGAGAAAAAATATGCTTGTTAAATTGGGGAAAGTAGATTCTAGTGAGGAAAGAGTAGTACTCACAGAGGAAAAGATGAATTTATATAAAAAGCTTGCACCTTTAAAGGACTTTTGGCCAAAAGTTCCTGACTCTCCTGCAACCAAATATCCTATTTATCCACTAACACCAAAGAAAAGTCACAAAAGGAAAGCAAAACATAAGTCAACCAAGAAAAAAGCTGGAAAACCACAAAAAACAGGTAGTACAAATATTAAAAGAACTTTATCTTTCAGAAGAAGGACTCATACAATTCTTTCTCCTCCTTCACCTTCCTACAGTGCTGAAGCTGAAGACTGTGACTATAACTATAGTGATGTTATGTCTAAGTTAGGTTTTCTTTCTGAGAGAAGCACAAGCCCAGTAAACACATCTCCACCTCGCTGCTGGTCTCCCACGGATCCAAAAGCAGAAGAAATTTTGACCAACCTGGACAGAGAAGCTTTATTTAGTAGGGGGCCCAGTATCTACAACAGCAAGACTGTTAATACTAGTGTAGGAAAAACTAGTCGAGCAAAAACTCAGGTTAAGAAATGTAAAAAGAAATTTCCTAGCCCCACTGTATCTACCAAGAAAAAGAAAAAGATTAATCAAGCTGATAAAACACCAGATGATGGAAAGAAGAAACCTAGAACAAAACAAAAAACAGCTGAAAAAGCGTCCTCAAGAAAACGCGTTGCATTTAAAGATGAAAAAGGAAATGGTCACTCTACTGCAGAAGTCAAGTTAGTGATGAAGCATCAAGATCCTCATGAGATTACCTACAACTCTGTCTGCTCTCAGCCACTTCACAACCTCAAAGACAGTCCTCTTCCTGGCTATTCAGCTGGATATCTGCCGTCAGCACAGCTCCCTTCAGCTGATGCACAAGGTAATTCATCGGGCTGTTTTCACTCACTGATGGAAATTGATAAGCCTGTAGATGCACAGTGTTTGCCTGCTCCACGGGAAGACCCTCATTCATCTTTTGCATCTACTCCTGTGGCATCTGGGAGGGAAGTACCAAAATTGAGCTCTCAAAGGTCCCGGATTCAGAGTGCTATATTTAGAATGAAAGATTCTGCTCTCATTCAGAATGTATTTGATCCATCTAATCACTCAACTCATATAACACAGAATGCTCATATCTCAAAAGATAAGACTTCTCCAAAAGCAGAAGAGATGAAAAATTTGCAAATCAGGTACGTGCCACCAGCTGGGACATTAAATGAAACTCGTGATTCTCTGGCCACAGCAAAGATGGATCAATTACATACCACTAACTATTTGCATTGTAAAGACAATAATCAACAGCAGATTTTTTGTTCAGAGGCGTCCAAGCATTCTGATCCTTGTTCTTCTATTCTTAAGCCATCTGAGGAAAACCCTGGGCCACTTCAATTGTCTAAAAACTGTTTTATAACATCTTTGAAGAGTCCAGTGAAACAGTTAAATTGTGATCAAAACCAGAGAGGATTTAGTTTGGATATGTCACATTTGAAACCAGAAACCACAAAACAAAGGCCTCTGTCAGAAACAACCATGCAACCAAAACCCATCTCACAGTATAAAAACAGAAATATAGTGGCCCCCTCAGCATTTGGTGAAGGACAGTCTGGTCTGGCTGTTTTGAAAGAGTTGCTCCAGAAGAGACAGCAGAGAGCTCAGAATGCCAGTGTTGCACAGGAGTCATTGCCGGACAAACCACAGCTGAGCAAGGGCATACCATGCCCTCTTGAACAGAATAACGCCATCAAAAGGTCACGGTCAGTCACATCATCAAGAAAATCTCGTGCTCCCAGGAGCACAAAACCTAAAGAAAAAACAGCAAAACTTCCAAAAATGGAGTCTTCAAGCCAGCCAATTACTAGTCGCATTGATCATTCTGTATCTGATGACAGCCCCATTTTTTTTTCAGACCCTGGTTTTGAAAGCTGTTACTCACTTGAAGACAGCTTATCTCCAGACCACAATTACAACTTTGATATTAATACTATAGGGCAAAGTGGATTTTGCAGTTTTTATTCTGCGAGTCAGTTTGTCCCAGCAGATCAAAATTTGCCCCAGAAATTCTTGAGTGATGCAGTTCAGGATCTTGGTTCTGGACAAACGACAGAAAATGACTTTCTATGTCATAATGACCAAAAATCTGAGGAAGAAAAGCAACATTCTTCAAGCACAAATAAATGGGTACGGTCTGGTTCCCTGAGCCCTGAGCTTTTTGAGAAGACCTCACTTGATAATAGTGAGAACCACTGCCATAGTCAATGGAGGAAAACCATTAATTCTTCAACTTCTAGATCTAGTTTTATTGATACCTCTTGTACCCAAGAGACTGAAGTTTGTTTAAATGAAAAATTCAAATTGAATAGAAATACAGTAAATAAAGAGAGATTTCTTAATCTTTCTCAGCCAACCTGCTCAGACTGGATTCAAAGCCACATTAGAAAAGAAACCACTTTTGAACCCTGTCAACCACTTAATTCAATTAATACCTCTTTTACATCCTTATTGTCATCACCTGATGGTGAACTTATAGATGCAGCTTCTGAGGATTTAGAATTACATGTTTCAAGAAACAATGAAGCATTAACTCCAACTCCAGATAGTTCGCCAAGATCAACCAGTTCTCCCTCACAATCAAAGAATGGAAGCTTTACACCTCGTACTGCTCACATTCTTAAGCCTCTCATGTCCCCACCCAGTCGTGAAGAAATCATGGCAACTTTGCTGGATCATGATCTCGCAGAAACAGTTTATCAGGAACCATTTTGCAGCAATCCTTCAGATGCTCCAGAAAAGCCAAGGTACTGTGTTAAATGCATTTCTGTCTACTTGTGATTGTGATTTTATTAAGTTTAATTTATTCCTGTAAACAATTTTATGCTGTTACATGGCATGGATACATTAAAGATCCCATCTGATATACATCTATTTGAAGTTGAAAACTACTGTGCTTCCAGTCCAAATACCAGTTCCTTTCATGATACTGTGGGGGTTTTATTGCATTTTGTTTTAGTAAGTGGGAATGTGCCTTCATGGTTTGTAAGATAAAAATTCTGCCCATGGGAATTGCATCGTGAGAAAACTAGTTTGTAGTACTCTGCTTTTCTATCATCTGGAGGACTGCCTGCAGTGCAGTTTAGAGTAAAACAATAATTCAAACTACTTTTCTTCACAGGGAGATTGGAGGGAGGCTTCTTACAGTGGAAACCAGACTTGCAAATGACCTCCTTGAGTTTGAGGGAGACTTCTCATTAGAAGGTCTACGACTCTGGAAGACTGCATTTTCAGCAATGACAGAAAGTCCTAGACCAGGATCTCCTCCTCATTATGGTCACTCTACTGTTAATAAAAGAGAAAGTAATAGCCATAAAACTAGTGAAGACAAAAAAATAGTCATAATGCCATGCAAGTGTGCTCCAAGCCAACAGCAAGTTCAGATATGGCTTCATGCCAAAGAAGAGTATGAACATTTCAAGAAATTGCCTAAGAGTCATTCTGCTGAGCTGGCAAAGACAGATGAGAATTTCAGCTCTGCAGTATTGTCTGAAGAGAAATATATAGAAGTAATAAAAGTAGCTAAAGATTTGAATTTGTCTATCCTGGAAGATGAAAGACCTATTGTGCCTACAAAGAATTCTCCTGCCTCTGTGGCAGAAAACACAAAAACGCAAACCAAGGAAACCTGTGATAAGTCTATAAGCACTATAGGAACTTCTGTAAATACTAAAAACGACATAGACTCTAATAAAACTTCATGTGAAAGCAAGACACACACTACTTCAGCTCTAAAACATGATGATGAGGAGGAGGAGGAGGAGGAAGATTATTATGTCAATTACAGTTCACCAGATTCTCCAGTGCTTCCTCCTTGGCAGCAGGTGGCATCTCCGGATCCTAAACAGTCCAATTCAGAAGACACAGAGTGGAAAAATCAGGATATTATATTGTCTTCTGTGGAAGGAAATGAGGTTGGAAGTGCACAAAATTCTCCATGCACCCAAGAGGATATTAGGACATCCTTTGACACATCTCCATTTCCAGTTAATGAAGATCCTGGAAATTCTGAATCCATTCGTCTACATAGCACACCCATTGCACACAGAAAAAAACAAGATGGAATACCTGAAATTCTTGCTTTTACTCCTTTATCTGCAGGTAAATCCATTAAGTTATTAGAATAATACACACACACATATAAAAATCCTAATATATTTCTTTTGACATAATAAGAAAAAAATATATCTCTGCAAAAATATATTTTAAACTAGTTTTTGAAAGGAAATGTTCTGTGTATTGTAGTCAAAGTACTGAATTATTGAAAAAGTCTAGGGGAAAAACATCCATTTGCTTCCTAACAGTCTCTAGTATGTGAACTCTGAAGTGCTGGTTAAAAGCTTAATTTTGAAGTATTGCTTATTTGGGGGATTTTTTAATCTTGTTGACTATATTACTTGTATTTTTCCAAAAATAATCTCAATGTAGTGTGTGAATAACATTGCAGTGTTGAAGATGATAGTGATGTGGAGCTTTGTAACCTATTTAAGTTCCTAAATGTCCATAGATACCAGATTGTAGTATTCGTGCTTTGGATTTGACAAAGGATATAGCTGTATTTGCTTATATATGTAATATTTGTTTGTAATATTAATAAAATGCCTCTGTTGTTTCTTACATGTTGTTTAATGCCTAGACAATACTATTGAGGCTAAGTTGTCTTTCACTCATACATTTACAGAACCAAAAGCTCAGAAACTGAGCCACAAGAGGGGTAGTAATACTGATGGTCTTCGAAGAGTACTTCTTACCACACAGATGAAGGTAAATCAACATTTTCTGTACAGATGTATTTTTATTATGCGGCATATACACTTTTCCATCCTTTCTTCTTTGTTGCTTTTGTCTTTTGCTGTTAAGATCTTGAAAATAATTCTTAAATGGTAGGGTACAATTGTTATAGAATCAAAGCACGCTCAAAGTTAGGAAGAAATTTATGAGTTTACTTTGGAAGAAGGGGGAGTGTAAGTTGGAGATGGAGGGTGCTGCTCTAGGGTAGTGAGATGATAATGAACCACTGAAGAGACACCATGTAAAGATGGTTTGCTCTTTGAGTTAAATCCTTTTTAAGTTGTAGTGTGATCTCCCTTTTTGATATATGTATACTCAGATCTGTATATTTATGTCTCTCTGTGTGTATTAGTTTTCAGACAATGTTCTAAGCATTTTCTGAAAACAAGGAGGACGGTTTGTGGTGTGCCAACAGAGGAGAAGGAAGTGGGGCTTGTTTTACTTAAACAGTGTTTCTGCTCTCTGTTGGAACAGAATGGCAGAATAGGTGCATTACTGGAGTGACCCAGTAGTTTTTTCTTCTCAGTATATTGGTATTTATCTATTTCAAGGAGGTACTTAATGTACCTTTAATTCAGCACCTTAAAAAGCGGTGACTGAAACAGGGGGTTTTGACAAATTGTTGCTCAAGAGAGAACAGAGAATTGCTGGTTTCCATATCCTCAGACTTCAAAGAAAAACAGCATGTGTGGGACTCGGGTAGTGTTGGTAGAGTTCTGGGAGTTTTTGGTTGTTTGGGAGGTTTTTTAAGTATTTCAAACTGCCTCTTGCTTTTCTATGAGTTAAAATTATTCCTAAAAGGCAGAAAAATACAGCTGTTGTTTGCATGTTGGAAAATGAAATAAGCAGATAGTAAAAGGTTGGGAACTTCTTAGTAATTTTCAGTGTAGCATTTATGTTTACGTAGATAAATTTATATTTAATATATGTCATATTATTTAATATTACTTATGAGTTTAGCAACCTATGTTTTCTCACTGTCCTGTGCTTTTTTCTTCCCCTGCCTGATAAGAATCAATTTGCTGCCCTCGGTGCTCCAAAGAAAGAGACTTCCCAGATTGAAGGACCTTCTTTAAATAATACTTACGGTTTTAAAGTCAGTGTGGAAAACCTGCAGGAGGCAAAATCTTTACATGAGGTAACTTTATTGTTACATGTCACTATATAAAATTATAATTTATCAGGCCAATTTTATACTGGAAGAAATAAAAAATCTTTTTCTCCTGGGTCCCTGCATGACTTAAAAATTAATCAGTGTGTGATGTCTGCAGCTTATAAAGGAGTTGTTCTACCAGTTTCAGCTTGATGTCCAGTGCCTCTAACAGTATTGAACTAGACTTTGCCGTATTTTGGTTGAGAAGATGGTAAACCTCCCTTTAAAAATAAAAATAAGGAAAAATCAATAGGAAAAAATAGTAAGTTTTGCATAAAACCATTACTTTAAAAGCTAATTCACCATAATTTTCATGGATTGTTTCTTTAAGAAATAAGGCATCTGGTAGCAATCAGTAAGGCCCTCTTGATATTTCTACTTGTTACCTTCTGAATCTGTTGGACAGTTTCGACTACATTTAACAAAAGAGTCTCAAAGTAGGTCTATATATATTTAATGTAGGTGAGTGTTCAGTGTGTGGAGAGGAGTCAAAGTGCTGGAGAAAGGGAAGCAATGTAAATGCAGTACTGCTGTCCTTGGCTGCTGGCGGAGCAAGCAATCTGTGTATATGTCCTCCTAGACAGTCTTCACACCTGGAATTAGCTGTTGGCCAGTTTGTAGAGGAGACAGGGAGATAGCACTAAGTAAAGGACATAGGAGAAGCCACAAGAAACCAGTGATCGTGGGGGAAATGGAGATGGAGCTTTGATAGTAAAATTACACTCAGTGATGTTTGTAGCAATTTAGCATGCAAATCTAGAGGAAATCAGGCTGCCCTTAGGGCATCGTACATACACAGAAATATTTCTAATTTTCCCCTCATAATCTGTCCAACCTCTCCATTAATCCACATTATGAGCAATATTATGCAAGACAACAGAGCAGCAACATGGTGTTGGAACAGTACCCTACTGTCTTTACTGCAGAGTAGAAACTTGACAGTATATAGGTATTAGCATTTTCTTTATGTAAACCATTCTGTTAAAAGCTCTGGCAATATGACGTGGAAGTTCATTAATGCAACTGAGGGCAGAGTTAGGTATTCTCCATACCTTCCTGTAAAACTTAGTCTTCATGGTTGTCTTGGGTGAGGGAGGGAAGGGAGAAGAAAGGCAAAGAGTCAGTCTTTGCTCTTGATCAGTTCAGAAATGTGATTCAGCTCAGTGTACAAAGCTGTTCAAAAACACTACAGGAATTTTTAATTATTGAAGTTGAACATTATCTGGTTTTTGTCTTGTTTTCTGCTTTTGGTAGAAGAATACAGTACTCAAAAGCACATATAAAATTTTCATAACTGAGTATAAAGCTGTGTTTAATGGTTAATCTTAGTTTTTCCTAAGATGGTGCAATTTGCAAAAATGAGATCCAAAGATGATTATCTAATCACTTCTGTTAATCTTGAGGTGGAACTTTGAAGTTACAATGTAATACCACCATATAAATGTCTGCACTGTCCTCATTCGCACCAATAGTCTTCTCTTAATGTTTGTTTTTTTTAAGAAACCTGCAGAACAAACTAACACACTGTCTTTATTTGTTGCTAGGTCCAACACCTTACCCTCATCAGTATGGAGTTACATGCTCGAACAAGACGAGATTTGGAACCAGACCCAGAGTTTGATCCGATCTGTGCTTTATTCTATTGCATCTCATCGGACTCGACACTGCCAAATACTGATAAAAAAGAAATCACTGGTGCTATAGTGATTGATAGAGGCAGGACACTCTCAAGCCAAGGTTCCTATTTCTTTTTTTCTTAATATATCTTACAAAAATGCTATTCGGTAGTTATCAAACAGTAGCAAGCAAAATGTGCTAGAGTATCTATATTACTATGTATCTCATTTAATTTTGTCTTGTTGAATGGCCGTATTAAATATGGAGTTTTCCTGCTTATATCTTCCAAAGAACTATTGCATGGGCTGTAAACCACAAATAACATTTGCGTGTGCAAAATATCCATGTTTGCGTACTTGTGGACAAGCTCCTGCAGTGTTCTAAAAGTGTAAAGAGGAAAACCTGCCTTTAGTTTCCTACTCAAGTTGCTGGATAGCTGCAAGTAGAAAATGTTAAAAGCAAGACAGTATGTTTTATATTTTACTTAAGGGTTATTTTTGTGGTTTTATCTGATCCTTTTAGGATCTAAACAGGGGCCCTTATTCTATTGTACCTTTTTGGCTTTGTTTAGACCAGTGATACTCAACCTGTGGCTCTAGAGCCGGATGTGGCTCTTCATGGCCCTACAGGCGGCTCTCGCAATGTAGGCATCTGATCGGCGCTCCACTCTATCAGGCAGCGCGGGGAGCACTGAGCAAATGGACCAGCAGTGTGGGAGTCGCTGAAGTTCCCCCTCCCATAGGGGGAAAGAAAAGGAGCTGCTGGGATCCCCCCACAGGTAAGAGTAGAGATCACCTCCCACCCAGCAGCTGTGGGGCAGAATGGGGAAAAACTTGCCCTTTTGCCCCTTCCACCCCTCCACCCCACTCCTTCCTAGCAGCCAGAAGGGATTGAAGACAGAATGCTGCTGGGAGAGAGGATGCTGATGTGTCATGTCGTGATGTATCAATGTGTGGTGGCATTAAGGCAGCATCATCACACATTGAAGTGTCATGATGGAAAAAAAAATCACACTGTTGATACTTGATTTTTATGGTGCTCTACAACTCCATTTTATTAAGAAGTGGCTCTCCAGCTGTTAAAGGTTGAGTACCACTGGTTTAGGCTAGTAAAAAAAAAAAAACAACCAACCAAAAAAACCCTCCAAACCAAAATCATCCCCAAAGTAGTCATCTTTCTTTTAGGATTTCTTTGGCATTGTGAATGTGTATCAAACCACAAAATACTGTCTAAAATTTTAAGTGCGGACAAAAAAGTACCAAAAACAAATTTAGCAATAAGGCAACAGCTTCTTCTTTTACCAGTTATTTTTTCAAAGTATTGTAGATATTATATCATGTTAAGCTAAGTTCTTATTATTCTCAGTGAATTTTATTCTAGTCTTATATGCTTGTTACTATCTTTTAAAGATTTATTTCCATTACCTTACTAAGTGAGATTTTTCCACGGTATAGCCACTATGGTTCCCTAGGTGTGTGCCACTGATAATTTATCGAGAAAAAGCTTTCTGTAAAAGGGCCAATGATACTTTGAAAAAACAAAGGTTCTGATCTGGTTTTGTTAGTGAAATAAAATGATGTGTTTAAATGTTGTGACATTCGTTGCTTTAATTGATGTGTGCTGTCAATACTTTCTTGGTTAGAACTTTTTGAGTTCCCTGTGGAGTGATTTGACATTGAGATACATCTTTTTTTCCCCTTTTGTGTTATTGTGGCTTTGTAACTCTCAGTACTCGTTTTAACATTTCTGAAAGCACACTTTTCTTAAGAATTAAGATCTTAAGAATGTGTCAAAGTAGAATGCCTTTTAAAAACTCCAGTTCCTAAAATCTACGTCATGGTAACAGAGATCATACTATCTGTTGTAGAGAGAAAGCAGAGTATGTGTTGTACATTATTTATTTAAAGAGAGGTTTTTTTATATGGAAGGCAAATGCTGAGTTCCTGCGTGCATACAAATTTGGATATTACGCAGACATTTTCAATGTGGACGCTCTTAATGTGCACTAAGTGAGCAGTTGCTCATGTTTTTCCATTTCTGTCAGTAACTTAGCAGTGTGCTGAAAAAAAGAACTATACTTTTTTCATTCTGTAAGGCATTTTGCAAAGCACTATTCTAAGATAGCAATTAAAATTATATTTTGCATAAAAACAGTGTGTGAGCTGTCATATAGTCATTTAATATTTCTTATTAAAAGTAATTTTCTGGTAGCTGGACTCTTGTACATGTAAAATAGTAAAATTTCTCTTGAATCAAGGTTGTTTATATCTGAGAATCAGTGCAAGATTACCACTATAGCAGAATTCTACAAAGTGAAAAGAAAAAATTACTCCACCCAAGAGGAACAAAATCAGTCTGTAGAATTAATTGTGATAATCATTAAAGATAAAAATAAGTTGTGTTCCATACTTCTTTTCAGTTGTATGTTTTTAAAGCAGTAATTGTTGACTGAAGTAATGAAATTCCTTCTAAATTGTAACAGGTTTTTTTACTTTTATTTTCTAGGAAGCAGAGACCAAGCCCCCTTGCTTACAAGATCTGGAGTTACAGGACTAGAAGTCAGTTACGCTACTGATGAAAGAACTCTTTTCCAGGAAGTAGTGAATATTGTAAAAAGGTAGCATATCTGTACGTTCTGCTTTTATTTTTCAGGCTTGGAACAGCAGATTTAGTTCCTTCAACCCTTGCCAGTCTTTCAAATCCTGATTTGTTTTGTTGTTGTTGTTTCCCTCAAAGGCTTATTTCTAGAGTGGACAAGCGTGGTGGTCTTTCAAATAAAAATGTTTTTTGCTTTTCCTTTTCTCTGACAGCAAGAACATTCAGATCCTCTTAAGCAGCTGAGTTACAGTCTTGAAACTTATCAGCCATATAAGTAATCTTTCTTAACATTCAGTGTTCCTGTTAATCCCAGAATTCATTACACACCTCTCTGAAACTCTCAGAATAGTAGATTAAGCGTGCTGAGAGCTACAGGAAACCCCTCAGACAGGAAGAGTTTTCTAGGAACTCAGAGGCAAGACAGAAAACAAACCTGCATGGTACTAAAACCACTGCAGTTTAAAATAAAGGGCTCATTGGAAAATCAGTTTCCTTCATTAGTTTTGTCTTCTCTGAATGGAAATCCCCTGCTCTGTCAAACTTGGAAAACTGCTGGTTTTCCCCATCTCCACCAAGGCTGAGAAGCCTGTTTGGGAGCCTTCTCGCCTGGTGCGTAGGTGGAACCACAGATGTCTCTTCAGACCCTACTGACAGGTGCAAAGCTGTAAAATTTCAAGGAAAATAAACAGATTTAAACTCTGAGTCACCCTGCTGGAATAGAGGCACAAGAAAAAAAAAAAAACAACTAGGCAGAGTACATTTGCAATTCTTTCTCTCTCCAACCAGAAAACCTCTGATGAGAAAGACTTTGAACAACCCCATGAAGCCAGAATACAAAAAGAGTTGCTGAATGCAACCAGCACAGGGTGGGTCCTGACAGAGCAGCAGATCCCTGTTCAGAGAAGACAAAATTCAGGTAAGGAATACATACTATTTTTCTCTTTCTTGGAAATCTAGTGCTCCATCAAACCTAGGAAAATTACTCAGAATGAGAAACTGCCAATAAATGAAGAATTCTTCACCAGTTGTGTGGTAGTTTAACAAATGACAGGACAGAAAGATTATGGTAGAGAGAACTCAGCAGTTAAAATATATTTTTATCACGGAAGAACAGAAGTCTTCTATGTCTGTACATACTGGAGGCATTACAGAACAAAAAAATCATGCAATTTTGATGTACTTGAAGATGGAATGTACCAGCTTGCTAACTGAGAAATCTCTGCTTATGAGATCTTCTCTAGTGTGTGCTAGCATGTCTTTTTGATGCAGCAACTTCATCCACAAAGATGGAGTTAGTTGACTTATATTCCTTGAAGATAAAAGGGTTGATCTATTAATGGAGAGACAGACTAATGTCATCATCTTAGTCTACTTTCCTCCCAACTCTAGAATAACACCTCAGCTATCACACTTCTGATGGACTCTCAAAAAAGATGGTTTTTGAAACTTGGACCACATCTACAGTTTGCTGCTCTTTTTCCCCCTATATTTTCTGTAGCCTGGGCAAAAAAAAAAAGGAGAAATTTTGTTGGAGTAAATGTTTTGTATTTCTTAAACACAAAACAAGTGTCTAGGCCCAGAGTACCTTTAACTAAAGGAGGAAGTATGGTAAAACTATGATTAAGAAGTAGCGGACTGCAAAAACTTCCTCAATGAGAAATGAACAAGCAAGCAGCTTTAACGAACATTAGTAATTATTTTTAAATGATCTTCTGTTGAACTTTTTAGTGTTATTTTTTTCCAGCACAAGCTAGGTACTTTGGCTGTTCTGGTAGATGCACTTAATAGTAGGTCTGATAGATTAGAGAAAGAAAACTATCAGGCAATATTTAAGAAACATTACTGCTTGAACTTCATGGAGCAACACTCAAAATCACCTTAGTTTTCAAGCTGAGAATTGTATCAGTATCTCATTTTCTGATACGTGCTCTAGGCTGGACAGTAATAGGCTCTTGTGACTGAAAGGCATGCCCAGCAAGACTGCAGTCTGCTTTTGGTTCATGTTCTTGGCCTCTTGGGCTGTTGGATGGAAGGGTGGAAGACTGAAATTCCAGATTCCTGGCATAGTGAATGACAGACTGTCTATTCACTCTTGATTGTCATAATCAGGAACAGACTTTATCAACTTGTTGGAGCACTGAACAGAGAGGATCTCAGCTGCAGGAGGAATTATCTTACACAGTCCAGTTAAAGAATTCTTGTATATATTTCGAGTCATTCTCTTAGTAGTTGGCCTAATTCTTCCTCTTATTCCATTCCAAATTGTGGAACATACTTATTTGTTTCAAGTTCCAGCCTTCTACTTCTTTGTTTAGGACTTTTGTTTTCTTTACATCCTGGCTATTGAAAATGAACAGTGGTTGATTCTGTAACTTCTTGTCAATGCATGTAAATTCTGGAAGAGCTCAGTAGCGAATTCTTGGTCACTGTTTCCAGCATACAGATGAAAGAAAGGTTATTCCTGGAATATTTGTAGCTTCTGCAATACTCATAGCTCATCAGTGTCTTTGACTAGGTTTCTGTCACTAAGAGTGTTTCCCAAACTTTTTGTAGCAGAGCCAAAATTGTTCTGTGTTCACTGAAGATGAACATTGCTCCACAAAGTTCTCTGGAATTGATGAACTGAAGTTGGATTCAGTTGATGCCTTTGCTGTGAGGTTGTTTAGGCTGTGCTAGATCTGAATGACCACAGTATGGTTAATATCTTGGCATCCATGAAGTGAATACCAAGTTAAGTGTTCTTCTATGGATAGTAGATGTCTGATTAACTCAGAGCCCTTGGCAAACAGAAATAAATCATCTTGTGTTCTATTAGAACAGAAGAAGACTGGGCATTTCTCTGGATTTGTGATCTGTGATTTCATCAATACTGAAAATTCACAGATTTGTCTGAATATTGAGGATAATAAGCAGCTCTGTTTCTAGATTATTACTGAGAGTTACTGAACTGTGAAATAGAAGTACTTACAAGTGTGGGTACCAAAGTGTATGCAGAGACGATTGTAATTTTAAAAGATATTGGAATACAGAGATTGAAGGTTGAGAGTCAGGAAACAGACAGAACGGAAGAGCCACAAACATGAACTTAGAGGAGGGAGAGAAGAACAAACAGCACAGATTTGAGAAAAAGAGAAGTATCATTAGATTGTTTTTTGGTACCCTGACAACTGTCTTAGATTTTGAGAGGGAGCTGCACCTGCATATTCAAATGTCAAAATTTCCCTTCTTTGGTAAGCTATCTTCTGGCTGTAAACCAAAAAAAAAAAAGGGCTTCAGCTCAAAACTTGCCTAAAGTAGCTGAAAGACAACATCCTTATAATCCTGTGCAGCCATTGGGGATGTCCTAGAAGCAGAGAGATCCAAGTTGTAGGCTCTCTGGAACTGTCAGAGGGGTTTTTTTTGTTTGTTTGTTTTTTTGGTTTTGTGGTTTTTGTTTTTTTTTTTTTTGAAATGGAGCCTGGACATGTATTATGTCCTAAAGCATTCTGCTGTATTGCCTGAAATGCATTCTTGAATAGATCCTCTGTTGACTATAAGGTGTCAGCTGCACTGAGATGGGAGAAAAAATGGAAGAATCTTTCTCCTTAAGGAAGTAAGAGAGCCATCTCTCTGAACCTAAAGGCAGGAAGAAGAATAAACATATTCATATACTTCCCTGAGGAGGAGGTGGAATGGAATGCTAGAAGAATGTTTGGAAGGGGATTTAAAATGTAGGAAAACTAGAAATATGCAAGCCTGATGGAGCAGTGGATTCCCATGAAAGAGAAATTAAATGTCTGAGCCTCTCCTTCACTTTTAAGGCAAATTGTTCCATTTCTCTTTGAGCGCAGATGGTAGCAGATAGCAGAAAAGAGCTGGTCCTGCAAGTGTGAGAGGAGCAACATTTGGGGAATTCATGTGGCAATGCACAGTCCCCATCTCTCAGACACACAGAGATGTGTTTCACATAGAGGATCTGAAAACAGGGTGGGCTTGAAAAAAGAGTAGTAGAGTCACTGCTGCTTGAAACTTACCAGACGCCCACAGCTCCTTGTCTCCTTTGAAACAGTTTTTGATAAAATTACATGAACAGAGTATAACTTAAGATGTTAAACATTTTGAGGATAACATTTTTGTATTAATTAACTGTTAATGCTTAATACTTAAACATTTTTTATCATGTTTTTCTTGTAAGGTATAATGCTAATGAATTTTTTTGTTTGGATACAGTGCATTGTATTTCTTCTTCTGCAAATGCTCTAGCAACGTCGTCTTCTTAAAATAGAGACATGCTAATCTAACCTTCTTTTTCCAGGCCAGTGTCATCTTCATCAGTGACATTTTCCTGTAGAAATCTGTAATTAATGTCCTGTATCAACTTTATGGATTTTTGTTGTCTAAGGCAAACTGGAAAAATGTTTTCAGAGATTTCAGTTATGTGTTTGAGTCACCAAGCATTCTGTTGCTATGCACAGTTACTGCTTTTGTCCGTATCATAGGTCTGGCATGGTTTCCCCTCCCCCCACCCCTTTTTTCCCTTAATCATAGCTGGAGGAAAAATAGCAATAAGAAAAAGCAGACACGTATTAGAAGGGAAGATATAACTGGGAGCTTTAGTGTTCATTCACTAAATCATCAAATGAGAAAGAGGAGGAGATGTCATAGCAGCATATACAACTTGGTTGGAAAGGAAAATAATCGCATTTCTTCTCTCTGCAGCATGTATGAGTTGAATGTTAATGCTGTTGTGTTTAAATCCTGCCAGCATAAATGCTGCTTTTCATCTTTGCAGAAAGTCTGGCAACAGCATGCAAAGCAGTATCAAGGCCCATCCTTTTAACAAAAGAGCATATGTTGGCAAGAACACCTCTTACTCCTGTCGTGTTACTCCCAGCCAGCAACTTTCAAATATCAGTATTGAAATTTACTAGTTTCTCGCAGGTGTAACAACTGGTCTCATTACAATTTCTTCTAATAAAATAGCTTGAACTGATGATGAAGACCAGTTTCATAGCAGACAGTAAAAATTGGGAGACAGGAGGATGAAATGTGAAACTTGTCCTCTTATCTCAACAGCCTGTTGTCACTGTGGAACCGCATGTAAAGGACAGAGTGTGAGAGAGTCACACTTCAGCTAAGCTCACATCAGCTAAACTTTGGGTTTGCCTGTTCATTTTCCCATGTGGAATATTGTGCTTTTTTAGCTCCAGACATTTCTTCTTTTCTGATAGCAAATAGGATATCTTGGCAACTGTCACACTGGTTCATTGGTACCACTGGTACACAAGATTGGGCTGCAGGAGAGGACATTTCTGCGGCGTACATTGGGAAGTAGTTCATCAGCAAGCAAATTAGAAGCAAGAGACAGTGTCTCTTACTAGGTCCAAGAAATTTGATAGGTCAGTTAAACCTGTTGCATAAGGTAGATCTTACGCATATGTAGTGCAGGAGTTCAAGGTTTTAAGTGTTACTTAGTAGACAGGTGTTCTGCAGTTTAATATTACTTTGTCTTTTCCTTCGGAGATAATGCAGAGATACACTTGTAAATGCAGACAGATATACACAGAAAATACATGTATGTGTATCAGCAGCTCAGTTATCAGTAGTATGTTTATTGATTTTCATGCTTTTAGAAGGATACCACTTGGATCCAAGTTTTAAATATGGGCCAGCTGACATTAAAGGACTGTGATTACAGGGAATTTACAGTGAGATCTGATCTCACCATTTGCTAGTTACTCTACCTTGATTTTCCATTTAGATAGCTTTGTAAAGTCATCTGACTGAAACTTAAACATCCATACTTCACTCTCAGTTTCTAATTAGCTATCATCATCACCAGGAAAGTTAAACAGAACAGGGTCTTGGTCTGCAAGAAGTGGCTGAAATACAAAACATGGTTCACTCAAAGAGGCCTTTTTCTGCAATGACAATAGAGACAAGTTTAGAAAACTTGAGATGCTGAAATTCGACACTCCCCTTAATACATGGGTGGTGTCTAGTTGGGATGGAAAAGCAAAGTAATGTGCTGTAAAGTGATAGTCTTGCTTCTCCAGACCATTAGGGATTGCCTGTAATTGCACATTACGGAGTTATAGGCTGAGTTAAAAACTAACACACTGTTTTTTAAAAAAAAAAATTTGACTAATAAGCTTTTCAATCTACATGTAGATTTACATTAAATTGTGTTAAAATATGTGATACTTAAGTTAGATACAATTGATTTATATAAGAAAAAGCATGTGTCTTAAAACATCATAAACTAAAGGGCTTTTATGTCTTGTCCTATGAAAACACCTTCACATCTGAAGGATACTAGAGAAGCAGTTCTTGAGATTATATGCAGATGGATTACAGAGGTAATTTGCTTCATTAGATTAAAAGGTAATGGGAAGATTACCTCCAGAACTGATGAATTATATTCAGTTGCATTAATAATATAATAGCCCGCTAATTTTTTTTTTTTAAGTAGGAAGTGAGAAAGGTAATGCCCTGCTTGGGCAACTTAAAACCCAAAGCAACTGTCCTTCATCAGCTGATGAAGGATAAACTTCACCAACTTGCTGCTTCCAAACAGTTCTTGTTCCTGTTCAGAACAGGCTTATAAGAGAAAGCAAATTTCTGGCATAATGAATATTGTTTTATGTACCACTTAGGCAGTTCTTCACAAATTTCTGATTCACATTTGCATCTATCATGGAACCCATCTGCATAATGCCTTGTCCTGTGTAAAATCTACAAGTATTTTCCATTTTGAATTATGTGATGCCAGTTTTCAAATATGATAACAAATGACTACTTCCCTCATGTTAATTAATCAGTGCTGTTTTGCAATATGCTAGGACCAGGATAGTTTACTTACAAGAATTAATTTGAAGATATGTTGATTTTTATAATGTTTGTTCTATGCCTGTATAAAACATGGCATAATTCCTTTTTATTTCAAAGCTGAAATGGAGCTAATAATAGTTTTGGAATATCATTTCACAATCATTGTATGTTTTGCAGAGCAGCAAGCAGTCGTAACTTTTTGATGCTGATTCTGCTACTGGGATGAGATGCAGGCTAGCTTGGGTCATTTATCTATAAATTGTTCCAAGTAGCTTTGGGGTTGTACCATTTGTAAAATAAGTTTCCATATTGAGTAAATTTGCTGCTTCCACTCCTGATGATCATTTCCACCTCCAAAACCAAATAATTATTCTTTCAACATGAATAGCAGATAGCAAAATGTCCCCCAAATTCAAAGTGCTAATTCTTTTACTTTCTATAGAATGCTAGAAATCAAAAACTTAGTTTAGAATCCCCTGCTTTAGGCAAAAATTGTATCGAAACCATTCCCTCACAAGTAGAAGTAGGTGATAAAGGGGGTTTTTGCAACTTTTGGCAGGTGCAAAAGCCCAAATTGTAATAAAGAGAGAGACATATTGAGGAACAACATTCAACTATTTTTCACAATTTTTTTAATCAGAAAATTAGTGTCCATGGTGGAAGTGTGGAGAAACTCTTTTTGGGAGCTATTCTCAAAGTAATTAGTATCTTCAAAGTGAGTTGCCCTTGCCTTTGGCTAGGACGCATAAGCAAGGAAGACACCTTCCTGATAAAGTCTGAAGCTTCATTTGTGTAATGTCTGTGATACAACTAACTCAGTATTCAGGGGAAGGTTGTTCTGTATTCAACAGTCAGGAAATGTTTGTATTTTTTTATGTGTTTATGGATGCAAGGAGTGCAGAGTTCCTGTTCATAATCCAAGGCCTCTGCCTACTCCCTCCATAAACTAAGGTTTACAAGCCTGCATGCTGTTGTAGGGTTGGACATAGACTATGGTACAGGATCCTCAGCCTATCATCCGTCCTCTACCTCCTGACAGCTGCCCTGATATCATTCAGTTGTATAGAATGCTGCCTGCTGGAACTTAAAACCCTTTAGCTACATTGAAAGAATCTCAGAATCATCAAGGTTGGAAACATGCTAAAGATCATTTATTCTAACCAAGAAGCATTCCTTTCTTTTTTTTTTTTTTACTACAAAAATAACAGATATCTCATGTTGCTTTTTCCATTCTCTTTCTGCCCAGCCCAACAAAATCATTCCTAAGCTATAGAGCAAGTCACCAGATCATGACTTCTGTTTTTAATAATGCCTACTCAAAAGTTAGGTGATACTGGCTCCTCTGAGCTAACTCCTAGCTGTGCTTTGTCTAAAGCCACATTGTTTGTCCTGTCTAGTGAGCTCTACTCTGAGTCTGATTGGAAATAATTGTGTCACAAGTAAAATCTGACTTTTCTTTTTGTCATAATTGAGCCTGTCAGATTTTCCAGCTGGAAAGAGATACAGTATAAAATGTGTTTTTCTTGTGTGCCTTTTAGGAATAAGGTTATCTGGTATTTAAAGAGAACTGGTAGATATGGTTGCTTTTCTCTGTGTTTCAGTTTAGATAGCTCTCACTCAACTACAAATTGTAACTCCCAGTAAGGGGTCATCATTTAGGACCTGAATTTCCTCTGATTACTCAAAGTTACACTGCAGTACGTGTGACACAATATTACCTGTAAATATTCCAGTTGTCCCATTGGCAAATTCTGTTCCATAGGCATGGCTATATTTCACTGCACATCTGTTTCGTGCCAATAGCTAAGTTTCAGTTTATGCTTGATACATCCTGATGCCATCAATAAAACCTGATGAGATTTCAGTTGTTCTTTATTTGTAAAGATCAAAATAATAGAAGTATGTTAAAAAAAAAATCCAGTGAAAATACACTTTCTAAATACTTTTACCACTGAATGTTATTAAAATCCCAGGAGATTTCCTGTTTTAAATACTGTCTCCTAATCCAGATGCTGCTTTCATAGAAACCAATTGTGACTGCGTTTTTTTTTTTTTTTATACTCAACTTAATTTGAATGCAATTCTGTTTATACTTTGTTCATGGAAAATATTTTTGTAAATTATATGAAGCTCATTTTTTCTTTTCTCCCTACCTCTCTAGATATGACCCAGACATTTTGCTAGGCTATGAAGTCCAGATGCATTCCTGGGGTTATCTCTTACAGAGGGCTGCAGCACTGAATGTTGATTTATGCCAGATGATTTCTCGTGTGCCAGGTAAGTTATTTGTTTAGGGCTTCAGTTCAGTTCCAGTAGAAGCAAATTGAAATATATGAACAAATTTGAAGTCTATCTATCAAAACATTTTTTTTTTTTGTTCTCACTCCTGTGTTGTTGATAGTACAATCACACCCATCCACCCACCCCCCAAAAAAAAAATTAGAAATACCAGTGAGATTCTGGTGTTTTCTGAATTTTCAAATTCCCGGTGTATTCCACTTCCGTGTGTATCCTGTATTCATGAACATAGAGTTACATTCTGTAGTTGTAAAGTTTTCAGTTCTTGGAGGTGCTTCTGCTACCAAACCTTCTTTTGCTTTCCTTGGCTCCAGTCATTCAGAGTACCTACCATAATCATCATTTGTGGTTTCTCTGGCTGGAATACCAGAACATAAAACTGCTTCTGAGCAGCAATTGTCCTGGACAGCTTTGTAACAAAATCCTCACTTTCAATGACCATTCTTGTAATTTGGGCAAATTTTATTGGGCCCAAGTGCTGATGCTTTCCTCCAGCTTCAGAAAAAAATCTGTTTAGACTGGCAAGAGAACTTGGATGAGAATGGTAAGCCTAGTGTCTGTACTTAGCCAATCAGTAGAAGCCTTCATTCTGAAGAGTGGAGTTAGTGAACAGCTAAACAAGTGTGCTGTCGCACCTGAGAAGAGTCAGAATGACTTTGTAAAATGAAAACTTTCTCAAAAATTCGTTGTAGTTCTTTGTAGTCATCAGGTTGATGTGGATGATGGAGCAAGGAAAGTATGAAGCAATGAAAAATGTAAAAATGTAAATGTAAAAAATGAAAATATCTGTAGTGTGCTTGTACCTCAAATACTGAGATTGTAGCCTCCTCTTAACCTTCCCCCCATCAAAGTGGTTATAGAGGAACTGGTAAAGATGAGAATGATAATCCAAATTATCTAGTGTCTAGTAATTTAGTAATTTGGGATTACAGAAAAGACAAAATGGTGTAGGAAAGGTAAAAGCCTGTGAAATATTGAGGAATGTAAAGGGAAATAGAGATTGGGTTTTCATGGTCTTTTCCGATGAAAGAACCAGAAATCAAGTGAAGCTAGCAAGAGGCAACTACAGAATAAAAGGTGATTTTTAATCTCAGCATTGCTGAACTCTTGAATTTGTTGTTATAAGGTAGTACTAACGCTTAAAGTGTACATTGCTTTAAAAAGAGATAAATTCTTGCAAGGAAAATCCATTGGGATCTATGATATAAATGAATATAATGTGTGGCCCAGGAAGCTGCAAATGGTTAGAAGCTGGAAGAGTTGTTGGGAGGGTATCAATAACTGCTTCTGCCATCTTGAAGCATCTGTCTTTGAGTACATGACAGAGCATGATACTTGAATATTTGAGCATACCCAGCACAGGAATCGTCTTTTATGTAAGTTGTTCTGTGTGCCTGACCAGGAGAGTATGATGTTTTAGAAGCACTATGTTTGCACACTCCTTCCTTGAGGTTTGAATATTTGTATACTCTTGATGCTTTCAATACTTGTGACATGTTTAGAAAAGAACTGAGTTATAGAGTCCTCCCAGAGACAAGAAAAATATTTTGTCTTCAGCTGAAAGTTGTTGGCAATTAAACTTCGGTGAATTTTTAAATCCTTCACATATGAAAACAGGATCACATGACAGTTTAAGTATGAATAGGCCATCAGTGCTCATAAGTTTCTTTCTTCAGGACGAAGCTCTCAGATTTATTCTTCAGGAATAATAATGAACCTTGCACGAACCTTGTTTTCAATTTCCCTGCTGGCTCAAATTGAGATGATACAGTAGTTGCAAAATAATGCCTCTGGGTACAGTCTTCAGAGGTACTGAACAATGTTCAGAAAAATTTTTGACCCCTTACATCTGAAGATTTGCAATGTCTGCAGTAAGAGGAGCAGCAAGTGTTGTAGCCAAAGGTTTCTTAACACCTCCAAAGATCACAAAGATTTACTGCTCTACTGTAGAAGTATGGCAGAACAATCTCTTCGGTTTGGGACATGTGCCTCTGCTGTTCTCAAAGGCTGAGTTGCAGTTTGTTTCTTGCAGGACAGCTCTGTCTGCACTGTAGTTGATGCAGAACCAAACAATTAGATCAGCAAAGCTGTTAATAGTACCCATCTTCTGACATGAGCTCTTCCTCAAGTTACTGATTTTGGGATACATATGAATGGGTCCTCAGAGAAGAAAGGGAACTGTATGGCTCGTAATGGTAGTGTCCCCATGTATTTCACAGGTTTCCTTCCCTACAGCCATGAAGTCCCACATACATGGGCTCAGGTCTAGCGAAGGAAACCAGGATTATAGCCCTTAACGTTTTTGTACATGAAGTTCAAGTGGGCATGCAGAGCATAGGCAGGCACAGTCTGCACAGCACTGGTGTTTGTAGTGCAGATGTTCTGTGCCAGCTGGTAGACGTGCACTCAGAAGTGGAATGCATAGCACTTAAAAATGTTTCTAAGAAACAGTGTTATTTTAAGGTAAGTGATTATTATTTTGACAGAATTGCAGCAGAAAGATGAGGAAATGTTTACACTGATGAACTCTTCCCAGAAATGTCATGCCAGAAATGTGGGCTTGCGTGCATGACCATATACGTGCAAGTTGTTGTGTTCTCTGTTGCCTTGTGGCCTCCTTGTCCATGGTTTCGACCCCATCTGTCTTCCTCTTGCTTTTCCAACCCATATGCTTTGTATTTCCCTCCCTTCTTCATGTGCTGTATTTTCAGAACAGGAAGTGCTCCTTCAAGAAATATGCTTCTCTTTCCTCCTGTTGAAATGAAAATGAAAGGGACTTTTCCTTTCCTTTCCTGTGATTTCAAGTTAACAAAAAGAAAACTGGACTTCTCTCTGGTTTTACTTTATTGACTGAGTCTGGTGCTTCCTCTGCCATTTAGAAGTGAACTATTCATAAGTCATAGGACACATCACAAGAGAAGTGCATGCCGTGACTGTGCGATGACATTTTTTGTGTATGCATTGTGGCCTCCTGTTTCTTCCTTTGCATCAAAGCTCAAAGTGAGGGAGTGGGTAAGAGAGGATGAGAGGACTACTTCTGATTTCATCTCATGCACTTAAAGATAGGAGGAACATCCTGTTCTTCTTCTTACCAGCATAGTTCCCAAAGAAGTTGGTTCTGGTGATACATTTCCGACACCAGTTGTAAAGTAGGGCAGGTTTTTGTAATAAAGTGGTGCTCATCACAGGCAGAGTTCAGCAGCTGGTGGGTCTTTCTTGTGATCACAGTATGCTTTGCTGCCTGTTTTTTTACCAGCAAGACACAAAACAAACTTAATATAGGAAACCTCCTGAACAAGTCAAAAGAGAACTGGGATGACACTGCAGAAAGTAGAACTAACTGCTAATTTCTGCTTCCAATAAAAACAAAAAATATATGGAGAGGGAAGAAATCCAGCATGTGGGATTGAAGAAAAGCAGAATTCAACATGTTGCTACTTGGTGGGGTATTTTTTCCATCCAAACATGGAAAGAGAAATTGCTGATTTTCCTCCTTAAAAATCCAAAACAGTAAGGAGGTTAAAAAGACAGTATGTGTTTTGATGAAGTGTACAATAGGTCTGCTATTGGTTTTCTTAACCATATTTTAATTGATATGACAACATTTGAAGATCAACATACAAAATCAGTCTGTATTACGTTGTTTCATAGCAGTTCTGCAGCATTTCAGGCAATTTTTACTTCTGTCATCAAGGGTAGATGTGCTTCACGGCTGTCTGAGGATCTAATTGTTTATTTCTGATCTTTTATTTATTTCTGATTCTGATTATTGCAAAGCAGAGTATATCCACACTTCCACACTCTGTCCAAAATGTTCTGCTTTTTATTAGCAAGGTACTATGCAGGCTGTGCTGTACCTGATAAATGAGTGGTGGCAGAATACAAAGCAACCAGCACTTAAAAAATGGGTATGGATTTAGAATTCTGAGGAAATTGCCTTGAAGTGATTTCTCTCCTATTAAACTAGTAAGAAATAAGACTGAGGATCAGTGTGTTTTCATAATGGATTGTAATCTGTGTGGTACGTTTTAAAAAGTATCTATGTAAACTCTGGAAAGAACACCAAAACTGGAGACTTAAAATGGCTAAAAAAAGAGATAGTTTAAAGAAGTGTATACCAAAAAAACTGTCTTCTCTTGTCCTGTAGTATCCTAAAGCATGACAAAGCATCCCAAAAAGTCAAGGATGGCAAAAGTCCTTTAAGACTTTAAAGTCTACTTTAGTCACTGCTGTCCCACAGAAAGATATAGAATGCTGCTTCTGCATCTACATCAGTTCCTTCTTATTTCCTTCTCCCTGTACTATCCAGAACTTATGTCTACCTGCTTCCGCTGCAGTGGGTTTGCTTTTATTTTATGAAGAATGAATTTTCTCTCCCATGACCTGGTTCAGACTGTATAAGATTATTCCAAGTAAAGCCTTGAGTTATAAATTCCTTAGGGCAGAAATCCCTGTTTGTTGTTGTTGTTGTTGTTGTTGTGTTATGCACCACTGCATGCGCAGCTGACTCAAGTAACATTCAGCATTGCATAACCAGTATGTTCACTATGGAGAATATATTGCCTTGGATACTATTTCAGAGAAACTAAAGTAAGAGTCCTCTGCAAAGGGCAAGAGCAGAAAAACCTGGTGGAGTTTTATTTAGAGATTGTGTGGATGACTGGTAAATAAATAATTTTGTGGATTCAGCAGTAATCTTTATGAATTCTTACTTTTCTAGAGGGCTCAAATTTGGAAGAGGGATGGCTTGATCTAGTCTTGACTTATAACTTGTCTAAATATAGTTTCCTTTAATGTTCTTAGATGAAAATAAAGAGAATAGATTTGCCACCGAGCTGGATGAATATGGAGCGGATACAATGAGTGAAATAAATATTGTTGGGCGAATTGTCTTGAATATTTGGAGAATGATGAGACATGAGGTAATTTTTTTAAAAGGTTAATGTTTTGACTTACTGGGTTTTTTTAATTTTTGCAGACTTTGTTGAAAGCTTCATGTAACTTGTGTAACTTCTAGATTTTTTTTCTTTATACACCTTTTCAAATAGTTTGCCAGTGCATGAGAATGGGTTTTGGGTATCTCTAAACTGTAAAGTACTGAAATCCTTATTTTTCAGTAATGTTTCTTAATGATTCTTGTTCTTACTGATTTGTGGGTTTCGAGAACAACTTACTTGTTTTAGGAATTTGTCTAGTATGATGCTTGTACTACATTAACTGCTTGAACACATTTTAAGCTGTCAGATTTGCTGGGTTTTTTCATTTGTTTTTTGTTCCGTTTATAACTTTCCATTTAATGCTCAAATACGCCCAGTCTTTGCAAATCTTGCTCTGACCAAGTTTGGACCTGATTTTTATGAACTGCTTCATTCTGAATATTCTTTTGAATTGATAAGGGATGCTTTTTCCTGACTTGTAAATAGTTCCAAATTTTTAAGAATAAATACTAACCTTTTTAACAAAATAACTAATAAAAAGTTAATAAATATAGTTCTTGCAGTTTTTGAAAGGTAGAGATTTTTCAATTATGAGAGCCATCATGCATCTTGACTTGTCCACTGTGTATTTCTAGGTGAATCTAACGAATTACACTTTTGAAAATGTGGGCTTTCATGTTCTTCATCATCGTTTTCCTTTATTTACGTTCCGAGTTCTGTCTGATTGGTTTGACAATAAGGCAGATGTCTACAGGTAATTAAACTATTAATCCATTTTATTTGCTGTTTTTAAGTCCAGATTCTTAACATTAGATAGGCGTAAGGTCAGGTCACCATAGGAAGAAATAATCCATTTAGCTCAGGCACTAGAACAGTGTATATGCAGCAGCATGAGCTTATTTACTTGGATGTTCTGTTGTATAGTAATATGCTCAATATTACAACAAAATATTTTCAGTTACATTTTCAACATATCTGAATAGATGTACTGTTTCAAAGTTCTGTAATGTCTTTTTGTGTATTCTGTTCATCAGAAGGGCTTTTAATGAACTGCCAGGCTTCTGTTTCACATCAAGTGCATGTCAAGCAAGCTAGGCTTAAAAATTACAAAACAACACACAAAATGTTAAGACAGTAGGTATAGGTGCTTAAAAACACCTTCGTATGACATGTATCACATTCAGCTTCACTCTTCTTGAAGTAATTTGGTATTGTGTGATACGAACAATTTGTGAAACTGAGTACTGATCTGCATGTTGTTCGTGACATACATACAATTTCTGCAAAAGTTGAATATTGTAACTAAGTGGAAATTATGAATTTATGTTCAGCTGTGATAGGCATTCTTAATACAGAAGGATGTTTCCATGAAGGCCCACTCAACTAAAAAGCATGTAAAGAGATGAGGAGGTAGTTGTGTCTATTTTGGTGATCCTTTGGGGCAGTGAGGAGAACAGGATATAGTTATGTCATTGTGAGACACCTTACAGTAGCTAGCTGTAACACATTCTCTGTATATTTTTAGAATATTTATTATGCCACACTTATTTATTTATTAATATATTTATATATGCCACACTTTTGAAAGAGTTGTATGAAAATGTTCTAAAGGGAAACTTCTTTTGCTGGTTTATTGCAAATTACCATAAAAATACATTTTTTCAGTAGAAAGAGCAGCACTCTTCTATTAGTTTATAACGAGGTGTTCGTTCTCACAGATGGAAAATGGTTGATCATTATGTTAGCCGGGTTCGTGGGAATCTCCTGTTGTTAGACAAATTGGATTTGATTGACAGAACAAGTGAAATGGCAAGACTTTTTGGCATTCAGTTCTTACATGTATTAACAAGAGGCTCCCAGGTAAGACTTCATTCTCCTTATACTTCACAAAACCAAAACAGTTTTTACAAAATGTTCTAGTTCTTTGGTATCTTCTCAGTTCATATGTGGGTTACAGAAGACTGTTAACATGAATTAACATGAAACTGAAACACAAAGAACACTGTTCAATGTATTACTGCGGTTTTTGAATTGTCTAGTCTCAGAGCTTAAAAATAGCTGTTAAAAATAGAGTTCCCCAAATGTAATCACACCAGTGAATCTCTTCCTGCCTTCAGGAGCACTAAGCTTTCCCTTTGAGTTGGTATTGTTCACACTTAGATGAGACTGAAAATGGGTGCTTTCTAAAACATTGAGAAATATAATTAATTGTGTTTTAGAAAGATGAGATTAGTTTCTTTCAGGGCAGGCAAAGGAGCATTGAATATGTTCTAAGTGACATTTCTTATGTGCAGCAGACCTCTGGGTAAGATTTTACAATAAGACAAGAGGGGCTCTGGCTTTATTAAATATGTGTCATGCAAGATGTTTGTGGTTCTCTTATTTTGATGCCAGAATCAGAGGGAAAAGGGAGCAGAACAGAGCAGGATGTGCACTTTGTTTGGGAGTCCAGCAGTCTCCAGTAATACCAAAAGCTTTCCTTGCCTAGATTTTGAGTGACAAGGCTAACTGAACTGCTTTCATTGCTGCACATGAGACCTGAACACCACATAAAATGAGAGTCAGCTACTCTGTCATGTGTTACAGCTCTTCTGTTATCATAAGCCACCCAGATATGGGAGTGTCTGAAGCTGCAGTTTCCTTAACAATTCAATCCTATTAAAAAAACTTTTACCGCCTTTTTTTTCCTTAGCCTGAAGTTTTCTGTGTCATCTCTTGACCCAGAGCAGGTTCTTGTTGATCTTTCTGATATTGACCCTATATTTGGTGGAAAAGGGGAGCAGGCTGGCAGGCACCATTAGCAGAAGCATGGCAGTGTTCAGTAGGTATTCACCAGTTTAGCTCCCCACTCTGGTTTTCCGTATTATCAGAAAATACCGCTGTTGGAGCAAGGGAAGAGAAATGCACAGTTAAGGACAGGGAGTGTGGGACCGGCATACTGCCAACATAGATATGCTTAAACTGTCATGATTGCAGCCCACAAAGACTGTTCTGCCTGTCATTTTCTCAGATGTCTGTGGGTGGGAGTGAGCAACAGAAGCATGCTGCATTTTCTATCCTGACTGTTCATTTCTCTTCCCTTCTGTGCTCGTATGTTTTGTTTCCATTGAAACTTTCTAGATCACAAAAATGGCACTTGCAACAATTCCCAGTCAATTCAAATAATTTTTTTTTCACACAGAAGAATCATTGCCCTTTATGAAAGTACTCCTCCTTAGCTAAAAAACATGTTAAAATGGAATAGTAATAAGAGCGGATTTCAGGTGTTTTATTTTCTATCTCTCATTGAGTTTTACAATAACTTTTTTAAATTACTTTGGGTTATTGTATTAAGCCATCTTGAGCATTTCTTAGTAGACTAAACAAAATCTAACAAGATGGTCATAGGCATAATTAGTCAGATGTTTGAAGAACTTTCTGGTTTTTGCACAGGAGTCAGCAGGGCTCATTGAGAGAGCTTTAAACTCAATTTGAAGGGGGAAAGGAATAAGACCAGGCTCACTAGAGATAAGCCTGGGAGCATCGCACCAGTAGTTCAGAAACAGTGTCCTAGCAATGTGCTTTGGTCTGCTGTCTCAGTGGATCTCCACATGGGAGCAAAGACAAAAGGATTATTGATGTGTTAGGAACCACAGATCCATCTGAGAATGGTCATGTAGGTTTTAGGGCTTCTCCCCTGGGATTGTTTAGCCTGGAGAAAAGGAGGTTCAGGGGTGACCCTATTGCCCTCTTCAAGTCCCTGAAAAGAGGCTGTAGTGAGATGGCGGTCAGTCTCCCAAGTAAGAAGCAATAGGACGAGAGGAAATGGCCTCAATTTGTTCCATGGCTGGTTTAGATTGGATATTAAAAAAATTTGTTCTCCAGGAGGATAGTCAGGCATTGGAACAGGCTGTCCAGGGTCACCATCCCTGGAATTAAGAGATGTGTAAATGTGTTGCTTGGCAGCGCTGAGTTAACGGTAGGATTTGGTGATCTTAGAGGTCTTTTCCAACCTGAATTCTATGATGCTATGAAAACTTGGGGGAAAAACCTGAAATTTACCTCTTGCCAGTCCCTGACTACCTTGTCACACATCTGAGTTCATCACTGGACACAAATTAGTGTGCAACTAATGCAAGGCAGCAATGGCAGTTTATGTTGCTCCCTAACTACCCATCAAATCCCAACCTCTTTTTAAGGTGCAGGGTCTTGTTAAAGCTGTTGGTTCTCTAAGTTCATTTATAACTTCAAGGTTAAAGAAATTATATCTAACCCATTCAGTACAATTATTGAATATATAGTGTGTCAGATGGTATTTAATAGTGATTTAGTTGCTTACAGAGCACAGGATTTTATAATTATTTAGGATTGTTCTTTGATATTTTGGGATTTTTTAGTCCCTTACCGCCCATGTACATAGTTTTCAGCTGTGTTGGTTTTTATTGTGAATGGACACAGTGCATACCTACCCATTTGTGCTTGCAAAGCCTTTACTAGAGCATTGAGTAATGCACAAATAAATAGGGCTGGGGGTTTTTCTCTTGCTGCCAGCTACACATATGACATTTTGTGGTGTCTTGAACAGGGTGTTTGTTGTTTTATGCTTCCTGTTCTACTTGTGGTATCAGGGAGAAAGCATGATACCCAGTGCATTTACTGCATATTTTATTTCGTTGTCTGCGGTGATCTACAAGTCGAACAGCTACAATTTAGTAAATGCTCATTCGCCAACAGTAGCATGGCTACTGTCCACATATATTGTTAAAGCCTCTTGGATGTTTATTTTTTCTATATATAAAAAATACTCAATTTTCAATTATTAGGGCTAAACAAAGAGGAAACACATGGAAAAGTTCCACTGTATGTAATGGAAAGTACAGAATCATAGAATGGTTAGGGTTGGAAGGGACCTGAAGATGATGTAGTGATATAAAATTCAATTAGAACATATGTTAAGAGCATGGCTCATTTATTTTGGAAAAGTTATCTGTACTTTAAATTCAGGAAGTACAAGTGTGCGTTTGCACTAGTTCATACACGTTTGTTCTGCACTTTTGAAATTGAAATGGTTATGTCCAAACTGTTTTGCAGTACCGTGTGGAGTCTGTGATGCTGCGCATTGCAAAGCCAATGAACTACATTGCAGTGACTCCCAGTGTCCAGCAGCGAGCTCAGATGAAAGCCCCACAATGTGTTCCCTTGATAATGGAGCCAGAATCCCGTTTTTACAGCAACGCCGTTCTTGTCTTGGATTTCCAGTCCTTATATCCTTCCATTGTCATAGCATACAACTACTGTTTTTCTACCTGCCTGGGACATGTTGAAAACTTAGGAAAGTAAGTTGTTACTCTTTTGTCACAATCTTTGATTCCGTAGATGCTTGAGAGTCTTTTCTATGGCACGGAGAACCCCTGGTTGCCATTGGAAACAATGGGCATGTATGAATAGCACCATTTTCCACTAAACAATACAGATGATAAAAATCTACCATGTGAGCATGTGCATGTGTGTGTACACATACATATACACATCAATATGTATTTTTAATTAAATATAGAATTAACCTCTGTTCTCTTAAAACCCCTTGGAAACAGCGCTGTACATGTGTGTATGCACACACCTCTGATTATTGTGGTGATGCTTGTTTTTAATATTGCTTCAGAATAAGTTAAAATTATTACAAATCCACCATCTGTCTTCAAAAATAGACTGGGGTTATTCCTTAATGAATTATGATTGTTCCTGTATCACTTGTAGTTCATGTTGATTCTAATTACTGAAAATTAAAAGGTACAACTGAGTTTTTCTTCGTAGCATCTTTTATTGAGCTTAACAGGTATTCTGTTAATCAGAAAAAGATCTCACTGCTCATTATAATTACCTCTATAAAACAGTATTTTGAAGACTGGAAAGATGCCTGCAATAAGTGCTAGGTGTCACCATCTGGTTTTCAAGTTTCTGATTTGAAATTCTGAATTTGTAGGAAGAAAGTAAGTGCAGTGTGGTACTTGGTAAACATGCCTGGTTTCCATAGGCCATTACAGTACTGAGTACATGCCTCCACTAACTCAGTATTTGGTAATAATTCATAAGACCGAGCAGAATTGATAAATTATGCATGCATTGGAATTTAGCTATTTATTACTGCATTGTTCCTAGAACCTTCTGTATGTAGCTAAGAAATTTGAAATTATGTTATATTTGTTTATACCTGAGATTATCCTGTCCTTGCTGGCATTATTAGCATTTTAATGTGAGCTGATGTTTTTGCTTGATTAGTCTGTAAATGAATGGTCTTCATATTTAAATTTTCTCTATATTAGGTATGATGCATTCAAATTTGGCTGTACATCTCTGAGAGTACCTCCTGACTTACTCTACCAGATTAGACACGATATCACAGTGTCACCCAGTGGAGTAGCTTTTGTCAAGGTAATGACATTAGTGCTCTGTGACAGCCATTTTCACTGCCTGTTGGCTGAGTTAAGATCAAATTGATATTGTAGTTTATATTTTGCTGCATTAAGAGCAGACAGAAAGGGGAGGGTCACTCTCTCATTTCACAATATTTATTTGTCAAAGTGCTGAACTTCTGGCATTTCAGGAAGAAAAATGTCTTTATGCTTTCCTTTATACTGAAGGTTTATTTCATCTATAATTAAACTGTATTTTACTTGTGCAGTTTGGGGAATCAAATAGTAATTATCTGTGTGTAACAATGCGTTTTTCTCCTGCCTGTATAGCAGAATGCTTTCTTAGAAAAAGGGTAATGATGTGGGAAATGACTTGCTTTCTATTGTTCTCATTTTATAATGTGTCCTGCTGGCTGATGTGTCATGCATATAGCCTGGAGCTGTTCAAAATAGTTAGGCAACCACCAGCATACCTGTATTTAAGGTAAAACAACAACATTAAGAAAAGAATATTTGCAGAATTTTTAAAAGATGATTCTCCTTCACCATTTATTACTTTGAGAATTAACAGCTAAATATTGAAGTCCCATGTTAGTTAATAAGGTTATCTAAACATTGCATCAGCAGGGCTGATGAATACAAAGAGCAAAAAGCTGGTTTTGTGTCCTTAGGGGCTTTGCCTATATTCTAGGTTCTTTGTAATATTTGTGGGAAAAGCCAAACTGTTGGTGGCTACGGCATCTTGCTAGTTAATTTGTCTTCCTGTCAGTGGTTAACTAACAGTTCTGGGGTTTTATTTTACTCTCTACTCTTTAACAGTTCTGGGCTTTGATTGACTCTTGATTCTTCTAACACCATGTGGTTTTTTGTTCCCTTTATGGCAGCCTTCAGTAAGAAAGGGTGTGCTGCCCAGGATGCTCGAAGAAATCTTGAAGACCAGGATAATGGTGAAACAGTCAATGAAGGCTTACAAGCATGACAAGGCTGTGACTCGAATGCTTGAAGCTCGTCAGTTGGGTCTTAAATATATAGCTAATTTTACTTTTGGCTATACTGCTGCTAATTTTTCTGGAAGAATGCCATGCACTGAGGTAAGGGTTGCAGGTTAAAATGTATAAAAATGTTGGAAATACACTGGTCAGATAACATAATATTATTATCTGAAACAAACAAAGTACCTTCAGAAGAGCTGTTTTTATTTGTAGTACTGAAAATCAGCAACTTAGGATTTATTTGTGATCTTCCAGAAAAATATAAAGGTCATCTTCTACTTCTTCCCTTAAAGGAGCATTTGGAGTTGGCATTTCTGTAGAACTGTTTCCAGAGGTAGATTGGATCACAGTTCTAATAGTGGAAATTAAACAAAACATTGTCGCTTTTTCTTAGTTTTCATAGGAATCAGCAGAATCCAAAAACTAGAGAAAATGATCCTGACCAGTCTTGTCTTGCTCAGTAGATTTTTAATACTTCTAAAGAAGTTTAAAACAGTTTTTTCTTTATTTCAATGCTTAATAATTTTTGATCATTTTTCTCTTAGTTCTTGTTAATTTTGGGTAAGTTAAGCAACATTTTTATTTATTATATGCATTTAAACCATGAAATAAAATTTATCATCTCAATACAGTGATTTTCATACAAGATCAAGCATGATTAGACTGTGTTTACCAAGAGCTAGTATTTGGTTTAGCAGTAGAATAAAGATTTTCAATCTAACTTTGCAGATTGGAGACAGCATTGTCCACAAAGCCAGAGAAACATTGGAGCGTGCCATTAAACTGGTGAATGATACCAAAAAATGGGGAGCTCACGTTGTATATGGTGATACAGACAGGTAATTCATGGTCTGTTTCTTAAAATGTTTTAAAATCATAATAGTTCTTCATATATTTTGCTTTTGGTCTCAACATGGCAAATTTATGGTACTGAAAAGGGTGTGTGGATTTTCTTTGGATATCACTTACTGCCTTGCAAAATATGCAAAGTGAATAATACCGAGTTTTCTCAGGTTTCTTTAAGCACTTTAAAGTTTTCCTCTCTTTTGAAAGTTCTGTGGAACAGAAAGAGGGGGGGAAATACTTTTTTCAGTTGTGAATTAATATAAATTTAATTTACCAAATTACTATCTTTGTGCCTGTTTCTGATGCCATTTTTATTTTGGAAAATAGAGTATGTATAACACAGTAGGCATTGCACCTCGAGGTGCACTGTTTTAAGTTTCAGAAGTGGATACAATTCAAAAGCAGCCACCAGAGCATACAAAGATATTATTAGGCTGCCTGACATACATTTTCTCAGTCAGTCTTTCATCTAAATAATAGCCATGCTCTAGGCATATCCATCTCTGTTCCACACTTGGATAATTTTTCAGCAATTGGGAAACAAAGCTTGTCTGGCTGTCCTTTCTTAATAACTTATGAATCCAGTGACTGATTTCAGCCAGATCTGATAAAAGACTTGACATTTCAAAGATACAGAATTCATAGTGGTTTCATTAAAAAAAAAAATGTTGGAGAAAGGAAGTAAAATCCTGCTGCTGCCCATAGTGGGGAAAAAATGGCATCCCAGAGCTCTTTACAATTCTTTCCTGGGAACTCCAGTTTTGCAGTGCCTGGGAGCAGTGCATTCCGTGGCTCATCAGGCACTTTAATCAGCCCTTTGGCATGCCTCATGTCATGCTGAATGCTGAAGTTTCTCAGATTTTTGGCTTTTCTAGTCGCAGAAAGGGAGTACAACTCATATTAACATCTCTGCCTTGCTACCAAGAAACTATAGCTTATAATTTTCAAGAGCTATGTTGAATAGACTTGCATTCACTCCCCGTGTCTGATTTCTTGTAGCATGTTTGTACTGTTGAAAGGAGCCACAAAGGAGCAGTCTTTTAAGATTGGTCAAGAAATTGCTGAAGCTGTAACAGCCACAAATCCCAAGCCTGTTAAATTGAAGTTTGAAAAGGTAAAAGGAAAATATTTTGCTTGAAATGTGTCAGGTGTTATGAAAACAACAGCAACAAAACAAAAACCAAACCAAAGAACACCCCCCCCCCCCAAAAAAAAAAGTTGAAGAAAAAAGATTTGGCTGAACCCTAATGTAGATAAGGGTAAACAAGTCATGTGCTGTTCTGATTCTGTAGGTATATTGCATGCTCCTTAATGCCTCAGGGACCTATTCAGAGGAGCACTACAGTGTGAACAATAAAAAGAAATATTCCTAATTTCACGTCAGTGGCTTTTTGTGCTGGTAGCATCAGGCAGTTTGAATTCCTGTCTCATCAGTTTTTGGAGATAAACACTCAGTTTGGTGTTGTATACCTACAGTTGAATCAATGTGTGCAACTTAGCAGAGGAAATGTTCACCATCCCCACTTCCAGTGCATTAATTACAAACCTGATACTTATTTTTCAGCCAGTCTTAGCACACTTCAGCATATGTTTGTGTGATAAAATCATAAAAATCCATTCAGTAGGCTTCTGGAATAAATATTAACCACAACAAATCTTTTATAGAAGAGTAAGGAAATATGTTACTGATTTTATCCCTGTAAAGTCATTAGCAAGGTGTTCAGGTCAGTTAGCATTACTTCAGGTGTTCTGGATATTTTTGTAGTACATACCTGACTCAGCAAGGTCAATCAAAATTTGTAAGCCTGAGGCAACCTAAACTCACTGCTCCCTCTTCCATGAGAGTCAGGAAGACATGTTGTTATCCTAGTAACACTACAAAGAAGAAATTGTTCTCCATTCTTTCATTTGAAAGTAGTCAAGGAGTACTTACACAATCAAGAATGGAATAAGAAGTTGGAGAAAACAAGCAAAAGAGACCATGACCCTAAAAATCCATCCCTGAGAATACTGTTCTCCAAGCACATGCATTTAAAAAGCACACTTTCTCCAAATGGAGTTACTAGCAGATTTTTGGCATATTCTTATGAGATAAAGTTTGAAAACAGAAAGTTCTGAGCCACTCCTTTTGCTGGGAACATTTTCTTCTCTGATGTTTAAAGTAAGTTGTCTTTATAAGGAAGAAAGATAATAGAGTTACATTAGAAATGCTGATAGGTGCAATCCAGAAAAGTAAAGGTACTTAAAACAATTTATACTGTGTATCACTTTCCATCTGAGCTTCAGCTAAATGAAATATAAAGTGATTTAAGAATGGAACACCACAGAATCCTACCTTCCTCAGCCATCCTTTAAGAGTCCTTTGATCTGTTTTATCAGTTGTAATGATTTAACAAAAAAAAAAAGCAAATTTAAAAAAAACAACAAACAAACCAACAAAGCACAGTATTCCTTAGGAAACCCTCTGGGTTCAAAACCTTATATTCCAAACACATTCCAGACTGTCTTCTTTCTAAACATTCCAGGTCTACTTGCCATGTGTCCTGCAAACTAAAAAGAGGTATGTGGGTTACATGTATGAAACACTGGACCAGAAGGACCCTGTATTTGATGCAAAAGGCATAGAGACGGTCCGAAGGGACTCCTGTCCTGCTGTTTCCAAGGTAAAGTATTCATAGATTTCTTCCTGAATGAAATTATAATCTTCTGTTATTTCATTTTATATTTGTCCTTTCTCAGAGTTTCTAGTCCTTTGAGTTGTCTTAATCTTCATCTGTTTTTCTTGTGTGAGCCTTTTGAAAGATAAATTGAAGATCTTTTACAGTATTGCAAGGACTTGTATTTTACAGCTTATATTTCATCCCCTAAAAGCCCCATAAAAAGCTCTTGGCCCATGTAAGCCTTCTCAAAGACCATCCTTGATCCAGTTCACTTTAACAGAGTATTACTGCCAGATGAGTGAGACACACTGATCTGTCTCCAAACAGCTCACATAAATCTAGTTCAGCTAAGAATGCCTTTAAAATAAACTTTCTTGCCTGTTGATTTTAAGCTGTGTATTGAGAGGTTAAAAAGAAATAAGGAAATCTTGTCCTTAGCCAAATTAAAAGAAATTTATGCCAGTAAGAAAGGTAACCATGTAGAAGGGTTTACTAAAGCCATGGCAAAATATTTTACATGGCAGGGAAAAACATCTTCTCTCATACTTTGGAAACTTCTATAATTGTTGAAAAAATCTTAGTGGAGTACAGATGATGTCATGAAAGATGCGGCAAACTGAGGAAAAAGTTGTCCATTAATGTGTTTATGAATGTCTTTGAGTGGAAGAGATTGCAACCCGTTGTCCTATCAATATCCTGGTTCACCACTGGTACTTTTTTGATGCAGTGTATTTGTATTTCTTTGTAATTTACTGAATTAATTGGAATTAATTCTTTTTTAATCAAGCATACATGTTTTTCCCACCTTTCTCTTTTGGTTGTAAAGATACTTGAGTGTTCTATCAAGCTGCTATTTGAAACACGGGACATAAGTCAGATCAAGCAGTATGTTCAGAATCAATGCATGAAGTTACTGGAGGGAAAAGCTAGCATGCAGGACTTCATCTTTGCAAAAGAGTACAGAGGGAGCTCAGCATACAAACCTGGAGCCTGTGTACCTGCTCTGGAAATCACCAGGTAATGAGATCAAGAAGTGCTAATCATAAATATTTCTTATCTTGACCTTTGTGCTGACAGGTTATGGGTAGAAGCTCATAGGTTGTTTTTCTTTTTTTGCTTTATCTTTGTATTGACACTTTATGGGTAGCAGATTGTGGATATTTTTTCTTTTGACCTTTCTACTGTCAAGTTACAGGTAGCAGTCAGATGTCTCCTTCAAATACTATTGAAGCAGTTGTCCCAGACTTTCTTCTGTGTATGAAAAGAGATGGTCCTAGAAAGCCATTTTATGGTCCTGGAAAAAGCCACATGTTCAAGAGGAAAGTCTTGTCAGGACACTGTAATAGTGTGTTCACTTCTGTTATTTACAGTTTGGGTTTTGTTTAAGGACTGGACTCTACAAGATTACTCATCACTCACAGTTATTAGATATGTTACAGTGATGTCTCTTAGTGCTGTGAAATACATTACCAGGCATAGTTTTTCAGTTTTAATAAAGTACCTTACTTAAAGTTAATCTTTTATCCTGTTAATATTTCATCCTATCAAAACTGATACCTACTTCAAATTGAATTGTCCTTTGCTTTCTGAGTAAAGGATAATTCAGTTTGAAGCAGGTATCATTCTACTGAGCAAGCAGTCTCAGAAAGCAAAGAACCAGAATTTGACCAGAAATTAAATTGTACTTGAGCTCTTTTTAGTACCCTGGTTGTTCCTTATTAAAATATTTCTTTAAGGAAGTGGTAGCTAGAAAACAGACTGCTTGCAAATCCAAGTGACCTGAAACAGACTGTCTTTAGAGCTTGTGTCCCAAGTTCTGAAATTTAGATCTGATCACAAGACAAATTAAAAATGAAACATTTTGGTCCTGTGCTTCATAAATAAACACTAACTGCAGTCATCTGGAGAACGACTAGTCTAATCAGATGGGAAAGTTTACAGGCAAACGAAGTAACTATGAATTTGCCTCTGGATGCATTCTCAAGGCTGTGTTTTGGCAGGAGAATGCTTGCCTATGACCGTCGCTCTGAGCCACGTGTCGGGGAGCGCGTGCCCTACGTTATTGTGTACGGCATGCCAGGCCTGCCCCTGATCCAGCTCGTCCGGCGGCCCCTGGAGGTGCTGCAGGACCCCAGCCTGAGGCTCAACGCCACCTACTACATCACCAAGCAGATCCTGCCCCCCCTGGCCAGGGTGTTCTCGCTCATTGGCATAGACGTCTTCAGCTGGTACCACGAGCTGCCCCGGGTGAGTGTTTTCAAACAAGAGTTAGCAAGTGCAGTGCATCAATGTGCAGTGTTTGGCCTTGTTGTGACTTGTAGTGGTTATTTTATGAAGCAGTGTTTGATGATTCAAATATGCAGTCCTGATTCTTAGATCTTTGGGGGGGTCATGTAGTAAACTAATTTCTTCAGCCAGCCCTTCTGTGCAGGGTTGATTTCAGTCATCTTCTGTTCCCTGATCCCTTCCATAGTTTAAGAGAATATTTTTGAATATTTTTCCATAATTCTGTATTTTTAACAGGATGTGTATGCACATCTGTTTGGCCATACCATCTTTTAAATCTCTCTGTATTAGATGTAGGAACTCCTGTATTTCCAAAGTGTTCTGAAGATCTTTCCTGTGTATGGAAAAGGTGGCATGCCCCAGCAGCAGGAACACTTGAAAAATTTTTATCACCAGAAATTTAAAGCAAATAATATCCAAACATGATTTCCCTAAAAGTTAAAGAAGTCATTGATATGCAGGAAAGGAAGCATTAGATAGCTGGATAGTTTATGATTCCCCTGAAAAAAAGGGATGGTGAAAGACAATGTATCTGTGTAGTTTGGTTACTCTGCTCAGACCAAACTTCAGCAGCATAGTAATACATTGTGTTCCTACTGCAATATAGCAGTATAGCTGTATTTCCCAATACAGCCTTGATTGACTTCAGTTCTTTTTTTCTTTACCTGTCCAATGGCACCATGGCAGTCACCTTAAGTATCTTCAACAACCTGTTCTAAAAAGATAAAAAGAGTCCTGGCTTTCTGCAAGGCCAAGGAGCAGCGAGGAAGTCACAGGGAGCAGAGCAGCAGGAGAGTGAAGGATAGCACAAAGCAAAAGTCATGCAGCAGCAGGAGTAACCACAGAGAACAAACTTGCCAGGTTGATGGGCCAGTGGCAGAGCCTTGTCCAAGGAAATCAGAGCATGAGCTAGTGCCATGGACCAAAGCACCATGGCACAGCTCTACCCAGGACTGCCTGGTACAGACACTCGAGGGCAGGCAGCATCCAGAAGGCAGCCACTGGGGCTTACAGCCAGGGCTCGTTTAGATGTGAATCAGATCAGCACCTAAAAAAAGGAGCAGCTGCAGCAGGCAGAGTTTGAGGTGAGATTAGGAGTTAAGCATGTCATCAAGGATTTTTCTGGTTACAGATTCCCTGGGAAATAGGTGTGGGAGACAGCTCTGTTCAGTGTATCACTTCAGGGCCAGTGCTGCGCTCTTTGGAGTGCTGTGATCCATGTTCATAATTTGTGTATGAACTCATGCTCTGCAGGCCATCTTTACTCCTTTGGAAAAGAAACAGTATATAATCTAGGAATAAGGAGAGCTGTTCTCTTGGAAGTTCATTACCTCTTAATTATTTTTCTCAACAGATTCAGAAGGCTGCCTCAGCTGCCCACAGTGAGCTCGAGGGACGCAAAGGCACCATCTCCCAGTATTTCACGACCTTACACTGTCCTGTGTGCGATGAACTGACCCAGTATGGGATCTGTAATAAGTGCAGAAGCCAGCCACAGCATGTGGCAGTGATTCTCAACCAAGAAATCCGAGAGCTGGAGCGTAAACAAGAACAGCTGGTCCAGGTACAATTAAAGCATTGTCAGACGTCTGTCAGCAAAAGGCAGGGACTGAAGGTTCAAAGCAGAGTGTTACTGAATACTCCTGACAGAAATGGGAAGTATGGTCTGGGTGTTACATGTGCTGCAGCTTTTCCCATTGCTGTCAAAGGCAGCACAGCAGCTGTTACTCTCCTAGGCTTTGTGGAAAGCTAAAGCAAAGGAGGGAATCAGAACAGAACATGCTTGTTTCATTTTCTTCTGATTTTTAAGAGTAACTTATATGGTTTTCGGTCCCTTTTTATAATGACAGAGAGCTGTCAGAGTGTAAAAGATTAACTCTTTTTTTGCATTAAAATAACAGATGATGTTCTAGAAACAAAATGGTTGGGTCAGAAAATTTATTTATTTATTTATTTATTTATTTATATGTATGACATGGATGTGGCTTAGCTTGGGGATTTTCGAGTTACGTTTCCACTCAATAGGAATTTTCCAAGCTGCTTTTTCCCCTTGAGCTAGAAGTCAATTAAGAGGGTAGCTGACTGCGCTCATGAATATATTACAGGAAAGCACAATGCCTCCCCTTGCGGAAACACATACATACCTTCATCTAATTTTCATGATGCTATATTTTACAATTAATAAACATTTTAGTTAAAATTTTTTTTTAGCACTAGTATGTGAACCATTTTAAAGACTTGTCTGAATATCAGGCATAGAAATGTTCCTAAATCTACGCATTGACTTGATAGGTTCTCATGGCGTTGCTAAAAAACGCACTGTAATTCTCTTCATAAATATTTCATTACTAAGGTGTGGACTTCTTTCTGTATTTTGTAATATTTGCCTTTATCTGCATTGTGAATGGCAGAAATGAGGAATTGCATGTTCTGCAGTTTTCCTGTGATACTTTGAATCCTTTGCACTGCTCTTGTTCTGGAATAAAGCAGAACTTGGCAGGCTGGTCCAGCCTCACAGAAGGATCAGTGAGTTTGATTAGAGTGTTCTCTTGTTACTGCAACATGTAGCAGCTCAGCAAGGCCTGGGATCCTGTCCCAGACAGTGAAGTCTCTGTGACAGTATCTGTCTTATTTTAATATGAAGGCATATATATGCTTCACAGCTTAAATTTTTAGCTCTTTGAGATTATAAACATGCTGGAGCCAGCAGAAAACTGATGTAACACTGAGCTTTACATTATTTTAAACTGCACTCAGAATTTACATGCTCTAGGTTAAAACCATAGACTTCTTTCCTCAACAGAAACTGAACTTAGGACATGTCTCAAGTACCATCCCTTGCATTTAAACCAGCCACAGCCTCTTTCAGAACTAGGATTGATGTAGCTCTGAGGTTACCTGGAACCAGCTGTTTAAATCCTGTTCCTTCTGGTAACAGTTGCAGGCCAGAGGATTGGTATCCTCTGAGATGCCATCTGTAGGACTTGGCCAGGAGGGGCTGCCCCTCTCCAGCTATTGTCAGTCTGCAGGATTTGGTGCTGGTGCAGGTCTGGCATCAGCATGGAAGGTGGAAAGAAGGAAAAGAACTAGTTTTAAAAGCAAAGGGATACAATTTGAATTTATTGATCGGGGTATGCAAATGATAGGATAAACTGTGTAACACTTTAATGTTACAATACACAGGTGTGGTTGCAAGCAAATTTCTAAGGTTTTTGAAGAGCCCTTGGAGGTGGCAAATACTGCAAAGGTTAAAGATAAAACAGCAAAGTAGGAGCCTTTAGTTTCCTTTGGAAAAACTGTGCCTGCTGCTATTTTATTCCACTGTGTATCTCACATTAAAAGTACTTTCAAGCAGCATTAACAAGTAGTTCCTTGCACAAGGAGAGCAGTGCAACTTCTGTAGCCTGTGTATTTCTGTGTTGGGTTTGATTAACACTGACTAGGTAAAACTTTAATTAAAGCTTATCTTGAAATGAGCAATTTATTTAAAGAGCCTTTTCTCTGCAGAGAATAACTGCATGATAAGAGTTCTGTCTTTTTTCACTAGGAGACTTTTATAGAGAGTAAGTTTATCACAAATAGAATGACTGCCCTGCTTAAACCCAGTCAATTTATTTACCTTGTTTTTTCAAGTGCCACCACATGCAAGTAAGACTTAATTAGCAGGATTTAAACCCTAGCTGTAGAGTCCTACTATTGCTCTCTGCCCAGTTCAGGGGATGATGCTGCCAGCCACCCACCAGTGGCCAAATGAGCTGTCTGGCAGCCGCCCAAGAGGCTGAAGCAGAGAAGGGAGCTGCTGTGGGAGCTTTATGTTGGGGAGAAGGGCTGTGCCTGTTCTGCTGATACAGGCTTGAGGATTGAGTAGTGCCTAGTGTTTTTTGCCTCGCTTGTGTCATTCAAAATAATTGTTCTTTTTCTCGTGTCATCCAGATCTGCAAGAACTGCACAGGCTGCTTTGATCGGCACATCCAGTGTGTCTCCCTCAACTGCCCAGTACTTTTCAAGCTCTCCAGAGTGAGCAGAGAACTGTCAAAGGCACCCTATCTCCGCCAGCTGCTTGACCAGTTTTAAATGATCTGTGTTACAGGATTCCAGGTGCTATTTTTTTTTTTCTTCAGTGTTTACCACACTAAGACTATTGTGCATGGTGCTTTTTCAATTCTCACCTAGTCCAGGATTTCCATTTTAACTGTTGGGTTTATTATCTAAAGAATAATGAACACTTACCATAACTAAATTTTTTTAAAAAACCCAACCCATTTGTTGATCTATGAATAGCTCACTTTTTAAGATGTAAAAAATTTCTTCTTCCTTTCATGTTTCTAACATACTGTTTTATAATGCTGATGTTGAAATAGCTCTGTGTAACATCTTGTAAATCCATTTCAAAGTAGAAGTCAAGTTTACTTCCTGGAGGAAGGAGCACTGAAAACCTCTTCAAACGATAAAACCATTTGTGTGTGTTCTTGAACTGTCAGTATCAAGACGTGTTACTTATATATTATCCATTCACTTTATAATTTTGTCTGCGAAATATTTTGTAAATACACTTTTTTACTTTTCAAACAACTGAGTAAAATAATGTGCAATGACTTTTATACAGATAATTTTAAAGTTGGTTGGTATATCTCCTCCTAAGTTTTGCTTGATTCCAAGTAGATTGTTATTTTGATCAGACTGTGCAAGCAGTAGTACCATGTGTAGCATTTTGAAACATCATTTTCTAAAAATTGCTGTCTTGCTTTAGCTATTAATGGGGCATTGTGAGGAACTGTGCAAAGACATTTTTGTTACAAACCTGTGGGACTGTTGCAATACTTTAAATATAAAATTTTATTCCATTTTTGCTTGTTTTGTATAGACATTTCTATTGCTTCTAAATATGCTTAAAATATTTTCTTTCCTTACGTACTGTACAGTTAAATCTTATTTGCCACCATCTTGACAAAATGTGTATTTAGAATATTTGTATAACTGTATAAAATGGAAAAGGAATTATGTGGTCAGTGCTTTGTTTTCTAAACTGGAAATCATTTTGTTTTAGAAGTTAATAATGGAAACCATATTAAAGTTGAATAAAATGATATGGTAAAAAATTATATGGTTTTTTTTAATATTTACCCTCAATTTGTTTCCTTCTCTGGCACACTCAATAATGTAAAAACAAGACTGCTCAAAGCAAAGTTAAAAATCCAGCTTAAACTTTGGGATCTAAAACACCAGTAGCAGTTCTTGGAGGCATTCCCCAAACCAAAGGAGAAACAGTATCAGCTTTCTATTAGTCAAAAAAGGACTGAGTTTTAAATTTCAAAGTCCAGAGGAGGTTTGAAAAATAGAACAAAACTTTATTTACATCAAGAAACCTGAATGCCTTTTCCAGATAAGAATTTATTACAATCAAAACACAAGTCAGTCTACTAAATGTCACATTACACAGTACAATGTAAAACCCACACCAAGCAGAATAAAAAATATTACATATATAATAGAACATCCACAGATTGCAATGCACTTGTATGCAAAGTAATTTTTTTTAAAAAAACAAAACACCAAAACATAAAACTTTGCCTGTTCTTGCATTCAGGCATTGGTCACGTACAGAATAAAAGTGCAAATGCCAGAAGTGAGTGCTTGTAGTACAGTCCAGCACTTGGCAGTGCCTCAGGATAAATAAAGTACTGGCTGCTAGAGGTTACATCTTACACTGGAGAAGAGCACTCATTTTCAAACTGTTCCTGGGTTTGTGGACAAAAATAGGCTTCTTAATAAATTCAGGTATCTAATCCACGGATTAAAGTTCTTGTCCTCAACAGAGGGATGGCTTTTCTCAGATAAGTAGGGCAATAGTAATGTAATACAGTTACTCCAAGTAATTTCAACGCCTGGTTGAGGCGCAGGTACTTGAGCTTTCTGGAGGACCTGTAACTTAAAATAGATCTGCACTGTAAATAGATCCTCACTTCAGCTTCATATGACAGGAAGCAATTCACTTTGAAAGGAAATTTAAACATGTGGAAACTAACATTCATTGTCTGAAAACAAGCCTTGAACACCAAAATCCAAGAGCAGGGAGCTAAGCCTTGAGCACTGAGGGTGCCTAGAATTGGTATGAGCTGGACTCATCTTTGGAAATGTCCTAGATCTTGTTTTAAACTTAAGTTGCTTCAAGCATTTCATTTTCAGTCAAGGGCAGCCTTTGCTATTAAAAGCAGGCTGGTTAGGGGATAAGGAGAATACTTTCTGTCCATCTATCCCAATTCAAGTTTAAGACCAGAAGTAAGACACTGAAAGCTCCAAGTCCTCACTAAGATGACTCTAAATTAAGGCAGATCTTCTCACATCAGTGGAAAGTGATTCTACGTAGATAATTATTCAGCTTCCACTGTCTTATAGGCACTGCTTTTTGGATCCTTGATTCATGGGAAAAGGCTGTTCTTACCTTGAAATTCAAGCCTGTTGCTCCATTCTTACTACACCGGCCTCCTGCTTTTTAAGGAAGAAATAGGGATGAAGTGAAGTAACTCTCACAGGAGTTAAAACAGGCAGTAAAAAAAAAACAAACCTTTGTTTTGTGCAATATTTTTACATTCGCTGGGAACACACTGGTTAGAAACACAAATGAGTGTGTATATATGCAGTAGATAAGCTTCTAAGAGATTACAGCATATTTCCCAGTGCAGCTTTGATTTAATTTTCTGGGTTTTTTTAGTACCTGATGATGCAAATGATATTAAGTAAACTATCCGTGTAAACTATATCCCTGAGAACAGTCTCATGTGTAGGACATTCCCATCTGGAATTTCATCAGAAATTAGCATATGAATTAGGGGAGTTTAGAATCTTCCTTGTTGACCAGTATCTTTCTTTAAATAATTTTTTTCTGGCAACTTGATCTCTGGTAGGGTGAAACTTCTTTATGGCTACGTCAATGCAGGTAAGGCAGGGGGATCACAGCTCCAGCGAGGAGCTGCCACAGAACAGTTTCCATATCTTCCATTGTGTCTCCTGCACTTTCTCCCTCCTACTCCTCCACCAGTGGGATCTGTCCTCGCCATCAGCTGACACCCCCTACTTTCCACACACAGAGAGCAGTGTGCAGGAGGAAAAATGGGAAGAGGAAAAGGGGTGAAATGCAGGCTCCAGCTGCCCTCATTCCATCCACTCTCTGCCTACCACACTGTCTGCTTCTACATCAAACCAGCTGAGCACACAGACTCACTCCTTCCTGTCACCTGTGCCTGCCATTTACAAGCCTTTCCATTCCTGTAAGCAAACAGAACCCTTGTGCCACAAGTGAAACAGGGCTTCACTTCAAAGTGCAAGTTCGTGCATTGCACTGGACAAAGATGCAACAGGAGGAATCTGTCAAAAACACAGTGGCAGAGGGAGATGGAAGCCCTGCAACATGGTGAGACATTAACATAAAAATCTTTCACTACAGGTTGATTCTGGCTTGTTATTAACTTCTCAGAAGAAAGGAAAAAGCCATACAAGCCTGGGTTGCACGCTTGGAGGACAAGAGAGGGAACAAAAGCAGACCTGGAAATCCAGGGAACATCTGAGATTCTGTGCTTTGTTACACCTTGAGCCCTTTTGTTACTAAAACGAAACCTCTTAGCAAGAAAAATACTAATAGAAGTGCAGAGTTAAAAACCCCAAACAGGAGTACATTCTGATCACACAGACAAAAAAAAAAAAAAATACTTAACTGGAGTTCCAAGCTGACAAATGGCAAGATTACTGTTCAGAGACAGATTTTGCCATCTGCTGCTATTTCTCTTTTTTTCCTCTTATTTGGAGGGCGCCCTGGCATGGCTGCGCCTGCCCAGGGCTTCCTGCTCAGCAGCAATGAACCTATACATACAAACCACAGCTTCTCTGCTTGGGAGAATCCATCTCATCCCAAAGAAATAAACCCCAAATGTCACCAATCCAACTGACCAGGGGCAAGTAGTCATACTGGAAAGGATTGTCTCATGGATAACTCCCTCTCCTTCTCAAATCTTCATTACCCTGTTAAAGTCTTGGCACAGGAAGCCAGAGAAGTTGCTATAACCTTAATTAAACAACTGGCTTAAAAATACTATATATTAAGTAATCTCTTTTACCTGAAGGGAGCCAGCAAGAAAAATGGAGTGGGACTTTTTACAAGAGCATGTAGTGATAGGACAAGGGAGAATGGCTTCAAACTGAAAGAGAGTAGGTTTAGATTAGATATCAGGAAAAGAAATTTTTCCTGTGAGGATGGTGAGGCACTGAAACAGGTTGCCCTGAGAAGTTGTAGATGCTCCATCCCTGGAAGTTTTCAAGGTCAGTCTGGATAGAGTTCTGAGCAACCTGGTCCAGCGGAAGGTGTCCCTGCCATTTCAGCGGGTTGGAACTGGGTGATCTTTAAAGGTCCCTTCCAACCCAAACTATTCAAAGATTACATGATAATTTTATCATCTGTGCACATTTGTTGATTTCAGTGGTATTGCCGTAATTAAAATCACAAATACTCTAGATTATTTAGATTTGGTGCCACTGTTTAGTAGGTTGGAGTTATGCATTTGAGCAGATAAACAAAGACCCATTTTGTGCCCTTTATCATAAACTGCTTTTAAATGACCCAAAGGCATGGTTTCACTCCTAAGAAATAATTTCCAGTTTTTTATTGTCTTTTGTCTCAGAACCAGAAATTTCTGTAGTTTGCCAAAAGGTTATTCAATTTACAGCTGCTGGGCATCACCAGAAAATTTAACGTATCTGATCACAAACAACTTTCAAAAGCAATAGAAACATTCCTCCTTCACAAGGTAAGAAAGTTCAGCATTAGCAAGATCTCTCTCCTCTCTCATGAAACCATTTTGTGACAAAACACCTCAGACCTGCACCTTTCACCTACCTCAAAAAACTGAGTAGTCTGAGCAGTCCCATTCTTTCCCAGTTTCTACAGCATCTCTTCCTTGGATGCATGCCTCACTTTTAGAAAGCATCTCTTATGTTTTAACAGTTTTGGCATCACCAAACATTCATCATGTTGCCCCATTCACATCACTGAGGACCTTCCCAAGGTCTCCAAGACACATCCCTGCAGGCTGGAAATGAAAGAGGAGAAAGGGCTGGGTAAATGAACATGCTGTGCTCTGCACCACTATGAAAGGATTCCTGAACCACTTAACATCAGCTGCAATTCAATTGCATTTCCATTTAAAAAAAAAAAGTCAGTTTTGACTCCATTCACTCTTCTCCCAGTCAACATTCCCATTTTGTCTCCCAGGGGAGTCACCAGCAACCACTGGAGGATTGCCCAATACGTTGACCAGATGGGGCTGGAGAGATGCTTCAACTGGAGAGTCCCCTGGTATCCTACAGGAGGTGTCCATCCCAGAGTTTTTCAGCTTGTTATTCATTTCTATTACCTCAAAGTCTGCATTATTCCACTCTCTCACATCTTCCTCATCCTCCTCGTCCTCAGTGAGCCTGGAGGTAGACAGCAGAGCTTTCTGGGTCTCACTGTCACTCTCTTCTTTCAAGTCATTCTCCTGAGGAGCATTGGCCAGTTTGTACATCACAGGGAAGAGCAGGATTGTCACTACAGAAGCGGCAAAGGCAGTGTACATAACGACAGGAATGTGGCTGAACCTGCCTTGGAGGTAGCCCACCACGGCAGGAATGCACATCTCACCCAGCGCCGCGCCCACCACAAACAGAGAAGCCGATTTCCCTTCAATGACCGTGTACTGCTCTATCCAGGCAATGCCGCTGGGGAAGATGGTGGCCATGGATGCTCCATACACGGCAGTTCCCACCCACAGCGAGGCTCGGTAATGTGCAAAGAAGGCCAGGGCTAATGAGGAGGCAGCAGAGCTTAGGAGACTGATGATGATCATGGTGGCAGGGGATAGAAGAACAGCACCGAATATTGCTGCTCCTCTGCACACGGCAAACGTACCCCAGAAGACAGAATTCAAGGCAGCCGCTTCACTTTCTGTCATCTTGGCAAATTCCACTGCATAAGTAAATATGTAAGAGCCATAAGTGACTTCTGTTCCCACATAGAACAAGAAGAATACGAACAGGAGACCAACTAGAGGCCAGTGGTATTTGGCACGCCTGTCCTTCTGCACAGAAGCCTTTGATTTGTCTCCAGCTGAGCTGCTCTTTGAATACAAAACAAAAAAGATGATGGAAATGAAGAGAATATAGGTCCCTATGATAATATAGGACCACAAAAAGTCTCCATCCTGATGGTCTTTCTGTGCTGGTGTAGTTGATGTAGCTGATGCTGTCGGCACAGCCATCAGGACAGACTGGTTTGTCTTTTCAGCCCCTGCAAGTTCTTGAGAATCAGAACCCCCCAAGGCTATTTTTGCCAGGATCGGAGCCAGAAATGCACCAGCAGCAAAACTGAAGTGCAAAGCCTGCAAGTGTGGCCCAGCCTCTGATCCCCAGGTATTCAGTGCCAGTACATTGCCACCTGCAGATCAGAGAGAGAAAGATATATTTTAGTCCAAGACCAAATATTGTTTAAAAGAAAAGAAAAAAAACAACAAAACAAAACATAACCTTTATTACTAATTCAATGTGCAATAGTGCCAGGTTTAGCAAATACAATGTGCAAACCAGCAGTTAACTGAAATTCTGCCTTCAATCCATGTGTTTACTTGAGCTCTAGAAGGATATTCACAGCAGTCAAAACAAAGAGTCACACAGTGGCTTAATCCAGCAGCCATTGACAGACGTAACTGTGTCAGGGGAGGTTTAGATGGGGTACTAGGAAAAATTTCTTCGTGGGAAAGGGTTGTAAAGCATTGTCAAGCAAGAAGTGGTTAAGTTGCCATCCCTGGAGTTATTTAAAAAGCATGGATGTGGCATTAGGGACATGATGCTTTAGGGCTGGACTCAGCAGTGCTGGGCTAAGGGTTGGACCCGATGACCTTAAGGGTATTTTCCAACCTAAAGACTCTATGATTCTATGGTTCTGATTACCCTACTTGACAATTTGCAACAGCCTTTTTCAAAAAGGACATTAAACTGCTTCTCATTCTCTAAGTATCAAAAGCAATAGTGCCCAATGCTAAAAATCAAGAGGCCTCATTAAACAACACCCCAGAAAAAATAACAATTCACTTGCTTCTGATGAGCTGGGCCCACCCCCCCTGTGTTTAAATGACTTTCCAGGAACACAAGGGTTTACATCAATGCCGCCACAAACACCAAACTACAAAACCGTTAGAACAATAATGGTAGGAAATAAGATCTCAGAGAGGTGTTTTGAAGTAGTCCCTCAGAAGAATGCAGGAAAACAAAAACACTAATCAAATTCCTGTGCTGCAGTATAGCAGCCCTTGCCACTCAGCACTCTTCCCAATCAATTTAGCTTTGCTTTACTGCCTTGCTGTGAGTTTCTTCTGCTACTCCTGCTCAGCATGGGAAGTCTCCCTGGCTCTGAGGTCTGACCCAAGCAGTACACCCACTGAAGGTATTTTTACCATTGGCTGACAAGATTTTCCCATACAAAGGATTTTTAAACCAAGTGCCTGCCACATGTAACAATCTTACTGGAGGCAGCAAATACAGCTCTGCACTCAGTTTATTTAACACCACCTGTGCCATGCAAAACCATCTCTTCACAACTGGATCCTGTGCCGTGCTCTTTTTACATCTTAGCAGAGCTCCCTCAAACCCCACAGAATTAAGGCAGACAGTTCACACATGCAGCCATCATTTGTCTATATTGCCAACCAGCCAAGCCACCATAGCCAGCCCTGGCTGGGATGCTTCCAGAGCTGTTTGGACAGCTAAGCTAACATATGAGTCAGCTCTTTCTCAGAAATAACCCTGCCCTGAAGGTCATCAACCAGCTCCACTAGTACCTTGCTGGTTAGTAAGCGTCCCCAGGCTCCTGCAGTAATCAGAGTAATCATGTCACGCTGCTGGGACATGGCTGGAGAGGTGCCAGGATCGGCTGCCTGGTGCTGCTTCACCACCACATTGCTACAGCAATGCCAGAACACTCTGCTGACTGATGTACTTTTGGGCATTTCCTAATCTCCACTTGCAAGCATGCCAGCATTTCCCAGGCATCTCTAAGCCTGCCCAAACCCTTTGTTGTGGCCTTGCCCCCTGCTGCAAACTGCCTGCTAAAGCCAGCCATCCCTAACCCACCCTGTCTAAGCCGAACCCAGGGGAGACTCATTTCTGTGGGAGTTCATTTTCCATAACTCCAGCATAACTGTCCTTTCTGACCACACCTACACTTGCTGTGCAACTTCACCAACACATCTCAGTATTGTAGAATCATTTAGGTTAGAAATCAGAGATCATGTTCCTCCAATAATAAGCCTCTGCTAAGAAACGGGGTTAGAACAACTTTCCAGCAAAAATGCTGGGTTTGGGTGGGTTTTTTGCCCAGGCCATTTCCAGTATGCACATGCCACAGACAGAATCTGGAGGAGAGAACAAACTTGTATTCCCAGCCACCTAAGCATAGCTGGCCAAAGGTGGAAAACTTCCCTTAATTCAGGGAGATGGGCACCATGGTGCTGTGATAGCTGTAGGTGGGCAACTCTGCCAGCAGCAGCTGTAAGAATCTCAAACACTAAGGCTTTGCTCAAGGCTAGCTTAGGCCCATCTAATGCTCATGAACCATACTCTGGTCAGCTTCCTGCAAATGAGTAATTTAAAGAAAACATTGCTTAAAGAGCACAGGGCACTTCCTTTATGCCTGTAATGGCCACTGAAGTGTAAATTGATCTTCTCCCACTCCCCAACCCCTAAAGAAAGGCCTGTCATGCACACACAAATACTGGAAGCCTCAGGATCAGATTAATCCAGGAATCCTAGACAGGTAAAACAGCTCTGGTCTTTTTATCCAAGATGTATCACAAGAAAAACCAGCAACTGTTTCGGAATACTCCAATTATTTTGATAAAAGAACTGTCAGACCACAGGGTGCCTTACCTGTGTCCAGAATTCCCATGGAACCTCCAATAACTGACATCAAGATTGTTAACAGCAGGGATTCCTTACACCAGGGTATTGCATAAAGACCAGCTGTTGTTCCAAGCATGGATAAGGCTGGAAAGGTTAAAAAAACAAAACAAAAAACTCACGTATTACAGTTTCCATTTAAGTAACACAAAAGACCAAGAAATGCAAAAAAACTCATGCTCATTAACATTACAGATAATCCTAATAAATGATGCAATGTAAATACCTCAATCTGTGGTTAGCAGTAGCAGCTAGAGAGTTCAACAGATCATTTTCAGTTGGAAAAAAAAAAAGCATTTCATCAGGATATAAACCCTGCATAACAAACTTCTTTGGCTAAAGCAAAGAAAGTGGCAGCACCTGCTAGGACACTGAGAAGTCTTCTGCAAACTTCTGATTTAGAAATATGACACAGTAAAACATGGGTTTGAACAGTGTCTAACCTGTCCTCTGAGAACTGCACAACATTTAATTTGGCTCCATTTTTAAAAAAACCCAAATAACTAAGCTCTTAAAAAGTCTACAAAGCAATTGTACCATATTGCACCATCCGTATAAAGATGATGACTTTTATTTATATTCTGTTCTCACATGAGGGGTGTATTTCAAGGGATTTCTGGAGTTTTAGACAGAACTACAAAATTTGTCATAAATTTAGCAGCAGTTTGTCCGAGTCTGGGAATTATGAAAAATATTTCTTTGCATGTTTGGGAGATTTTAGAATCTCTGACAAACAGGTTTTTAACCTTTGTTCATGGAAAAAGGGCTTTTAGGCTCTGAAATGAAGCAGAGTTTCAAGAGTGTGTATTAGATAGTAGAATAGTGTGTAGTTTTATCACAGGGTGAGGTTTTTAGATATAGGGGGGTTTTTAGGATGGTAAGCAGGTGAAGGCACGATGGAGGAAGCACATGGCTTTTGGGTTTCTTTCTTCTTCCTCATCTTCCTCAATGTTCTGCTGTGAGGTGGCACATTATAGTTGGCTTAGAATAGAGTCTAACCTTCTAACAAAGATAATAGTTATTGGAAAAGTATTATAAATACTGATTACGTAGATTGCTATATAAATATTCACGCCACCCTGAGGGTGGGAGCATTCGGTGTTCTTCGGAGTATTGTGCCTTGAACTGACCTGCAATGAAAAGTTCTGCAGGCCAGGAACAGAATGTAATGATAAGAAATAATAAACTATGAAGAAAATAAGAAAAGTCTCATGCCTATTCTTTCAAGATCTCTGGCTGGGAAAAACAAAATTATACATTCTCAGGTCAGCGGTAAACAGCCGATGAACAGAGACGAAAACACAAAAAATAGTTTTTTATAAACCCGAGGGCAGTTCATACATAACTATATTAGTTATAACTGTATCAGTTTTGCCATTACTGGCTATATTTGCAACATGCCACTTCAAAAAATGTTTTCAGCAGATGGAAATTGCTTTTATTACCATTTGGGAGGAAGTTCAGCAGTTTAATTCTATGCTTATAATTGCTTCCATAATAAGACAACCTGCAATTAGGATCTTAAACAGACAGTATTAGGTTCCTGGAAAGTTTATACCTGTTCAGCTGTCTCTATTATTTTTCAAGTCAATACATGATCATAGATGTAGGAGATACTTTAAAACATCAATGGGGGCTGATGCAATTAAGAATTTAGGTTGATTTTAAAGAAAGAACAGCCACAATGTCCAGAACCCTAAAATCCTAAGCAAGATACTTAGAATGCATGCCTCAAAGTATTTTTAAAGGTGTACATGCTGAGCTGCATGAAGAAAACACTAGAGACAGGGGATATTAAGTACAGCTCTTCAGGTGCCCCACTCAGACGTGAAAAGTAACTTCTCAGCAAGGGCTCAACTGTCCAGTTCCATGCCTGATGATTAGCACATAAAAATCTCCTTGACAAACACAGATGATGTTTACAATTTTTCTTCTGTATAGTGTTTTTCTCTGTACCAGAGCTCCAGCAGTCGAAAGATGGAAGGTACAACTACACAAGCCAAAATCTCTTACAGGCAGGCCTCAGATGACAAAAATGAGAACAGGTTCAGTAATTCAAATTGTAGTTTTGCCATAAGCACCACCAAACTGGAAAGGATTAGGAGAGCCATCATTTCCCGAGCACTGTTGATAGACAGTTTTCCTCAGAAAAAGAAGGAAATACTGAACTATTACAAGTTAACATGCATTTCTACAGGTGAGTGCAGTGATTCCATTACAGAAGGCAAAGTTCTGACTTTGCACGAGGAGGAGGTTAAAGGAAACCCACTCCACAACTGCAAACACCAGCAATGGAAAAAGGGCTCTTACCTGGACTGACCATATGATTACAGCACAGATGTTAAGGGAAGCACAGGCCCCTGAACTAAGGAGAAGAGCGAGCCCTGGTATACATTTTTACCCCTAATCAGAGCACAAAGGCATTTGACAATGAAGACAGGGCTTCCACTGTGTTTGGTGTGTTCTGAGAGTCTCTGCAGGAATGAGACACTAACACAGCCCTAAAAGGAACCACTCCTTTCTGGATGTTGAATGTGGCTCCTGGCACCCTGATGGCTCAGCAGCTTCACTCTGCCCGGACAAAGCTGGTCCTGTGCTCCTACAGGAGCAAGTTTCCACAAGTCCAGAAAACTGTTAAAATCATCAGCTGTGGTTCCTACACTTTAAATGTTTCCACCATTACAGACAGTAATTAATGTTTCCCACTTTGGCTCTCCAGTCAAACGCCGCAGACTTTCGTCCAGTACACGAAGATGGTCGTGACTGATGAGTGTTAAGTAAGGGAAGCAAGGGAAGGGGAAGCTCTCCCCCCAGAAATGCACCTCAGCGGGACTGCTGGAGGCTTCTGCTGCACACAGGGCAGCCAAACACAGCTTCCTGTTCCGCGTGTTGTATGTAGAGCACCCAGACCCTGCACATTACCTTGATGCAAACTGAAAGAAGTCCAGCTGTACTTTTCCGTGCAAACCAAAGGCAGCATTTGGTGAACCCATGCAGTTTTTTGGCAGCTCAGTCCCAGTTCCCGCCGCTGGCGGGCCCAGGCTGTTGGCAGCGATGCTGCAGAGGCAGTGCCCGGCACACGCCGTGTCAGCCGTCAGGCAGGGGGACATGGCGACAGCGAGCGGCAGGCAGCACGACCGCGGGGCGCTGGGGGAACAGCACCGAATCCCACGGACCCTCCCGTTCCCGGGGCTCGGCACCGCTCCGGACAGGCGACACATCGCTCTCTGTCTGGGGCTGCGCTCGCTGGGGAGAAGCAGAAGTAGCCCCGGACAGTGTCGGACGGGCGATGTCAGTGGGGCAGCACTCACCGAGCAGCAGAGTGGGGGCGTTCATGCAGTCCAAGAGCACCCCGCCGACCATCGACCCGCCCAGGCAGCCCAGGGACCGACCCACGAAGATGTAGAAGATGTCGCTGACGTTCTTGCCAACATTGGCGGCCAGGTTGGGGAAGGTGGGACCCAGCACCGCGATGCTCATCCCCTGCAGGGTGGAGTGCGGGGTCACCTCGCCCGTCCCGGGGAAGGGTCCGCACTGGTCCCCGCAGCCCCGGGGCGGCCCTCGCTCCCCCCCTCACTCACCAGTCCCAGGAAGGAGGCGCAGAGCGCCCCGCTGATGCACCAGCGCAGCGCGGCCCCGTCCGCGCCTCTCCAGCAGCGCCATCCGCCGCCGCCCGCCCCCGGCTCGGCCTCCTCCGGCTCGATGAAGCGGACGCGCAGCTCCCGATCGGCCTCGGCCATGGCTCCCACCGCCGGCTCCGAGGGCCGCTCCGGGCCCGGGGAGAGCGGTCCCGCCCCGCGCACGGCGCCGGGAGGAGCCGGAGGAGGATCGGGAAGAGCGGCGGGCTCGCACCCGGGAGGCGACACCGCCGCTTCCTCCTCCGCCGGGGGCTCCTCCTGGGAACGGGGCTCGGCGCTGGGGAGCGACATTCCCAGGGCAGCTGGAACTCCACACCGCTGCAAGCTTGTGCCACAGTGCCCAAGGAATTGCCCTTATAGACCAAGATTTATTTTTAATCTGTGTTATCACTCAAACTGCACTCGACCTTTCAGACAGCCGATCATAAAAGGTCTTAAGTCTTTCTCAAAGACTTGTGTCATGGCACGCTGATAAAGCAATAGAGAGAGAACTGCTGGGTCTGCTAAGGACAGGTATTAAAACTTTTAATACCAGGCACGTTTTAAGTATTAAAACTACATAAATTCCCACGGCTCACGTGGAGCGGCTCACGGACTGTGGAACAGGTCTCAGTGCGTGCTCCCTGCCTGGCACTGAGGTGCCGCTCCCTGCAAGAAAGGCTCCGTTCTTGGTAAATTCAAGCGTACAAACAACTCAAGAGAGAATTCCAAACTGCACTGCTTTGTTTTGCCAGCTTCTCCTAACGAGTAGATACTGGGATATAACAGTGCACGGACAGTGTGCAACCCATTCCCGTTTCTCCCGGCACTGGCAAGCATGTTGCAAGTAGCTTCCTGTTCAGGATAGCCTGAGGCATTTAAAAAAAAAAAAAAAGTAAGTGCAAAGTATCTGTTTGCTACAAGTAACAGTGCCCGATAGTATTTAAACCTGATCGATCCCTCGTTCCTACCTTTGCAAGAGTGCAGAGTCCGAACCATGAGGTATCTGCAGAAAGCTGCTGAGCTTCTGTTGATACATCCAGCAGTCAGGAAAATTCCAAATAAAATCATTTCAATTATAAAATAACAGTAGTCACGCACAAGTCAAACCACATTTCTAGATGTTAGTATTTTGCCTTGTTATAAAAGCAGCTTCCTGAAAAAGGTGCAGCAGTATTTGGATCGCCTTCCCCAGGCTTCTCATCACTGTTGTTTTACCCACAAAGAAGCTTTGTGCATTGACTGTGTACAAGTGGCAACAGCACCCAAACACTTATAAAGCTGTTGAGCATCTTTTTCAAATTTTAATTAGAACTACAAGCAGCCTAGAGAGAATAACCCCAGGTGAAAAGGAAATATTTCACCCATATCATCAAATATATTTATTAAAGAAAATAAATATTTGGCCCTACTACAAAGGAAAGGTGAATAAATTCTTGGGACTTAAAGCTGTCAATGAGGAAACACTTCATACGACCAGGGCAAGTCAAAGGGAAATTAGTAGCAGGCCAGTAAATGATTAAAGGTCCCACTGAATTACGCTGGCACTTCATGAAGCAAAATCAGAACGCTTTTAAAACACCACTCACACTTATTTTACCAGTTTCCCTCCTTCCCTCAATTTTCCTTCTGCCTTTTGTGAATGCAACTGCTTCTGCAAGTTTGTTATTAAACCCCAGAATGGAAAATAGAACAAGTACCTCAGTAGCTTCAGTTTTTAAATCATTAATCTTAAAATGGGTTGCACCACATATTAATGTAGGAGCAAATGTAAGGATATTTCAGTCAGACCACAGTGGCAATAAAAGCTGTAAAGACTTCTATACAAAAGTCTTCACACTAGATTCAATAATTACCAGAATACAACAAAATTACATTTCAAAATGACAAGAATACACAAGAATAAGACTAAAAATGATGCATGCAGTAATAAACAGGGCACTTAAGAACTCCCATCTTTATTCTGAATAATTTGAGACTGATCACAGTTACTTTAGCACCACAAAAAACATTAAACATTCATTTCTTACCCTTCTAACAGAGCAGAACTTGAAAGACTGGAGTTAAGGCTAGCAAAACATGTACCCTTTAATATCAAAAACAACGTACAAAATATGATGTCTGTAAAGATACTTAAGTCAGGGTTGTCAGTATCAGCAAACATTTTAGTATAAAATCACTTTAATCTTAGCATGTGCACTTCCAAAACACTACAACTGTTGACACAAGACATATACAGACTAGAAGGCATACTGCACAAAAGCCAAAGTTTGCATGACTAGAAACTCACTGGCTGGCTGGAATTCTACTGCTGCTTGTCAACAGGGAGGCACACAAAGAACGGGATCACTTTTTCCTCAGCCATCTCTCACATTTCAGAACTACACTTCCTCTAGTGAGATGAAGGATGTTTGTGCATGCCCTGGTCAAAATACATTACATTTATAGATATACACACACTCTTAATAGCAGTCAAGATCTGGTGTATTAAATGACAGCATCATGTAGGACTAGAAATTTCACACTGCCATTTTAAATGAACCTCTTTGAACTCATTTTCTTCTGAAGATTTACCCTGATAACATTCAATGAAAAGATAATCATCTGTTTATAGGATACAAGAATAATGTCTATGGAAAGTACTCTATGAACTGTTCTCAAGAGAGTGATATATCAGAGTGATTAAGGGTCTTCTTGAATTGAGCTACTATTTTGACTTTAGAATCTACCCCCAAAAAGATGAAGGCTGGCATGATCTGGGTAATCAAAACAGGATTCCATCAGATTTCCCATGAACAGGTTTTCACACATAAAAATAAATTGTTACAAAATCTTATTTGCATTTATTTGGTTAAAATAAAATTAAATAGCTTTCTCCACTTCTACAATTTTAAATATTTTTTAAAATAAATTTCCCAAGTAGTTTCTATTTGTGTTGGGCTTTTCATGTTTTAGTTTGTTTGGGGATTTATTTGTTTGGGGTTTTTTAATAGTCATCTAACCTCATTTTTAAAACCTTAGGGCATACAGAATGTAGTATCTCTCTCAATAAGTTTCTCAGTGATTGGTCAACCTCAGCACAATCAGCTTGTTTTTCATCTTACCCAGCTTTAGAACACAAACACCTTACAATTTTGTCCAGAAAACAGCATTTGCTACTGGACATTTCACACACTCATACAAGCTAACAGTAAGATGCTAATAGAGTTCTTAAAAAGTAATTTACTTTATCTTCTCTGAAAAGTCTTTCCAATTTTAGCATTGTTGCTAAAAGCAAGCACTGCATCAGAAATGGGTTTGTTATTCCAACACCATCACACCAGCAGAGTTTCCTTCCCCCTAAGCTCTGCTTCCCTCTCATCCAACATCCCACTCACTAGCTGTTTTTACCATAGGAATCACTCCTAAACAATTGTACCCTCATCATGGGCTTTGCAGGTCTTTGGTTTGTTCGTTTGGGGATTTTTATAAATTTTAGACAAATATGAGAGTTTGAATTTTTATTTTTTTTTTAACAGAATGGCAATAATTAATCCATACTATTGACATACCATTTCCATGTCATTTGTAAATCTCTACAACAATTATTTTATATACTCTCCCAGATAATTTAGAGACGCAGAGTAGCAAGTTGGAAAGATGCCATAATTACACCGAGATACCTGGTCACAATCACTTCAGATTGCATCAGTGATAAAAAAAGCAGCAGCTTTCTTTTTTGGTATAAAACACATGAAATGCAAGATCTATGATGAACACTAATTTTTCATAACAGAACAGGAAATGAGAGTCCTTTACCACACTTAGCCAACAACATCTTCTGCATTGCCCAAATGGAAAATAATACTGAACATCACATTCTACAGAAACAGTCCAGACAAGAGCAGCACTGGCTGTCAGAATCACTTTTATAATGAAGGTGGTAATTTTAATTAACACTACTATGCATATTTTAATGCATATTTTATTTAGAAGTACTTACAATGTGCCAAAGCACAGGTCCCAGTGAACCTGAAGGGACCTCGGTTTTCCAGATTGGCTTTTTTCCCCCTCCCATCTCCAACTCCCTCTACATACGTCTCACTAACATTTTAATATTCAATTCTTTTAGACCTCACTCATGCAAAGCAGGGATTGAAATTCTGCAATATAAAAACAGCCTGAGCTTTGGTCTACAATAATTAGAATGCTTTGCGTGATAATATTTTTCTTATTCTATCAGTTGCTAGATGTAAACATTAAATGCAATAGTATTGCTGTTTCATATGGGTTTTCTGAGCAACTTACTACAACATTAGAAAAAAAGAATGAAAATAGAAAAAATAATAAAGGCTATAATTAAAAAAGAAACCCAAAACAACAGACAGTATGCCTCCATGGTTTATGTCGAGATAACAATTAGTTTACTCTTCACTATGGTAGTTTTAAATGAGGCAACAAAAATTATTGGTATTTAACGGATCTGAAATAAAGAATGACTAAGTATTCCAGTGATTGCTGAACCATATCCACAGAAAAGCAATGTGCTTATAAGTCTTTTATGATAAACTGAAAAAAAGTGTTTTAATCTGAAAATATTAGGCTTTTAAACATTTTTCAGAAAAAAGTTTACTTGCTTGACAAACAGTGCATAATACCTAGGAATACATAAGCAATGGGGCCATTTGTTTAGGATGTTAAGCAAGAAATAGGATATACAAAGACATTTTTTTATATTTGAATAAAATATGGAGCTATATAATCTACAGGCAATTGAGCACAGCTATAAAGACCTGTGAGAAACCTGCATGTTCACTTAGTGCAAAAATCTTTAATTGCTGAATGTTGTTTTAATAGTTCATGTATATTTCCACATTAAAAGTTGGTATTGCACTTAGAATGTATCCTTTAAAGCTGTCTTGGTTTTACAAACAAACAAACAAACAAAAAAAAAAACCTAACAAGTACAACAGAGTAATTTGAATTTTAGTCTAATTCACAATACTGCTCCAAAGAGTTCAGTTTCAAAACTATCCTCTACTCTGAGGTTTGGCTGAAAAAAAGATTCATACACATATATCTTAAGGTATTGCCTTCACCAAATAATAATAATAATAATTTTAAAAAACCCCTATTATTCAGCAGCTTAACTTCTGAACATGTTTGCACTTGGAGCTTGGTTTGCACATATTCAAAACCTGAGCTCATCAAAAATGCCATCCTTAAAGTTCTTTGGGCTACTGTGAAAGGTGAATGCAAACAGAAGCGAGTGTTTCAACAGTTGTATAATAATTTAGCTTTCTAATGAAACAATCATTTCAGCAAAAAGATGCATATTTGTGTTCATGATAGAGAATTATAAAAGACTGTAAACAGCATGATAAACTTCAAAAAACCAGATCAGTCATAAGAGCTACTACATTATCCAGCATAAACACCCAGGGGTGTGCCTGCAGAGGGTGGATTATAGACATCATTGAAGAATCCTGGGTCATTGAAGGAAAAACAGCTTTCACATTTCCAGAAATCAGTTCTGATGGATTAGAAAAATATTCTCTTCACACACAGAATCACTACGCACGTACACACTAAAACTACAAAACTTCAAATACCTTGAAAATGTGGCTTGAAATCAAATTCAAAGACTTGTCAAAAAAGTTCAATGGTATAAAAGATTCTTGTAGCAGTTTTGCAATTTAAGCAATAGTTCAAGACTTCAGTATCATATAGTATCTTCAGCCAAAAAACAGAAATCTAGCTTCAGTCGGAGGAGGTCAGGATGGGACAGGGAAAAGAAAAAGGCATCAAAAGCCAGAATCCAGTTCTTTGACTGGCTTTTCTGTTGTGTCTGACACCAAAGTGCTTTCATTTTCCAGCATTTTCTCAGTAGTTTCCCCATCAACAGGTTTTGCCCTCGTTTTCAACTTTTGCCGTTCGTGGACCCAGGGGATGAAACACAAAATAGCTCCTCCAATGAGGGGAGGGACCCCAGCCAGGAAAAATGCCTCCTTGTAGGTGCCAAGCTTATCCCGCAGCAAACCTGGAAAGGCAGAAAGTTACCACTCATTAATAACACATTATTATTATTTTTTTGTTATTATTATTATTATTGGCCTCAGGAATCCACAAAAAACAGGTCATGGCTTTGGGTTCAGAAACCCAAGAGCTGGCACAGATTATAACTACCAGAACCTGACAACCTGATGGCCCAACACAGGTGTACATGGAGACAGAAAGGTATTCCAGAGCTGACTTAGAGCAGCAATGAAGAGCTCAGTATGTCACCCCTCGACCAATTAAAAATTGCTTAATTACCATGCACTAAAAACACTAAAAATTGCTTAATTACCATCCACCAAAAACCATCTTTCCTATTTGAAAGTTGCTCATGTGAGCTTTTCCAGCACCAGTATCTTGCCATGACTTAGAGAAATTCCCCCTCCTTTTGGTAACAGCTACCTTGGATCAATATGCCCATTCTTCTAATTCTAGATATACTCTGTATATTGCATTTCTCGTGGCCTCTTATTAAAAAGTGTGTTTTTCAATAATTCACTCTAATTGTTCTCTCCAAATTCCTCCCATCAGTCAAAGTCTATTTAAGTATTAATTAGCTGTGACAGTAGGAAGCAGATCAGGAAGAACCAAGTCTGTGCTGTTCTAATTAAAATTTCGTCCTCTGTAATGCTGCGTAGTTCAATTGCATCTTATGAAGTACCTTTCAGTAGCACTCACCAAACCACAGGGTAAATAACCACTGAAAATAATCATTGGTGAGGAATACAGCTTTAGCTATTTCCACCTCCCAAGAACTTGCAAGTTTTCGTCTTCAAAACCTGTACTTTGTCAGTCTCACATCAAAGGATGAATAAAGCAAGCATTTCCATTTATGAGGAGCACTTAAAGTGACTGGAGCCTTCATCCTCACAATGGTTTTAACAGAAGGAAATTTTGGAATGCACTTAATTTTCAGATTTTAATTTGGAGGCCCTCTGTAACACAAGCAACCAATAGGTTGTCACTTGTAGAAAATGAAAAATGTCAGGTCCTAAATCCAACTGGAAACCTACCTTTCTTTTGAGGAATGTTTTACACCTGCATAACAATGAAACAGCCTGAGCAAACTTTGAAGAGTGCAGTAAATTAATAACCCATGAGCAGAAGAAATTTACAGAAATTTCCTGTATCTTCTCAAGCACACACAGAGAAAACTTCTGATGTCAAAACTCCGCGTGTGATGCAGGAATGGGAAACGCAGCCAAAAAGTCATGCAAACACAGAAACACATTTAGAGCTACAAACCCTGCCTGTGCTCACCTGCAATGGGTGGACCAACTGTCATAGGCACTGACATGAGTCCCAGCAGAAATCCAATGGCCTGGGACACATCCTGAGCCCCAACGAGCTCGAAGGCAATAGGAGCCATAATGCAAATGAAGCACCCGTCAAACAGGCCCATGAAGAGACAGACAGCAACCAGAGCTCCAAAGACTTCGCACAGTGGAATCATCATAGACATCAGCCCAATAAAGAAGAACGAGGCCACCTAAATATGAACAAGGAAAATAAAAAGTAAAAATACATTGCATCATATTTGCAAATCGTAAGGGACCAGAAGAACCTCCTTGCATTTGCAGTGAATTAGACTGCCAGCCTGTATTTACTTTAAAATAATCTGTCTCCATGGATTGCCATTGTCCAAAGTTACATAGTAAGATAAAACAAACATATAACTCATGACAGGTAAAGAAATTCCACTACCCATTTCGCAAGCTTTGAAAATGCAATTGTAATCCACTATCTTACAGTGATTGTGTAAGGTTATTGCTCATGCACTAATATTTTTTGAGAAACAAGTCACAGAAATATTAAAAATTTAAGATAGATGGAATATTGTAATTAGATTCCTCACAGCTGTAAGTAAAAATATCAGAATTACAAGTGGTTTTTTTCAGGGTTATTATATTCACGTATATATTATATGTGTTTAATATTATATATTCAACAGAAGTGAAAACATTAAATTTTTCCATTAAAAAGTACTGCTGTAGTCAAACATATTTACAAAGATTTTTGAATATAATCGTAGATTATTCATTTATTTTAGATTAAAGGAATAAAACTGTCCTTCAGCAAAATAAAGCAGGATTAAAAAGAAAATAAAAGCACTAACAGTTTTGCCTGTGCACCATCCATATGTAAGCACTGGAAACCAATGTTCCACCTAACTGCAGTAAAACCTCAAGGAATCTAATTTTATCCATGACAACAAATGCCCCAGCAAAGCAGTAATTCATTCCTAAGAATTTTTGATTTCATTAATGCAGTGCAGACAATCCCCACTAGATGCCTCCCATGCTATTCATATTAAGTGACCAAGCAGAGAGCACCTTGCAGCTGCCAAGACGAAAGTGAACTAACGCTTTTCCAAAATCCCACATTAATACTGCTAGCTTCTTTAAAAAAACCCACAAAAACAAACAAAAAGCACAAACAAACAAACAAAAAAAAACCCCAAACCAACCCCAAAATCATTTATAAGTGTGGACGGAAAGAAGTGTATATTCTCTTTCATCTCCAAGCTTCAGAATTTCTGGAAGCCAGGACTCTTTCTGCAAAATCTCCTCAGCTAAGCACCTCTTGTATTGCCATGGCCATACCCCTGTGTACTATGCAGAGATCATATCTGATGCCAAATTAATGCCTGTCAAAGATCAAGAGATCCAAAATGCTTAATTGAGAAATTTGGCTTAACTTTTTCCCCTGTCTGCAGAAAACCATTATGAAACCATAACCTGGGATAAAACAGAGAAAGCAGACTCTAGAGAATCCCCAAAGGTTCTCTCACTCACATGCTAATGAACAGTAATTTCTTTCATTCCCAGCTGAAAACAGCCAGCAGGAAATAGACGTTTCCTTAGCATTAAAACCAAAAATCAGAGCTTCATAAACTTTGAACCAAAGGCTCCTAGTATCAAAAACTATACACTGAGTTTCCAAGAGTTTTGAAACTTCTCAAATTTGAATCTCCAGTCGGTTAATTCTACTTACTTATTAATAGTACCTGAAACAAAATCCTTTGGAATCCACAGTTCAGAAGGAGTATAGAAACAATAAAGATGTACCTGTAAATAAATTTTTTTTGTACCAGGAATATAATCTGCAACTCTGCCAAAGACCAATCTGCCAACTCCTGAAGTAATGCCCAGACACAGCAGAAGCACTTCTTCTGGCACGCTGTCACCAAATTTGTCTTTTACATGATTCATCTGTTTAAAAAGAGAAAATAAATTTGCTTTAGAATTAAAAGATAGACCTTGTGAAAACTTGAATCAAATAGAAGTAATCTGTCAATCTCAGACTTACAAACTCAGCTACAAATGGGCATCTGACTTAGTTTGCTTTTACGGATTTTAAAATGCAGTATTTAGCACGACACAACAAAAACAATCTGAAATGTGTTGTTGCTTTATCCACAACGAACGAAGGTAATTCAGGAAAACAAGAAGGTTCTGTCTAGCAAAAGAAAAAAAAAAAACAAAAACAAAAAACCCAAACCAAACCAAACAACAAACTTAGAAGCATTCTCTCCAACCACTCTTAATTTACTAGTGATAGATTCGAAGTAACACAGAAGCCACACGGGCTACCAAGCAGGAGAGGGTCTCCAGAACATCTCATCCCAACATCCATGATGTCCAGTGAGGACGAGGGACAGGACAGGAACCAGCTGCAGTGCCAAACATCACAGCCACGAGAGGGAGCAGCTTCAGCAGCAATGAACAGGGCAGACTGGAAGAATGATTTATCAGCCACTTCTGCCTGAAGAACTAAATGTTCTGACAGCAGACCATTGACCACAACAGGATGAACCACCAGTGTCAGTAATTTCAACTTTTCAAGTCATTGTTTTAAAAAAAAACATATATGTATCACCAGACTGGCTTGACAGATTTGGAATTTTTTATGTTCTCTCTTCTTCCAACAGAGTTTTTTGTCTGTGGTTTTTGCTGTGGGTTTTTTTGGTTTAGTTTTTTTCAATCATCCCCAAAGACCAGAAAATTACCCACAAGAGATTTTTTGCACTATTGGTTTTTGGAAAGTGCTTGGCAATACCAAATATGCCAAAATGGGCACTAGAAGATGTAGAAATCATTTGCACAGTCCTGCAATCTCCATGTTCATAAGTAGTTCTGAACAAGAAAAGCAAAACAGGTAAAAACAAGTCAAAGTTCAGAGATGTGAAAGAGCAAACTGAAGAAACTGATTTTAAGTAAAGATAAGTAAGAAGGGACAAGGTAAACATATCACTTCAAACCAGAGAACCCTTAATTTCTTTTATCTATAAAATGAAAAAGTTCCATTTTAGTGAATACTTCTGGAGATAAATAGTCTCAATTCTTTTCTGGCCAGAATGTTACTATATAAGCAAAGCCTTTTTTTCCAACAAGAAAATAGGACCTGCTGAGTAAGAGCAATTTTCTTAAGTATAAAATCTGGTGGGGTTTTTTTACGTGTCACAGAAAGCCTATTAAATTTAATATTAATTTGTCCAATATAACTGATTCTGTAAGAAAGAAAAAAAACCAAGTGGCTTCATTCTACTTTTAAAGAAAAACTTCTAACTTAAATTGAAGACAGGTGCTTGCTCTTTCTGTTTTTTTCTTTACTTTGTAAGATACATTTGGGAACAGAATTTTTCATCTGAAATGACATTTAAACATAGAAGATAAGCTGTTCTGCTTACTCCCTTTCTGCCAAAGGTGCAAAAAGGAAAAGCTGACAGTTTTCCCACCCCTACCTTTATGTGCTTGTCAACACCTGCTGGCCCAGCTGGCGAGAGAAGCCAAGATGTTCTTTGCAATTTTTGTCACCTGTTCCAGGTTTCTGTAGCCTCTAGATTGTTTAATTAGCAGGCCTAATCCATCCACTCCCTGGAGGCTTTTCAAGGGGCATGATAAAGCTCTGTATCTAGATAACTATTAACCCTGCACCTGCAACTGAGTAACTGGATTCCTCAAAGCAGCACAGGGGGTGAAAACACTGCTGCTTTTAGATCAAGTCAAGGAGTGAAAATATTGATTCAATTAGCTCCTTAAGCAAGAAAAGAACCACTAATCATCACAAATTTAAAATATTTAAATTAGTTGTTGGTTTGTTTTTTGTTCATTGTTTTATTTGTTTGGGGGTTGGGGGGGGGGGGGGGGGGCAGTGTTTATTTGTTTTTCTTCCACTACTCGTAAGCACACCACAACCTTAAAGAAAGCTTCCAACTAGATATAAGGAGAATTTTTTTCCTCAGGAAGGCAGTGACATAAGCTGTCCAGAGAACTTGTTCAGTCTCCTTCCTTGGAGATTTTTCATGACCAAGTGCACAAAGCCCTGAGCAACGGCCTGATCTCTCAGAGCTGATGCTCAGATCCTAAACAGCATATTCAATCTTCAGTGACACAGTCACTAAGCTGTAAGCAGCAGCAGTATTAACTGTGAAAATACAGTGATTCAGGACTAATTCAGTACTGTAAGTGTACATGTACAACGCTGAGTACATGCTTCACGAGTACATTCATGAAGTAGCTCAAGCAAGATTCCGATTTCAACAGCTTTTCAGCTGTTAGAATTACTCAGAAATCCCACGATGTGCAATTGCGTGTGAACATCCTCAGGCATTAACACTCTCCTCACTGCAGAACTACACAGAATTATATGACTCTTCAGGCACTGTCTACACCAGCCAAATGGGGACCCAGCCACACAAAGGCCAAACCACTGTGTGTTGTGCCTATTCTCAGTAATGTAGCTGCTTCTTCACCCAAGACTGTGTGCATGCTGAATTGCAGGTCTGATTTTTCCAAATGTAGAAAAGACCTAGTTATCTCAGGCAATACTATAGTCCAGAGTAGCATGGCTTCTTCATTATTTAAAAATACAATTTCTCCTTGTACAATCTAATTTTCCAAATAAAGATATATAGACAGTGAAGACCAGAACTGAATGCATCCCTGGCATTCTCCTTTATACCTGTGTTCTCTACTATCAGGGTGACACACACAGATCTTGTTGTCCAAATTCTCATTACTGTTATAAAGAGACTAGAAAAAATATCAGCCACTTGGTAGTGGTTGGAATGCTTTTTGATATACAGTTTTGGCTGACCTCTCTCCAACTAGCCAAGACTCAGGTTTTGCTAAAATCTTCCCTTCACTGCACATACATTTCAGCTACATTCACACAGTGAATCAAAGACATCAATCTGAGCAAAGCTGTAGCTCCTTTTTTCCCAAACACAAAGAACCCAAATCTGAAAGAAGTTGTTATGGACTGGTAAGAAATAATTCTGTCAACCACTTCTTCCTATGTATATTCCATTTGGGGCATTACCAATCAAGCAAAGATTTAGTGGGCTAAATGCAATAGTCTCTGACCAAAAGAGATGGCCAAGGGCAACATATAACCTAGGAAACCCTTAGCACATTAAAACCACCATTTTCTTCAATTACTGATGCACATCCTGCTGTCTGACACTTTCACCAAAAACAAGCATACAAAAGGAAATATTTAGACAGTACTGCTGGTACCATTTTTATATTAAAAATATTATTTACTGCTCCAAATTAAGTTTCCTGGAAGAATTGAGGGGGGTGTAGAAGCCTAGAAGATAAGGGGGCTCATGTGCATGTCTCAAACACTGACAGCCAGATAGCTGTGGAGCCAACCAAGGATTGCTGGTAATAACAGCCAAGGATTGTTGGCAATAACATACTGTGAAAAAGAACAGTGTGTGGCTGGAGAAGGGGGCCATATGAAGGTAGGGCAGCACTTTTCCAGGACAAATGTCTGGAGATAAGACTCCTGGAGATAAGCACAACAGAATGGTGCAAGCACAGGAATGAGGTCAAGAAGCCAGTATGGATTGTAGGGTGGAATCAGGACCAAAGAGCTCTGAAAAACCCCCCAACCCATCTCCAGGAAGGTCTACAAGAACAGACTGTGCATAACTTTTCTCACTCTCTATGCAATTTAGGCCAGGCAGAAGTAGCCCCACCAAGTCCAGGTGGCACCCTGGCCATCCCATCAGCTGGATCAACACTGTAGCCAGGACTGGTGATATCTTTCTTTGCACTGAACTGTCCTGACGATTGGAAGATTCAGAAAGTGCTAAAAAGCAGAGCATAAAGTAACTCAGGATAAGACACTTTTTATTCTCCAACATATGGACTCACCACAAAAATGGGGGGTAAGGATGGTGAGAAACAGAAAAAGAAACTTGGTTGCCAGTGAGCTTTATGATACTGGGCACCCGGAAGATCATGTAAGGCAAATACATTTCTAGTCCAGACCCCACCAAAGAAACTCTTACTGATGAGCAAAAAAACCAGGAAAATGAGCCAGGAATTCCTGCACTACTACAGAAAGGATGATCTTCATGTTAAGAGACAGAAAGAACATTGCTAACACCTAACTGGGAACGATTTTAAGGGAGTGCCAATATCCTGAGATAATTTCTATGAAATATTACTGCAGCTAAGGGTCTTCACATGACAAATATGCATATACACATCTTCAAATAATTCCTGCTGACACACTTGCCCCAACAGTGGTAATACCTCTTTTTGTCTTTTGTCAATTTACACTATGTAAAGCACAAGGAAAAAACTAAATAAACAAGGTGATTCATTACATGCCAATATGGAAATTTTCTCTTATTGCACTGAGTAAAGCAGATTAAATAGAATAATTCATACATCACAAAGATTCAAAACAAGCATAATCTGAATTTCTTAAGTAAAACTGAACACAACAGTAAAAAGGCTAACTGTTAAGCATATTTAACATAAACCCCCTAAGCATTAAAAATTCAAAAGGACTAAAGGTTGGCAATTAGTTAAAATAATTTTGAAATTTTTTTTTAAAAAAATAGGCAGTCCTGAAGCCATATGATAATAATAATAATAAATAATAAAACTTTTTAAAATCTTAGAGCTGTTAGTTTTATCCTAAAGAGCATGTGAAGGAAACCAATGGCTTGGTGTGGCTTGGGCAGCAGCAGCAAGACAGATAATGCACACACACAAATTTGGAAGCTCACAGTTGAGCACAAGAATACAGAATATAGTCAGGGATCCACAAGAACTGAAGTGCTATGTACACAAGGGATGAGAGTTAAATTGTTGGATAAAACTAAACCTTTTAAAACATTTTTAAAAAATTATTCCTATTTGTAACTACAATCCATATTTTACAGTCTCAGTTCTGTTTCTTGTGGCCTAAAGCAGTGTTTCCAGGGTCTATTTTACTCTCAAAACTCAACTATGTCCAAAATCAGCTGCTATCAGGACATCCAAGAGAGTTACAGGTTAATCACATTAATTTGAATTCCCAGAATAACAGCTGAACTCTTTTTGAACTCCTAACAGGTAACATCACAAAATAAGGACCAGCACAGATTTGTGGGGGAAAAAGAAAAAAACAACCCTAATTTCTCTAATTTCTCTCTATTATATGGTAGGTAGCAAACCTCGCTTGCAGAGGGAAGGGCAGATGTAACAAATTTTGACTTTGGCCAGCATTTAGGATTTCTCTCAAACATAATTCTTATGAGCCAGTTTAGAGTACATATCTAATACCAGAATAATAAAATACATCAATTCAGGACATGGCATGACCCTTACATACTGCTCAGTAACAGCAAGGTCTCAGCTGATTATTTATTATCCTGTTTTGTTCATCACTCATTATTACATGGACCACGTGTTCATAATCCAAAGGAAGACCTCGCAACAAATGAATTTGATAAGCATGACTTAAGAATAAACATTTTTAAAAAGATTTATTTAAAAAGGTCCTACACTGAAAAAAGTTGGTACTCCAAAAAACCCTGAATTAATTGGATAAAGTATCATCACATCTCCAAGTCTTATTTTCTCTGATTCCCAAAGTGATTTGTTGAATGTCTTCGAATAGTCACAGATACATACTGAGTGACTGTCACAACTTAAAAACTCTGAATTTAGTTCTAGTTTGGTAAAACTCTGCCACACAGTTGACTAAAAGGAAACCTGTGACTGAAGGAAGCAGTTTTCTAAAATTACTACCTATATTACACTTCTAAAAACTTCAGTCATTCTTTTCAAATCTTTGTGGCATTTACTAACATAAAATGTTATCAGTTTACAATATATGTATTTTAAACAGAGCACATTATATGATACACTATGATTACAAAATTATGGAATATCAAAGCAATGGATTAGGGTATCCTGTACAAATACTGTACAATGCTACTGTCATGTCCTAAGAGAGCTCAACAACAGCATCTGTGCTACCTAAACCAGACTCCTTACACCATAGGACCTAGGCAAGTAAAATCTATACAGTCTCAAACCTCAGTTCAACCACCACAGAATTCCCAGGGCATCCATAGCACTTCAATTCTAGAGATCTACTTGTGGATATGGTCATAATCCCCTTCAACCTTTCACAAATCTGGGTGAAGCACCTGACTCATTCTACTGGGGAGCAGAAGAAAGCTCTCAGTTGTCTCAATTCTTCAAGACAGTCCTAAATGCACTGCCAAGTATCTACTGGATCAGGGCCTTGAGAAATTACATCAAATAGTCAAATTTTCATTTAAATCATAAGGAAAAGACAACATTGATAGTCTCTCTCTCCTCCTTTTACAGAGATACAGTCCTTACTCAGGATATAGACATTTATGTCCCCTTTTTTTTCCTGCCTGGAGCAATCCAAAGCCACTTGTCCCTTTTCTAGGAATATTCCACTCAGTAGTAATGAAAAATTTAACTCGATCATCAGAAAAGAACCTGAAAAATAGCTCAAAGCTTGACAATTACTACAGTCAAATAGAAAGAGCTAGGTTCTGAAATCTCCTCAACAGAAGATTCAAAACACATGGTGAGATATTCACAAGTCTGAATAGGACTTAAAAAGCAAAGAGGTTTTCCATACAGCTCTTCCTGGAATAGGAACTGGACACAAAAGGTGGTCTGTATATGAGTGAAGGAATTTGGCAATGAGAGTTCATTACTTTGTATGAGGACAGCAGGGCAAAACCAGCTGTGATCTCAGGCTTTTGGGCATGTGAAGAGTTTGGAAAGTTCAGTTCAAGTCAAGATGTTTCAAGAATCCAAAGACAGGATTTTGAGTTTAGCATTAAAATAGCATTAACACTGAAAAAAAGGAAAGAGAAAACTAACAAGAAACCACCCCACACTTTGCAATTTACTCTGACTTTGAACTATATACTCCATCTGCTATCAGAATAGTCAGTACTATGCCAGAGTACATGAAATAGTGTGCTGTTAGAGACAGATACAAAGGAAATCACAATGAAACTCAGACCTTTCAACCTGCCATACTGCACAGACCTGAGGACAACTGCTTTGCTCTTATCCTTCAGGGTCACCACATAGTTTGTATCTGAGCACACCTGTTACCTAATTTATCCTTCTTTTATTTCGTTTACTTTTATTTTTTTTAAAAAACAACCAAGAAAACCTTTATTTTATTCTTTTTTTCCCCCTGTCTTTCTGTACCTGTATTATTATTCATCTTCAGTACTTATTTGAAAAACATATCTAAAATACGCTTTCAACAGCAATTACAAGTATAAAGTAAGAAATAATTTATTTCTTTTCACACCACCACCCCCAATGTCCAAAGTGGACAATCTGACCAAGAATAAATACTTCTAGGTCAACATTAGGGAATACTGGAAAAGAAATGGGTGCACAGGATAATGACAGAAATGGGAAAATAGAAGTGGGATAAAGGGGGAAAATTTCACTAACCTGGGCAGTCAAACTGCAGCAGATGTTGAGATCTGAAGGGAGATAAATGCAAAGATTAGAAAAGCAAGTAAAGCACGGGGAGCCACTGAAGATTTTGGGTCTCAGAGATATCAGCTTAATAATTACATCAGACCTTTACAAAACCAGCGTCTTCTTAGTCTTCCATTGGAGAAAGAAATACGATAGATTAAGTGGATGAGAAAGGTAATAGTGCTAAAACTGACAGCTATACCTAGTTTTAGCTTTTTTAGAGTACCTACAGTATTAGAGAAATCTGTTTGACACACAGTTAGTATTGGACATCATTTAAAAGATACTTTCCTACCATTACAAGACTAACAGCAGGTTCTGGGAAATAAAAGATGTGGTTGACTTCAGACAAACGACTGATGTAGGAGATCTGAAGAAATGAAGAGGTTTCTTGAGCAGCAGCCCATAAAAGCAAGTGAATGGAGTGATGGAGGCTGTTTTTCCAGTTTGAATTTTAAAAAATATCCATATACACCCATTGGATATTCAGCATTATTTTGCACAACATTCTAAAAGCACTAAATTTGTGACATAATACAGGTGGTTCACAAACAGATAGTACTTACCTTACAAGAACTGATGTGTTATTGCCCTACAAGATGTGCCACTTTACTGTGGATATACAGACTTTGTACGTTAAAATTTAGAGACTTTTTGTAACTAGAGTCCTTAAGAGTACACATCAGACTCTTCACCATGCTCTGCCCTCAGAAACAGAGGAAAACTTATCTGTGCTTCCATTTGCCTCCACTGTGGATCCAGGGGCATAAGAATTAAGGGGAGGAGAGAGGTGTAGGATTAAGACTTTACACACAAGGCAAAACCTGAGCAGCTTCACATATCACCAGGTAAGTCCTTTCTACTATGGCTCCTTGGGCAAGTCTCCCACTGCAGGGAACACAGAGCCACTGCCACTGTGTGGACAAGGGTAGAAGCTAAAACGCTCATTTCTTAAAAGAGAAGATGTAATTTAAAGATGTAACATCTAATAACATTTAGGGAACACAATATCAGTGTGTTCTCCCCTCAGGGGAGGCTTGAAGAGTTACAGAAATACTTCTAAGAAATGTTACGGATGATGATTAGGATCTTGTTGGGTATAGCATCAAACACTGCAGTGAGATTCATCCTGACTAGCATAGCTTATCCTAATATGGCAGCTCAGATCTGCCTGAACAATCTTAGGTGGTTTCTATACCCCCTTTATATTTTTTCAGTATAATTCTTCCCAATGACCTGAAGCCTTTGCCTGGGAGGGTGCAGTTTACAAATGGAAAATCTCAATTTTTCTTAATAGGCATAATAGATAGAATATTATGGCCTGAATAACTTTCAGAAACTTCCAGAGTATATGGAAGTAAATACAGCTTCCAAATCACATAGGAAGAATTTCAGACAAGTTCCTATGAAAGCTGTAACTACAGAGGATCTCACAAGAACTTGGCTCTTCATTTCTCCAAGCTGATTGCACAAGACAACCATTTTTATTGGCACATATTTTAGGGGGCAAAGGTTCAAACACACTGAATTTGCACAGCTGAATCTGATCTCTTATTAACAAAAACAAGGGACATCACTGATAGAGAGTGAGAAATTGGCAACGAAGCCAAAATAGGTGGCTTATAAAGAACAGAGCTGAAGGCCAAGTCTTCCTCACAGCTTGACTTAAAATGGTCCTCCAAGGTGATAACGTAGTTGTAGAACAATTAAATCACACAAAAGACACAGGACTTACACTACAGATCACAAGGTGGGGGGGAAGAATCAAATCTGGCAAAAGTCTGCATCAGCTCTAATCCATATCAGCAAGTCCTGTTAATTACAATGTTTCTAAAGTGAAAAAGACTACTTTTCTTATCTAAAGCGCAGGAACAAAATGGATGTTCCAGCAAAAGATAGGAAGCATAGACCAGCAGAGAGCACTGTTTTTTGGTCCAAGGACAGACTATGTGGGCATAGCACTAGACTCAGCAACTTCAAAGTGACAAACACAAAATCTGGAGACAGACACAGCCACCCGAAGGACAGACCAATATTTATCCAAGTTGTCTGGTTTTGTGATGCAGCCAAGAAAATTAGTTTGTTTCTATGCATGAAAAAGTTCTTTTGACTAACATGTACTCTACAGCATGTACTCTAACCAGCTTCATGACTCTCTCATGAATAAAACTGCTTGGAAACATCATTACTTTTCACTTTGAGATGCATTTTCTTTTCCAAGAATCTTAGAGCAGAGTCCAAGGTGATGCTTTGTTTCTCAGCAGAAGTATCTACCTTTTTTTTTCCCCTCAACATTAGGTCTGCAATCTCACTTTGCTGTTCTCTGGAGGTCTAGATGAGCCTTCTGGCATGTGCAGATTTCAGAGAAGCAATGAGGCATTGAATCTTCAGCATCTATCTATGGAGGATATTAAATCCAGTACTTACTTGCCTACCAAGACAGATTCTCCTAAGAAACTTGCTGGAAAAAATTCTTGGACACAAACCATTTTTTCTCTTAAACATGAAGCAAACAGACAGAAAACACACACACTCCATAAAGCTACTGCTAACCAAAAACCTTTACATATGCAAGTATGTACCATTGTGGAATATGAGCATGGACAAGCATCAAAAGGATGAGCCAGATTTACACAGTAAATTAAGAAACAGGCAGCAAAGCAAAGTGAGAAATACTGTGATCTTTTTTCTGAGCTACTCTGAAGTTTTGAGAGGACAGTCAGAGTCATGGTAACTTTCATACTGCGTATCAATTAATGGGTAACTTTGCATACAGGCATATTTAAACCATAAGCCTAATTTTCAAGTCATTCTTCAGGAGTATTATCTTCACAACAAATATTTAAGCTTAGGTAAACTTGATCAAGACACATTTTTATTGCATTATCTACCATCCAGTTGCTTTTTTAAAAAGTAGAACACATAATAAATACATGTACTTTTTTTTTGCAACTATCTGGTTGTTAAATTCAAGTTTTTCATCCTGCAAGGTGTCAGACACTATAAATAAGGCAGGATCTATCATTAGCAAGAGGTATGTAATAAAAGTAACTGCTAAATCAAACCATACTTGCAAACACCCCAAGACAAATTATTCAGGACTGAAACACTGCACTGAAAGTATTAAGATGATATCATCAGTCCTAGCAGTATTCTTCATAGTGGCTGAATACTGCTACACCAAAATAGCACAATATTGGACCCCTTTGTGTAAGTGTGTCATAATTAATATTTTCCTAAATTCATACAGAAACCTGGTAACAACTTTAGCCACTGCTTAGTGAAGTCCAGGCAGTGACAACATCCATTTTAAGCAGTATTTCTTTTCACCCTGCTAAATAAAGCACAAAAAGCAACCACATCTTGTAAGCTACCGAGCATGTGACCTTGTATCAAATTTTAACAGAAATTACCTAACAAGCTCCTAAGAATTAAGGATGCATGATCCTGTTTGAGTAAATATTTTTTTAAGGGTAAGAGAACAACACTAAGTCCTTAACATCAGACTGCTGAAAAACAGAAGTTCTCTATTTATTACTGAAACAGGCACAGGAAAAGTGGCACAGAGGCTAGGTAGGCTTTCTTTCAAATATACTTCCTTTCCTTATGAGATAGTCCTCACTAAAAACACTTGGAAAGGGCATTTTCCACTAATTCCACAGATTGCTGTTATGAATTCACAATTTAAACCAAAATAGACTAAGCAAGGATTTTACTTGTCTGTCTGCCTATTTTAGAGAGGCACCAAAAAAAAAGAAAAAGCCTCGATCCTAGTTTGGACTGTTTTTAAAATTGAGAGGAATAACAACCATTTGATTTAGTATTCTTATGACTTATCAGTTTGTTTTTCAACCATCTCAATTAATGCTGAAAGTATATTACATACTTAAGTCAAAACTTATTTATAGTCTTTATCTCAACCCAATTCCCAAGTTACATGTAACAGAATACCTATTAATGGAATTTGACACCAATTAAACTGGGATAAGAAAAGCTCTCCCTTTTGGTTCTCCCCTGCAAGAGCCAAAAGGAATCTGATGCCTGATACCTACAAGTCAGGATTCATGTTAAGGAGCTGGCAAGCATGCTATATAATCAATTAGTTAGTTCATTTAATTGTAATTAGAGCCTACATAATGAGGAGGCTGTTTTTTTGGTTTTAACATCTTTTATTCTACATAGCAAATACAGTGCAGAGTGTTAAATTGCAAAGACTTGGCTAATTCTTTTATTTCAAAGCCCAAAAAAGTTTTTACTTCTTTTTTTCTACAGGGGTCACAGTATGTTCTCCTTTCCAACAGGAGAAATTTCAGAAAATGCAAGAGGCATGAGCAGAGACCAAGGGATGGCACAGAAGCACACAGAGACCCTGGCTGGGTCTAAGGAGCTCCTGAGCAGTGCCAGGCTGGCAGACAGTGACCCCAGAGAGTCACTGCAGCCCCCAGGTGCCACAGGCCGAGCAGTGACACACAAGAACCCCAGCCTGCAGGGTCTGGACCACCTGTGCTTCATCATGTGGTCAAAAGCAGCCATTCTGGCAGAAGCTGTCTTCTCAGCTGGGAAAAAATGGGACTTGGTGAGTACAGGCACCAGGTCAGAGGGCATGACATTCACTGTACAAGTATTTTTTTCTTAGGGCGCTTGTAACCCACGTCGCTGTTGAGCGGTCTGTAGCTGCTGTCAGCCACCCCTAACACTGGGAAAAATTCAAGAATTTTAACATAACAAAAGCTGTCACTTATCTAAGGATCATATCCCTTTCCATTCTTTTTTTTTTTTTTTTTTTTTTTTACAGTTTTAAAAATACAATAAAAAATTAAACAATAGTAACTTTCATTTTCAAAAGCCAAGGAAAGTAGTCTCTGGCTTGGTAGATGTACCAGTGAAAAACCTTGTATTTTCTTATGGCCTTTGATTTATTTGTAAGTACATACTTCTATGTACTTCTGGAAGTACACAAAGTGCGGCTTTTTTATCAAAAGCAGACAGAACTAGGAAAAAGACATCCAGAGCTATCCACAGGAGCTGAAGTATCTGTGTTGAAGGGCACAATCCATGCTGTGCCTTCATAGACATTTTTTTATTCACTTGCTCAAATACAAATCCACAAGTACTTTAAGTAAAATTGAGTATTTAGATACAAGTAAATTAAAAAGAAAACTTGCAGGCTTCAGGGAGGGGTTTTGACAAGAACTATTCAGTCTAAGTTTTACTAAGAGCTGAAGCTTCCCCTCTCAAAGGGGGCATACAAAGCATATGTCTGTCTACCATAAAAGACTTTATGTTATAAAAGCATCATGGTTTCTCCAAAATTCTGAACAAAATTAGTATTCATACAATTTTGAAGTAATCTTTAAAATATTAGATTCTAACATTACACTGGAATAAGTTTTATAGTGTTATCAAACACTATATTAGAAACAGCCTCAATTAACTTGTTTTCCTATACTAAAGATAATTTCATGAGCAGAATTTGTGCCAATCAAATGGGGGAAAACACTCCACAAGAGTGAGAGCACCCTATAAAATAAAAAATTATATTATTATTATATTATATAGTACAATATATAAGGGCTTTGCTGTCTACAAGCCAACTAGCTGCTTTAGTCTGATTTATAAACAGGAAGCTGTAATACAAGTATCTTCAAAAAAATCACAAGCTTTTTGTTCAATAAATATATTTTAGAAGTTCTTTGTGCCTTCTTGTATAGTCTTACTCTTCAGTTCTCTGCAAGGGTTAAGAATCATTTATGAACTATCCAATAGCTTACTCTAGGACACTGGACTCCTCTGAAGTTGTTGGGTTTTTTTAAAGCATCTCTACAAAGCTTATGGGGAAAGAGCATAAAATACCATCTGGATTGCACAGTCCTTTGAAATAGGCTAATTTGAAGTGTTATTCAATAAGATCTACACGATTAAAAACTAAGTTACAAGAACTAACTATTAATAAAAGTCAGTTTACAGCTGCTCAAAAACACACCAGCCTTCACCATAAGGCAATTTTAAAAATAAATATCTGATGCAGACTCAGTAATCTAACCAACCACGAGAAAGTGGTGACAACCACTTGCTACATTGCATAAAAAATGGCTTTTAAGGCATTGAAGATTTTTTGACAGAAGTAAAGATATTTATTATCATTAATTTCACTGTTCTATCACAGGTGAATAATGAATATTAAGATGACCCTTCTGTTTTCATACTGAGTTCTACTAACCCATCTCTATCAAATACTGCTAATATAGGGATGTGTAATGGTCTCAAAGCAGCATCTCACTGGATATTGTGGGCTTTTCCCCCACCTTCCCCTTTTAAGCCTTTTGGTTTACACCACTTCAGTTCAGAGAGCACCACCAGCAAGCTGTCCAAGAATAATTCACCATTTAAACAGTGCAGTGTGTGTCTGCCAGCCTGATACAAATGCATGCAACTCCCAGTTGTACCCAAATTTCTTGGTTTAGGAGTGTACTACAGAAAAAACCACCAAAACTGCTAGGGAAACAGCTCAAGTACATGCCAGTTGACATCTTCCCCATCACCAGAAGCCAAAGCTCCATCAGCTGCTGTAGACAGCAGTAAAGCACAGCTCACCTGGCAGCTGGGAGGGACAGGGTAAGAGGAGCAGTTGTATTAATGCTGTACGAGTAAACTGCTAGGCTGAAGTTTGAGAGACAGAAAAATCCAGGTATGTTGTTTTAATAAACCTGAAAAATACGGCAAATACTATAGATCCTAAAACTTGACACTTGAACATACCTCAATAAAAAGGAAAAAAACTACACTTCTAACATGTTTCCCATTATTTACTTCTTTCACACTTCCTCTGAAACACACAATGTTGTCAATGGCAATGTATGCAGCTGAGTACCAAAATAAAGAATTACCTTTGGAATAGTATAGAATATTTTTCAAATCCCTCTTTTCATGGTTAAAGCATTTTAAACTTTGCATTAAGAACAAAGAACAAAGATTTTATACAATACTTCTGATTAAAGCACACTTTTAATAAGGCAACATCCAAATTAATTCTGTGTTTCTCCCCAGCACAACTTGCAGTTTAAATCTGGCTTCCTATCACCAATTGCTTTCTAAATCAGTAACACAAAGGCAGGCAAGTATGTATAGTTTCAAACACATCTCAAGTGGGAAGAAACGTGCACTTACCAAGTGAACATAAGGCACAAAGTATCCAAAAAGTGCAGCCGGGATCCCAAAAGCCCAGATTCGGTAACTGAGAACTTTGAAAACGGAGAAATTGCAAATCTTTTTCGCGGGAGGTAATTTGAATTTTCCCTTCTTTCCTCCCTCCTTGTCTTTGGTGTTGGGAACAAGAGGTTTGTATGTAAACCCGGCCAGGAACAGAACAAACATGAGGATGCAGAGGACCCGCAAAGTGTTGTACAGGTCGACAGAGTCGATGAGGACCCTGAGGAGGAAGGGCAGTGACACTGTGAACAAGCTGCTGCCTGCGGTGACAATGCCATTCACGAGTCCAAGGCGCTTCTTGAAATAGTGCCCGAGAATGACCAGGGAGGGCTGGTAGGCAAAGGAGCAGCCACAGGCAAACAAGATCCCGTAGGTGAAATAGAGAGGTTCAATGGTGCTGTGCCAAAAGAAAAGAACAAGTCATCAGCTTTGTAAGGCAGTGGATGCTCACTCACCTGGAAGTGACAACAAAACAGTTTCACAATCAATGAACATAGCTCACTACTGTAAATAAGGACTTGGATACACTTGCAGTTGAATAGCACTGTATCAGCTTAATTCAACAACTACTCTACCTCCTTCCACTGAAAAATTTCACAGAATTACCTGAACAGATAGAAAAAGAAAAATTGCATTTGATTTGAATTGCATCAAATAGTATGGCTAAAAAAAGTTTTAAAAATTATTGTCAGGGCAAATCAGCCAAATATAAGTTCAACCGTTGCTGGGTTTTTGGACTTCACACACACCCCCCCCCCCAAAAGAAAATTGTACTGTTTTCATTTACACATTTCTTTAATGAGATAGCAGTTCAAATGTAATACTGAACTCTCCTCATGAACCCAGAAAAATCAATAAAAAGTTTGTTATGAAAATAAAGTAGCAAACATGACAAATATCATTAATACTAAAAAAAAAAATATTTAAATACTGACAAAAATTTTAATGTGGTATATTAATAAATTATAGACTCTAGGTATTAATTTTTTAGACAAATAGTCTCCTTTTGAATAAATATTTTAAAGTATTTTGATACATATATTGAATATGCTAAGAACAAACTAAAACAAATTGTTAATAAGGAATAAAATATCTCATCTCATAGCAACGTGGATCATCATCAAAGTTGACCATTATTACCATTTACTCTATAACTAAAATAAAGCAGAGCCATGTGACATCAATAAAAAGTACTTGTGCAAGAAATGTTAAAATTATGAGGCAACAGCATCAGTATAATTATTTTAATTAGTGCTGTAGTATTAGCTAGTGAAAGAAAACTTTTTTCACATTTAGATAGAGGCAGGATGCAAGAAATTTTTATGAGTTTTCTGAAGTGGCACATGAGAGTTTATAATTTTTTTTTTTTTTTAATGCTATGTTTACAATGAACCCTCCCTTCTTGTTTTATCAGTTAACACCTGTTTTTAAAGCACTTTTGGAAAACAGTTGATCTTTTTAACTTTTTTTAAGGAGCATGAATGATTTATGTAGTGCTTCTCATCACAGAATGCAACCTGACAACATCTCTCTGAACAAAATAGATCCCACAAGTTTCATATACAATTAAAGAACTTCTTAGAAAACAGTATTTGACTAACAAAGGTCTGACTCCAGGAACTCTGGTTTTGTGTATTCTAGTGAAAAATAATTATTTGGGTAACATAATACTGTCACATTCTATATTAAACTATCCATTTGTGAAACTGATGATACACACCATAAACCAGCAGAAACAACTTAAGAGGGAAAGACTTATTAATTTTATTGCTGGAAAATAACCAGGAAAAATAAAACCAGAAGTTACAAAATGAGAGGAGCAACATTCTATAGTAAAGACAGTGAACTTTTGCTTCCGTATACAAATTCACTCAAAGCATCTGCACCACATCATGCATAATAAAATATTGTCCTGCATTATAAACACTTACATCTCAACTTCCTAGGACATAAAATTTATATTAAGAAATCAGTGCAATGCAAAAGCAGTAGACTATAGTAACATCTGTCTGCTTTACAATACTTTACTTCTAGAACAGTGACTTCTGTATCTGAACTATACTCCTTTAAGGAACTGATAACATCAGGGCCATAGATCATTTTAGTGTAAGCAACATAAAGAAACATCTAGTATGCACATCAACCTGACATGTACTCTTACAAGAATTCACCTCTCAAAGTACTCTTCAAAGTTTAGTTAAGCTGAAATATTTTTAAAGCCCTTACAAAACAACTTGCTCTTGCATGTTCTCTTCTGTGCCCTTTTCCTATTGGGTATCAAACACAAGAATGATCTTTATCTGACAGCGACAAGGGTGGTTTAGTATCTATCACTCAACATACTACTAGGAAGCAAGGAGGAAGAAAGACTTTTCCAAGACACATCTTCTAGTTTCTACCTCACATTTAGTAAGAAGTTTCTTAAAACATATCAAGGAGTAGGGGTTTTGTTTGTTGGTTTAATAACATTAATTAAGCCAAATATTTGCACCAAGATTCAGATCACAGCAGCTCACATCCATCTGGTTCAGAGTACAAGCACAGAAAAAATGTTTTCACAAGCATTTTGACTGTATAAATACATTTGCACCTAAGTGGAAAGCTCTTCTGAATGTAGTTTGATTTTTCCTATACTTTTTCTGCTGGGGGGGGCAGGGGGGATAGTCTGAGAACTAGAGGTAACTGGATTATTTTCCTGCTACTTTTCACACCCTACCTTCACTAACCAGTTTCTGTCGGTGACTAAGTAAATTTCCTATTTCCTCATCTTCTACATCCAACAAATCGGTCTCTCTCGAATTTCTTAAGGTTTACTCTGCAAAAGTTACATATAAATGAAAAAATGAAAGGAAACATACAAATTAATTGTAAACTAGAAGAAAAAAAACCAAAACCAAATAAACCTTAAGTATAATCAATATACCAAGGCTTTCTCTATCTCCATGTTTTGTAATTTGACCAGTAAGAACAGAAAAAAATCCAATTTCACTAGAATTTTAACAGCTTCCTGGAGGCCCTACTGTGGTTTTATCACAATTAAAACTGTTTCAAAAGAAAATTATGGGGTCAGGGCAGGAAGGGAATGACAATGCTTATGCACCTGTTAAAACACAAAATACATCAAGCAAACATAAGTTTGTCCTGAACAGTGCTGTTGATCTTATAGCACTAGTCTTGCTGTTAATATATTTATACATAGTGGTTAAATAGAGACTTCTCTTTTTATTTATAAACATTATATTTTTAAAAATACTTTTGAAGTTGAAAGTTCACAAGTCATAGATTGAAAGAAAAAACCAAACCCAAATAAAATAAGTTTTCTAGAGATAATATAAAGTAGCACTGCTTACCCCTTTGTTGATTAGATCAGCATTACAACACCAAAAAATTGATAAAATACTTTGAAAGTTATGAATTTAAGTTTTTTACCTTACAAAAGAACTTGAAAGGAGTCCAACAAGCCCTACTGCAGCTCCAACAACAGCTACTTTTCGGCAGCCAAACAGGTCTGTGAATATGCTGACTATTGGGGAACAGAAGAAGACCATTCCCATAGAAAGAGAGCTGACCCAAGCTGCAAAATAGAAAAAGAAAAAAAAAAAAAAAAAAGACAACATTTTAGAAGACCAAGTGATTTCAGCTTTCAGTTAATACTTGTTTTCACCTAGGATCTTATGTTGCTGAACTAAAGTTGGGTAGTCGTTGGGCAGCTATCTTAAAAACATTTAATTGCATCTTAAAATGCATTTACCTAACATGGTAAAAAAGGCTAAAAATTTACATAATCAACTAATTTAGATTTTATCAGCTCAAAGAATGCAATCAACCTTTTTGTAGCTATTACTTCTACCTTTTATTTTTTATAAACACACAGACATTTCTCTAGTAACAAACTTAATATTCAAAATGATGCCTAGGTCATTAAAGATTCCTTTGAGAATCTATATCCATTCTGACATCAGTTAGTTCATTTTACTTGACTTAATGCTAGACCTCAATGACTTTAAACAAGTACATTTGCTGAAAAAAATATCATTTTTAACTTCATTACTAGATGTAGATCATACTGAACATCATTAATAAGCAATAAACAATAGGCTTTTAAATTGTAATATACACACTAGGAATGTGATTTTGTTTTATTACTAAAACTTTATTAAGTAAAACCATTTCCATATATAATGGGAAAATGTCACTAATTTTGATACTGCCCCAGCTTTACAGACATTGTGAAAACTGTACTCAGTTTATTAGATCATTAAGATTCCATTCAGGTGAGTCCCCTACTGAAAACAAGTAGGGGTTTTTAGCACAGCTAATAGCTACAAATAATATGTTTGGTATACATAGTAACATGGGAAATGTCCCCACCTACAGGGGGGAAAAAATGGTCCAAATATTAAGTAGGAAAAGCTGCTAATTCAAAACTAATTGGAAAAATATTTAGCTTCATTTCCAATTGTACAGAAGACAGGACAAGTCTTTCAAACTGAAATAGTTTTAAATCTGTGTAACCAGAATTTTGTTTAGAGTATCATTCCTAAAGACAGAGTTAGATAAACAATTGTGATTCGGAGATGAAGGCAAATAAAATAATCTGGAAAAGTGTACACCACAAGACTAAATGAAGTATATTTGCAAGTAGATCTACCACTACCAAGGCTTAGGAGACGCGTTGTTGAAGCGCCAACGAGCCCTACACATTGACTAAGACCTCACTGTACAAGGCACTAAAGACAGAAAAAGAAACCGACAACCAAAAACTTGTTCCTTATGACAGTTTACAATATAAGCGAAGGACAAGAGAATAGATGGCTAGAGAAAACAGAAATGAGTACAAGAAACAAAGCCTTTATTTTAGGGCAAACAATGTTCTAAATGAACCATGGCCTAACTCTTTAGGGAAGGGAGGAAGGGATGTGTGCTACTGGGATTCTTTGATCATGTGACAAAACAACAGTTTCAAGGCACAATCTAAAGAGTGAGGAACTCTTATGGCCATTTCCTGAGTTTCCTGGGTAGGACTGCCCCATACACTGTAGCCCTGTCAGCTGTGCTCCTCTGCAGCAAAAACTCAAGCTGTATGAAGGGACAGCACAAGAGACCAGGAAGAACAAGGACCCTGTGACACTGCCGGAATGGCAAAGACCAAGTTTATGGAAGGTCTAGTCTTTCTCTGCAGTTGAGAAATACTCAAGAGCACCTTAGGTGTGGCAGGACATAACCACTCTGAGATCTGTCCCCTGTTACAGCCCAGGTGGCTCTTGATGGGATAAGACATTAAACAAAACCAGTTTGTAAGCAGGAGTCTGAGGGAGGAGATGCTCTCATACAGCCTGGAGACCAGCCAGTCACAAAGTTTCTAAGAAGTACAACTTCTACAAGACTCCTCATCCTTTTGCTTATCTTTCCCAGAGTGAGCCTGCACTTTTATTGTCCAAAGGAAACTGCAAACACCAAGGGACAGGATGCCCATGGCCTGTGACCCTCCCAAATAAATAGTGGCTACACCACCATGAACAGTCCTTAGCACCTCTGTATGATTTGCAGGGCAGCACTAAGAATCAGAGTTCCCCTCCTGCCAGGCCAAGAGGCAGCTGAGTCTTGAGAAGCAACCATCACAAGTTTCACATGGTATGAAGGTAACAAGGGATGGCTGGACCTCCTGTCACCCTTCCTGCCCAGGTACAAAAAGATACAAAGGTAACAGACACAAGACAAGCCCACCACAGATGACTGTTTTTGAGAATCTGATCTCACATGGACCCTATTCATGGAGACAAAACAGGCAAAGAAAGAGGGCATCTGAAACTGAGGTTAAGCAGCTTGTATAAAGTAACAGACTAAATTTCTTCAGAGCTAAAGGCTGTGATTTTATTATCCTTCTCCTTAGTGAAGTCAAGGTTTACAGTGTTCTTTAACGGCCTACACTAATAAAATAATTGGAATATAAAAGTCTGATGTGAAGACATTCAGCTCAAATTAAACTGACATGTTGTTTTTGTTTCTTTGTGCTTCCAGGTACTCATGAAAAAAACTAAGCCTTTTTTATCACTTGATTCTCTCGTCTTATTACAATAATGACAGGGCAGGGCCTAAAAGAGGTTTTCACTGGTTTTCAACACAACAGACTATTAAGATAAGTAATGATGCCTTGTCTGATGCATTTCAGAACAGAATGCTCATGTGGGAGTAAATCCCACTGCAGAAGTGGAAGTTCATGCTGTACCACTTATCTGCCTAACGAAAACTGGAGCCCTTTAAATTACTACTTCAGGTTAGTAAGTATCTCTCATTAGCCTACAGAAATGTAATTTAGAGACATGGTTGGCATGTCTTGTATGAACAGCTTTATTATTTATTGAAAAGAACATACTTGAAGTTAAACTTCACATGTATGCATAGATCGAGAAAATAGTACGTACTTTCTTCCTTTGTGAAGAAACCTAGCACCAAAAATAAACAGAACAATACATGAGTAAATCTTTAAATGCCATAAGGCAAATAATTCTTGCTGTGATATCTTGGCTCAGTGAAGGAATTTGTGGCTTTAAAATATATTCAATCAATCCAAGTAATTTTTGATCTCACTTAAATTAAGTAAGTTTTCAAGTACCCTTACGCTTTTTCATGCAATATGAAAAATGTACTTGCAATTGTCTTCCACATTTTTTCAAACAGGTATTACAATTGTCCTAAGTAATACAAAAAATTACAAATGCAGCTTGCCAGAATACTGAGAGCTCTCTAGAGCAGTTATTACATATTAATTAAAGTATTTCTCCTCCAGGCTACTGGCTGCTTTCCTGGCACAAGCTGGCCATATTCCAGAGCTGCTAATTCAGATACTAATACAGCACCTAATTGCTACATATAACTGCATTCATATTCATACACAAAACATTTTGATTGCCATAGAAGAAAACCTATTCCTACTTTAAGGACTTAAAACTTTCCTTAAGGCACTGGAAGATAAGAATTAGCTCCTCAAAACATTTAGTTTTGTGTAGATTTAACAATTCCCAGGCTTCCCTAGAAGGTGGAAAAGTAGTCATCCTTAAGATAAAAGTATCAGACCAGAGAGCAGCTGTACTGAAAAGTCTGTTTGTTCTGTGCCACTGAAACACAAAATGAATTACAAGAACTCAAAACTTTATTGTAACTAGAATTATTCAAACACGAAAGTAACAGCTACATGCTCTTTCCTAACCAGTTCACCAAAAATCTGAACATATACTCTGATATTTCTTTAATTATTTCCTCTGTTCAAAAGTCTACAGCAATGCAACCATACCACACACTCCAGAAATACACTGCTGTTCTACCATGACTGTTCAAAAATTAAAAATTATTTTAAATAGTGTCTTTACTATAAATATAGTATCTAATATCTGAGCACTCAGAATTATTCCCATTGTCACAGTTTAGATTACACAATACATACTTCTCTGCCAAATTATAAACCACGCTATTAAATATTTTAGTTCATTTTTTTAGAGCCAAGCACTAGGATTTACAGGAGAACAAAAAAAAAAAAAGGAAAACATTATCATGAACAATTGGAATGCTTTATCATGCACAAATTTAAATAAAGGCTACTCATCCAAAACATTCTTCTTTAAAATAAAATTTTCCTAATGTTTACAATAAGCAACTTAGCAGTTTTATCCTCAAGTGTCTTTCAGCTGGTTGGCTCAACACAGTAGTAACACCCTTCATTCTTTAACAAGCTTCAAGATTCTTTTTAAAAAACATTTTCCCTTGAGATTGTTCTGGTTGAGAAAGGGAACAAAATGCTAATGTCTAGAAGACAAGTGATATGAGGCAAGAAAAATAAAGGCACTTAGCAACTTCTAAAAGCTCAAGAAACTTGAATAATATTTAGCTTTCACTAAGTTGTTAGTTACAATTTATGCAAGAATAAGGAAGCCTGTATGTACTCTCTCAGCCTCGAACCATTAACAGAGAGACTTTGTATACCTATTATTATAGTATTTTTACACATAATTTCAGACATTGCTTCTTTTTCCACTGTATTCTTCAATATTCTCGAAATTTCTCCTCCACTAACTGCCAAGCTTCCCTGGAACACTGGTATTTTCAGCATCCACAACTTCTTACAAAAAAGCAAAACAAAAACAAAAACAAAAAAAACCTCCATCATTTAACTATGAAATGGGTAAAGGACCCACACTTCCATTATAGCCAGTTCCAGACAGGGATATTCTCTTCAGCAAAGCAGAAGACTGGCTTCCATTAAAAGATTTGTTATGAGAATAGTTTGGGAATTTGAGAGATCCTGTTCTGGAAGAAACTAAAGTGGTTGTTGAAAGTTATTTCTGGAAATAATTCACTTGTCTCCAGCTAGTATTAATAATCCCTTGCCTGAATAATCACATTTACATGGCATTTAATTTTTAAAATAACAAAATAATTGCAATGTTATGTAGATCAAGGATTGATTTAGCCCAGTATCCTGTTTCTGACCACCACAAAGTACTCAGACAAAGAACTCTGGAAAAAGGGCTAGCATCCTGCTTTTTCCCTGGCTACATCCTCCCCCCAACATCCAGCAATAAGCAGAATGCTGCATCTAACCATTCAACAAGAACATTTAGTTCCATCAATATTACTTTGGCTTCTCTGCTTTTCTTGTAAGCAGTTACAGAACATGCTCAGGCACCAGCACCACTTTAAAAATAACCCCCCTTGGCTTTGAACTTACTCATATCTAATTCCTCCACTATAAGAAACATGAATTAATCATCCCTGCTGAGGTTCCTCTTGAAACCCATGATTTTATATGCCTTAATGAGATGTGTTCATACCAATTTCTCCTCCAAAATGAAGCAACTTTTTGATTCAGTCTGTCTTTGTACAGAACATCTACTATGTCCCTTTATATTGAGTCTGAGTACATCCCACCGTTTCTGAGACTGGGTAGCCAGAATTGCACGCAGCATTTAATAATAACTTTCTGTGCTAACAATTTATTTTCCAGTCTCTATGTTCTAATCATGCTTCCTTTCTTCCTCACCCCCCACCCCCCTTTTCATTCTTTATGTATTGTAGCTGCTTTGGAGTAAATATGTTTAGAAAATTATCCATGGCCCTATTTTCCTACAAATGCTAATGACATCTGAAGGTGTAGATGCCTTTTTTTAAACCATTTATTTGGATTAGTTTCTCCTCATGGGACACGTACATAAGCTGTATTTAATCTGCCATACTAATCATTTAACAGTAACAGAAGAAAACAGCAAGTCTAATAGTCAGCCACCAACACACTCCTGTCTAAGGACACTCTACAGAGTTTAAATTTGTTCAGCATGCAGAAGACAAGCATCTCCAAGTTAATCTCATCAGTGCCTCCATGTATATACAGATATAAAGCAAGCTCCTTTTCAGTGGTGCACAGTGATGGGACAAAAACCCAACTGAAACTGCAACAAAGGATATTCCAATTAGATGTCCTGAAAATTTGGCACCATAAAGGCAGTCAAACTTTAGAAAGTGTGACCCAAAAACATCATGGAAATTCCTTCCCTGGGTGTATTTAAAACTTGATTGGAAACACTGTTCTAATTCAGAGGTTCAATGTATTTTAACTTGGCTGGCTTTGAGTGAAGGGCATCAGACCAGATGAGCAGAGAGTCTCCTCTAACTCAAGTTATTCCGTATAATTTATAGAACAGCACTGTTCTAAACCCCTGCTTCTTGAAAAACTGGATTCTGAAGATCATGTTAAACATCAACAGTTCTTCAGAATAAAAAAATAAAATTAGTTGGCAATATGAACTCCTTCAGGTTAAAAAAAAAAAGGAAAAAAAAGGGAAAAAAAAAAAAAAAAAAAAAAAAAAAAAAAAAAAAAAAAAAAAAAAAGAAATAAAACTGAGCCATAAGATTAAAACTGGGTTTTCCCCCTAAAAATAGGAATGAGTTGAGGGTATCCTTGAATTCTATACCAAATAGGTCCTAACAAGCAGTTCTTAAGATATCTATTAGTAAAACTAGATATGTGAAATTCATTGCTTAGAACTACTGTATCTCCCTCCTACTGATGCAATTTTTCCATCAGTATTGTTTTATTCTTGTTGCCTGTACCCAGAAGCACTGGGTTATCCTTTGTCTAAGGCACTCCAGATACAACCTTTTTTATCCATTATCTTTTTTTTTTTTTTTTCTTTTTTTTTTTCCCCTCCATGGAAAGCCAGCTATTTCCAAAAGAGTTAATTGCTTAGCAGATGTTGGTTACCTAACAGATGAACACAACAATTAGACACAACAAATATTCCAACATCCTCCCATGTCCTCTGAAAGCCTCTGTAGGTCAGCCTCCTGGAAATAGCCACCCCATTTTTATCTATCTATCTATCACTATTATTTATCTATCACTACCCAAAGGCAGCATCAAACACCTTGTGCTACTTGCTTTTCTTACACCTGCCTGTGAAAACTGTTTCAGAACCTGCTCAGTAACTTCTTGTGAATTGTGAGAAATTTCATTATTCGTGGGTGCAAAAGGGAGAGCAACTTGTTTCCACACTGCCACTCCTGAGTAATCCACAGATCCCAGAACAGTATATCAGTGGAAAAGGAAAGCAGATGTTAAAATTCATGTATGGACACACTTAGAATCTCTACTGTCAAAAAAGTGCACTGCTTCTTCTATCCAAAAGAACTGCTGATCTCATTAGAGAAAGTATGTATTTAAGGACTAAAAATAAATTTATGACATAATGCTGCCACAGGAAGTATCCTATGCTCTGAACTCAAGTTACATGACTACAGATTTCAGTTTGCGTATTTCCCCATGTTTAGTTTGCAGATGTCTAAGCTAGACTCTCTCTTAAAGCAATACTATCAAAAAAGAAAAAAAATTTGGAATTCTAAATTAAATGAAAATTCTGAAATACTTTGGGCAAAGATAATTAAGCATGAGGAAGTACCATCTCTTTTGGACACCAAGGCTATCTTGAACATGCTTTGGAAATCAGACTTATCTGTAGAGGATCTAATCAGATTTCCATAATACACTCAGAGATCATGGTCAACACATGAAGATTTATGAACCAGGAACTAGTGGAAGTTACTCCACAAGAATACAAGGCAGTGGGGGGTTTCCCCCAACACTTTTTCCTTGTCCCTGAGGAAAAAACCTTACATTATACAACCTTACTACTGAAAAATACTGCTTGTTATGATGCATCTGAGTCCAATAACTTAGTATGAGTCACTGAATCACTGTACAGAGACCTTCAAACAGACACCTCCTTATCACACTGCATGAAAGCACAACCTCTGCTCCCAGCAAACATGAGGTCATTATCACGCAGTTTGAATTAGTTTATTCTGAATGAAAGACTGAACTCCCAGATTCTGCCAATAACTGTAAGCTTTCCTGTGCTTATGTACAGCATCTCTTCACTGTATTGCCTCTTGACTGTCCACAACGCTGCTTCAGGTTCGTGGTTGAACTGAATGCAAGAAGGCGAAGAAGCAATAACTTGCCAATGTGTTGTTGTAATGTTGTAACATTGTTGTAAAAGCAAAGCAAGCTTGTAAGTGTAAAAAACAAAATCAAACATTCTGTGGAGTCAAAACATAGGCTTATTTCTTTCAAGGATTCTCTCCAGTGATGTGTGACAGATACAACACTAAGTGCCAGAAGAGAGTCATATATATATCCCTAATACAGTGAACCTCTCCAAGCTTGCCATCTACCAGAATTGGACTAGACTAATTTCACCCTCTGCCTCCATAAGTAATGACAACACAAGATCAGAATTTCTACCGAGATAACTCCTTGTGTGCATAAGCAGTAGGAAAGCAGAACAGTGGAAAAAAGAAAGGAGTATTCATATACTGACAAAACATCCCACACCACTGCAATTAGCCAACTATTTAACTACCATCTGAGTTACACTTGCTGTGTTAACTGTATTAACACAAGCTTAGGCAGAGTGTTGTAGCTTTTTTTTTTGTTTGCTTGTTGGTTTCCCCTTTAACAAAACAGATAGTAATGGTGAACGCAAAGCAAGTACCATGGGAAGCTATCACAAAATTTTCTTCAAACAACAGGGGAGAAAATATAAACCTGAAACAGTTAAAGATGTACTTATAGGCCAACAACTCTTCCTACTAGAGAGATTGCAACTCTTCTACATATTTTAAAAAGTTAGAGGAAAATAAACTCTTAAGTTAGTAGAAGCGAAAACAAAAGCTCAAAAGTGCAGTGTTAGACAAAATATTTCTACTAGATATTTTAAGTGTGAAGCCATCAGGAACTTTTAAAGGAAGGCTGAAGTAAATCATTAACAGAAAAACACATGCATTTGGGTTTCTAGCAAACTGAGCTTGACCTTTGACACTTAATAAAGTATAAAAATGCTGTGGTAGGAAGAATAAACAAGGAACAAATCGATAAGGAATGGCTGTAACCACTTGTTTTTCCGTTCAGGAGTCATACAAGAATGTTTTCTGCTGACTGGGACTATTTTCAAAGCACAATATAATCACATTTTTAACTAACAGCCTAAAAAATTTGAGCTCCAGAACCAATTCCCAGGCACATTTTTATCTTTCCTTTCCTCCCCTCAAATTAGCACTGGGGTTTTTTTGGGGTTTTTTTTTGTTTTTTTTTTTTGTTTTTTTTTTTTTTTTTTTTAATTCCGAACAGTTGAAGGCCAAGAATCATTTTGTTTTGATTTATGTTCAGTAATTTTCTGCATAAGGAAGTACTAGCTATTAACTTCAAAGATGACATTCTGACTTTTCAGAAAGATTTAATCCTAACTGCTCTCCCAACCACCATTTGCACACATTCCAAATGTATCTGCAACCAAACATACAATGGTCCCATATTTTAGAGCTATAGCTTAGATTAGACCTCAAGATTCAAATTCCTAAATTCTTAATGGAGCTATCAGTCTTCTTTCTTTCCCTCACCTCGCTTGCACTGGGACAAGACCTGCAAATCAAGGTTGCCTTTTAATTGACACAGGCATTCATTTCACTTTCACAGTATCAGAAGACCTTGTGAGACCAGGAAGATAAAAGCAGCATGATAAAGGAAATCTTACTTCACAAGCACATTTACACATCACAACACTACTTAAAGTTCAAGAGTACAGACTGCCACCAAACAATTCACAAACTAGCCCTAACTTTTCACTTTAAAAGATCCTTCTGAACCTATCAGGACTGGCTAAAAGATCCCATCACATGTCAGTAACTTCAGCTGACAGATTCTAACAGCTTTTCTTCCCCATTTACATCAACATATTCTCCCCTAATGTTCTGTACATCCCTACAAAATAATCAAACTTTAGGTTTTCAGTCCCTACCTCCAAGGCTCAAACTTAACTAAAAGACATTCCCATGTTACAAACCACCCTTTCCCACTTCCCACACCAAAGCAGTCATCAGTCAATCATCATTTTAAGCAAGGAGAGACTAGTTACCATAGAGGAAAAGGTAGACTAACCAAACTGTATTAAGCAGGCCAAATAAAACAGAAGAACAAGTGATTTTAGGGTAAATCATTTAGATGCTGCCAAAAGTATTTTTCAAGGTAAGATCTGATTGTTTAACTTGCATCTGCTTCAGAGGGGAATCTGTATTTGCATAGAAACAACAGTGCCTATTTTGCAACACAACTTTACAAACCAAAAACCAGACAAATGTTCAGAGCCACATGCCTGCATACAATAATACAAGTACAAACACTGAACTATACAGCAAATTTCTATCTTCGGCATTGTAACACTATTTTGTGCTATAGTTACGTGGAAAGCTACATTTGACTTCAAAGCAAGGAACCTTCAGGCAAAGTGAAGTGACAATTAACAAGTTCAGTACGTGTCTTTCAGAAAGAATGCTTTTTTCTTTTTCCACATAATTTTATCAGTCCTATCACAAATACAATGCCAAGTGGATACAGAAGTCCAAAACTGGATTATTTTTAAGCAACACTAAGAATTGGATGTTTTTTCAAAGGCTAAAAAAAAACCAAAAAAAAAGGGGACTTCCACACATTTAATTTTCTCTTACCCATATCTTCTACCCTTTTCCCTTCAAGTACAGAAAACTTAAACAATAGGAGCATTTTAAGTTTTTGGACAGCAAACACATGAATTAAAGTATCCTTTCAGAGGATTAATAGTGAGAGGAAATCATTTGCATGGAAAGCTTGATAAGAGCAGACAGCACGTGTGACAGAATGAATCTTTATGTCAGCATGTGCCCTTTATATCAGTTACACTCATGTACCCTCTAACCCTTGCAACCAAGTGAACCAGCCACTGTAACCTCTTGACCTTGTTCTTCTCTCTCATTCCCATACAAATTTTTCAAGTCTGCCAATATGACTCACTGGGACAATAAACTATTTCTCATTAACTTAATACCCAGCTACCCAGGCAGTTATCTATCTGACTTCCAGCAATCCAAATCGCCAAGTTGCCATTCATCTAGAAAACTTGAACAACTTGCTACACTGCACACACACAGAGTATTTTTATCTTAGCTAAGCAGCTGGATGTGACTTGCTGCATAGGTCAGCCTGACAGATATGGGACACGTGCAACGCAGCTTGTTGAGATACTCAGCAGATTTGGAGTTCGCATCTGCATATTTTCTTAGTTATTATGAAAAACAAAGGATTTTTAGTGGAGTCTCAACCCTGCAATATCACAGGTTGCAGTTATAATCTGGATGATATTTACAGTTAGTAAAGCAAAAAAAAATTTAAACAAAATGCTCCCTGATAAGCTGCTGAATCAAGACACCCTCCCTCAAGATAGAACATACTGTCCAAACCCTATTTTCTGCAAGATCTTGAAGTCTAACCAATGGGCAGGGACTTGAGAAAGTCACTTTTTAATCAACCTCTAATGTTTGTTTTTTCTTCCAAGGAAGGTGAGAAAGGAAAGGACTGAATACTTTGTTTGAATACCTACTGCTGAGAAAGATGGCATGGATTAAGCACCAGCCAGAGAGGGACTTGCTCTTACAACACTAGCATGCTCTAGGGTTGTAAGTTATTTATGTTTCTAAACATGCCACTTTCCCTTAGTTAAAAACAAGCCACAAACCAGAAGTGGTTTCTCAGAACAGTGGTTCCCAAACTTGCTTCCCAGGACACAGCAGGAGGAGCTGCAGGAGTAGATGCACCCCACACTCCCAGAGCTGGTAATGCTTTCCTGGTATCCAAAACTAATATTTCTGGCTTAAAGAACTGACCCTCTAAAATGTCACAGGGTTCCCTGGGCACCCAAGCATGGCATTAGGGGAATTGGAACTACATGATGTTTAAACTCCCTTCCAACCCAAACTATGCTATAGTTCTCTGATAAAAATGTTTTGGGGTTTGGTTTTTTCCTTACAAAACACTACTGAGAAACATAAAAGCAAACACTCCCTAAAAACTATTTTAAAGGAGCACCACACTTATTTGAAGTTAATAACCTAGAGCTGAGAATTTGAATTTGTGATGGATTAATCTTGGTTAGACACCAGGTACCTACCAAGCCACGCTATGACTTCCCTTCTCAGCTCAGGACAGGGGAAAGAAAGCAACTAAAGGCTCACGGGTTGAGATCAAGGACAAGGAGATCAGTCACCAGTTATCGTCATGGGCAAAACAGGCTCACCTTAGGGAAATTAGTTTAATTTGTTACCAATCAAATCAGATTAGAGTAATGAGAACTGAAAACTAATCCTAAAATACACATTCCCCTTCTTCCTGGGCTCAATTTCATTCCTAAATTCTCTACCTCCTCCCTTCAGTGGCACAGGGATACAGAGAATTCAGGGGTTACAGAGAGTTCATCACATCTAAGTTTAGTCATCTGCTGCTCCTTCCTCCTCACTCTTCCCCTGCTCCAGCATGGGGTCCCTTCCACAGGGGACAGTCCTCCACTAATTTCTCCAGTATGAGCTCTTCCCATGGGCAGCAGCTCCTCCTGAACTGCTGTGCAGACTCCTCCCATGGGACACAGACCTACATGGACAGGCTGTTCCACTGTGGGTCCCCCATGGGCTCACAGAAAACCTGCTGCAGCACGGGTTCCCTCTTGCTGGGGATCCACAGATTTATCCATGTCACCGAGTTCATCTAAAAATCAATTTCAACTCAGTTTTTCATAGCCATTTTCACACAACTTCATTTCACACACAGCACCAGGTACTTCCACAGCAAAACACAGCAATTTAACTTTAAAATACAAATAAATGGGCAAGAACTACTTGAATGTTGTCTTAGTATTTTCAAATGACAATATTTTTTTTGAGCTAAAACTTCCCTTGAGATAAGGCACAAATCTTATTCTGCAACATTTTTCACATATGTAAGTTTTCATCAGCATTACAGGTTCTCTCCACTGTTGTAGAGGATTACTTTCCAAAAATTGTATCGTTATGCTTAAGACATCAAATCAGCTCTCAAAATACTGAGTATCGCTTACAAAATAAATACTTCCACCTACTAGCAATTCTTTACCAAAACTGTGGTTATAAGAAACCAAAAACACAACAACACACACCAGTCCATCAAATTTTGGTTAGGGTTGCAACCTTCTGAAGATTCTTCTAAAAAAAAAAATATTTTTTCTTAATAAAGATCACAGTATCTTAGTAATAAACCAAATTTTTACTGATTATTTTGCTGTATTCTGGAAAAATATCAGAAGTCCAAAGCTCTTATTTATAAAATAAGTAGGCAAAACAACACAAAATTGAGCCAATCATACTGCTGGTTCTTTTCCTCCCCTTTTTTCACCAATGCCTTTAGCTCTTCATGCTTCTGGATGCCTGCTTTAAAAAGACTCTTTGTACCTGCCATGAGCAAACAAACAGGCACACAGTGTCCAGTACAGAGTTTTTTTAAAGTCCTGGATTAAAACATTGTTTATTACTTCCTTAATGTAAGCTGGGTTTAGGTTTTTTTAAGAGAAACTATAAAATTTAGTCAAGGAATCAGTTGTCTCCAAATATCTGATGGGAGTTGGAAGATTTTAGAAAGTTTCAATGCCCTACTCCTTCACTGTTCATTGGAAAAACTTTTTGGTTTTGAAAAGAAGCCTAAACCACCACTCTTCCTAGAAACTAGTAGTCTTGCTTAAAATGGGCAAATATTAAATACCTTCTTGCAATGACACAGATATTTTTGTTCTGTCAAAAGCAAGAACTAGTATACAAACAGTAGATTTTTTTTTCCAGTTATAATGCATACTAGTACATTACAGATAGTATAGCAGTCATCAAAGAAGGCAAGCAGCAATTATTTCTGCTGAAGGCTCAATCTCCATGCAATAACATTTCACTCTGATTTCTTAGAATCTCTGCATTTTACATATGTTCTTTTTTATCAGCTTGCTATCTAAGCACTAAGTAGCTCAGCTACTACCACCCTTTCTACAACCACGTTTACTTTAGTGCTGTTTCCAGAATGCTATCAATTAAGGAATTACACCAACAATTTTCCACCTATGCAGTTTAACGCCATATGAGCAAGTGAACTATTATTCCCTATTTCTGATTTTAGGGGAAGAGAAATAGTAAAATTAACATTAAGCCTAACAAAAGTGCTATTATAACAGTAATTGTCACTAGATAATGAGTGAAGTTAGATTTACATTAATAATGTGGATACAATATATACATCCACATTTCATAGAAAATATCCATATTAAATATACAGGGATTTTTGTCCCCTAGAGTATAAAAGAAAGTCTCACTCTTATTATGATCTAAAAAGCTCAAGACATAGGGCTACTTTCACCAACCACTAAATTACAGCTTCCGAGAGAAGAAAAGGGCAGAAAAAGCAACAAAACAAGAAAAGCAGCTGTTAAGTGTATTACATGGAAGATCCTGAACAAAGCTTTTGATTTCTGCTGCTCATGGAGTAAAACTCAACGGAGATTGGCCAAGGGCTGCTGCCAGCACCACGAGTGACCTTAGCAGGTTATGCCTTCCATCGAGCTCCTGCTGCTCAGTGCTGGGTTATGCAATAGGAGATTGGCTGCAGGGACACACAGGGACACAGAGAGGCAGTGGCAGGACAGGGAGCCCATAGAGCATCCTGCCCTGGCTTCCCCCAGGCCCACTCCAGAAGCCTTGATCCCTGACAGCTCCAATCTGTCTCTCTATGTCCCAAGGAACACTGGGGTGAAGGCAGGCAGGAACACCAGCCACAGGCCCAGAAGAGGGAACACCCTGGTCTGTTCTCCCTGGTCTGTCCCAGGAGAGCCTGAGCTCCACCAGGATAAGTTTATGCCAGGGCACTTTCAGAACCAAGGGAGAGTACTGACTTGGGTAATGGGACACACTGAGGGAAAAGCATTTCAGGATCACATCATAAACTTAGCAGATATTTATAGAAGGAACCAGGGAGATGTTCAGGGGTTTTGGGGAGGAACAAGTATGGAAAAGCAAGAATTATGAGAGGATGAAAAGCATTACCCAAATGTAAGCAGTTTGCTGGCCAGTAAACATAGCCTGCCCTTGATCAGCACAGCCCATCCTGTCTGCTTGCTAAATTCCCATTCAAACATCTCCTGGCCAAGGCATCTGTATTCATATCTGAGTGTCTGAAACCAGCACCTGGAGGGATCCACACTGCAAACATGTATACATATATTATAAATTCAGATACACACATTCATACTACCAGAACTGCAAACTGTTCAGCCAGAGAGGGGGATAGGATGACATCAGTTCATGTGAATGTTGATATTTGAGTGCCTGTCAGTTAATTTGTGTGGCCAGCTGTGCACACATGTGTACATGTGGTGTGCATGTGCACTCTGTGCAAGGGTGCCTACAGGAAATATTTTCAGCCTCAGTACTGGCTAGACCAGGGACACAAAGTTGCAGCAGCTTCACTGCTTTCAGGCTGTCAGATCTGGCCTGAGATTTTCCCAAACACTTAGAAACAAAGAAAAAAAATATATAGATTTACTTAAAGTACACTAGTCCTCCCCTTCTGGTCCAAGCTTGTATTTTCAGCAACTTGCACTTGTCACACAAGAACAACTAGTTCTTTCTTACACCAGTCGATGAAAAACTACATAGCAAAGTTTGGTAGAGCTGGCTAAACAAGACATTTGCAATTCAGAAAGTCCAGTTTTCATTCCGCCACCTCAGCAAAGGAGTTTTCACATACAGAGTCCACTTGGCAACAGGTTTGTCCTGAAGAGCTACTGTAGCATTTACTCCCAGCTGCTACAGAGTTCACTAAGGTGGCATCAGGAGCACTAAATTGTATCAAGGGGTAAGAAGGCACTGCAGTTACACCAAAATCGCCCTGGAGGTGTCCTTACCAGGTAAATTCACAAGTAGGCTTTCTACTGATTTAAAGAGCATTATTCCATCATAAAGAAAACCTCTGGGAAGCGCTGCACTTCTTCACAAAGACTAGCAGAGCATAAAAGTTGCTAGGACAGAACACTTTCCTTGCAGCAACTGGAATACAAGTTAGGGAGCTCTGCAGCTGTTCTAAATTTCCATGAAGTCCAAATGCCTTCATAAAAACAAACAAACAAACCAAACCACCCCCCCAAAACTTTCATTCCTGATCCCTAAACAGAAATATGGAAATTTGTTGCACATAGCTTGACCTTGATAGCATAACAATGTAAACTAGCACTAGGTAAAAGTAATCAAACATGAATTATTAGTATGCCTGCTCATGAGTAGTGTTGGAGAATTTTCAAGACTGCAAACAAAAGTATCAATCCAACAGACTGCACAAGTAATTGGGAGTGCAGACAGCAAAAGAACAGTGCCTCTATTTTAATTATTTAAAAATTATTAAAAACTAAACTATAGCAGGCATGCTTCTTTAGCTAAAGTGTTTCAAAGAAAAGCTGTTGACACTCAGTATCCCCCAGCCAGCCCAAAGAAAACAAAGAATCAAAAGGCCTGATTGGTTCCAATTCTGCGCAGACCAGAGCAGGGAAAGCCCTGTGGTTTGAGCTTTATTTAGTAAAAAGCACTGGGTGCCAAAGAAGGACGAAATTAGCAGTAATGTGAGGAGCCCTTGGCAGTTCAAACCTGGTAACAACCAATTCACCAGTTCTCTAGGAACCCATCTCCAGAAAAAGGAGGCTGCTCTACAGAGAGTTTCTTTAAGGCAAATGAGAGAAGCTTTACTATACAGAAAAAGCATACTCAGCCCACGAGGAAGTTTATCAGGAGCCTGAAACTGAGGAATTGCCAAGTGTTGAGCAGGTTTGCAAGATCTGAGGATGGGTGACTGCAGGTATGAACAAGATAGGAGCTGCAACGCCAAAAATATGCAAAGCATTAAGCTAAAGCTAAACACTAAACAACACTAAGTAGTGTGACACTGGACTCATGTTTCCTTTAGCACCAGCAAGGCAGAAAAAGCAAGAAAAGGGGAAGAAGGAAAACTAGGCAGATTTCCTGGATGACAGGATAGGAACAAAAAGATTCTAACAAACTGATACCCCATAAAAGAATATGTAGGTGAAGTAGCTACCAAACAAAAGGGAATAATTTTAATAATAATAATAACAATTCAGGCAATAGGTCTGAAAAGCATATTTTAATAGCTTAAGGGGTAGTAACAGATGAGAAACTGCTATTGTGAAACAGAGGCATATGTTCTTTCCCTTTTTGTACAAATGCAGAGACATGGAAACATTAAGACTGATTGGACAATGAATGAGAATGCATAGGTGTGGAAACACCAGAAGGATAGCAGGTGAAAACAACAGCACATGTTATCACACCTAGATAAGCAGATCAAAGACCAAGGTATATCTACATACTCAGTCCTCAAAATACCTAAGTCAGTAAAGCAAGGACTTTTTTTTTTTTTTTTTACACTATAGCAGGGGACAAACTATAGTTAGGTCATTGAGAGATAATGGCAGGAAGATAAACAACAGGACTGAAGATATAAGGCAGCCACAGAAGGGAGACAAGAGACTGAGTAAATTCTAATCTAAGTAATGACTCAGGTGGAACAAGATTAAGAGATCCTCACCACTATGATCTCCTATAAGGCACAAAAGTCCAAATTCAGCATATAACTACTGATCTAAGAAAAACCCAGCAGACACGAGGATTTTGATAGCAAGATTCTCCCATCACTCTAGAGGATTTCTAGCAAGACCACTTTGACACATTCATCTGTGTGGTCTGGACAGCAGGTACTGAGTACATGGGTAGGACTGTGTGCATGCACAAGGAAAGGGTAGGTTAGGTTTTGTGTGAGTTTTTGGGTTGGTTTGTTTTAATTTAAAAAATTGCCTCCCCATCTTCTAGGGGCTCACAGTGAACTTTGCTTCAACGTTATTCATAGTTCAAATGGAAGGAGATGAATGGGATGGGTAAGAGGGGAAAAAAACATATACTGTGTTAACAAGGGAAACAGTCTATAGCTTCCATCACTGTATCATTCAGGCATTAAGGAATTGCACATACCAGCTTTAGTACAGACTACTTTATGTCTGACTCAACATTTCCCACTATTTGACTAAGGAAAAGATTTCATTGCAGGAGAAATTCATGATTTTCTAAATAGTATAACACTAGCTTATTGTGAAACAAAAGCTGATGCAGCAATTTAAACATCAAATGATTCAAAATTCAATCTTCTTTTAAAAGTCCAATTTAATTAACTCTCTTCCTGGATATTCCTGGCTTATGAACATGACAATTTAAAGACCAATTCAGATAATTCCATGTACCAATAAAATTATGTTGTGCTTTAATACATTCTTAGCTAGTAAGTTACATGTGCTATTTCACATTTAAACTAGACAATGCAGTGTCACATCACTTGCACCCTTCAGTCATTTCTTAGAATTATTTGCTCAAACCAATGACATGAGCAAAAATTAAGAGCTAATAAAAAGGCAGGAAAACCAACAAAGTAAAGCTTGTTAAAAAACAAAGGGAAACTAATTAGGAACAAAAAATTGATCTAATAAATTATTCTGCATGAATAATAATCAGCCTGTCAAAATTCATACTGTTCGTTCATGAAGCTCACAGCTGGAAACAGGAGGGATATTTCAGGTCAAGAACGAGGTTCTTTGGCAAAAACTACACAAAGAAGTCTGCACAACTCCTGCCAATATCATACTTGGCTTGAGGCAATGCTTTTACTTTCAGGAGCTCTGAAGTAAATCAAGTAAAAAAAAAAAAAAAGAAAAAAAAAAAAGAAAAAACAAACAAAAAACCAACCAAAAAACCACCAAAAAACTTCTAACATAGTTACTAAAGGATTATGGTAGTTCTAAAACCAGTTTGCTACTCGTAAGAATATTACAGACTTCATATGAGAAATTACACAAAATTGAAAATAAAAAGACCCAAAGCAATAATGTTATTTTCACATGTTTCTCTTCCATTCCTAAATGCAACTAGGGACAGCTTCTTAGAAGACAGAGGACAAATTCACTCAAGTTGCTCATATTCAAGATTGCTACTGTCAAACTGGGCCATTCCTGCTTTCCAAAAGCCTGCAAGAATGAAGGCATGAAAGTCTCTATCAATCTTTCTCCTTTACCCCCAGTCAGAAAGTATCTTCACATAACCTTGCCAAGGAAAACAGATGATGCCATACACTGCAGTATTGCTGAACATAAATAGTAGGTTTCCTGACAATCAGAACTAAATATCTGCTAGGTGCAAGTTGGTAGAAGCCTTTTCATGGCTGTAATATAGCCAGATAAAAGAAAAGTACTTCTTTAAAAGTATGGGGACAGAAAAACCTCTTTTTTTGTTTGAGGGGATAAGAGCCCAGCATTTCCAGGTGGCAAAGATACAACTAGGAAATGTCTTTAAAACTGCTTCTTAAGAAGAACAAAGGCATAGTACATAATTAGAGAATTTATATTTTATGTATATTTTCAGCATTTTGCTAAGAAACTAGAATAAAACTTAGAAGAAGTGAGATCTGTCTTATTCTTTTACAAGGTTTATTTTTTTTTTTTTCTAAATGAGTCCCCCCTCATCTAATCTTTCTTCTAGAAAGCAGTAAAACAAAACAGAAGTAGTTGTTCACCACAATGAGGTCAACTACCTCTGACACAAGACCTCTTCAAAGAGGCAGAGTATCATGAACTTTTGCACATCTTAAAGCAACTTCTTTAAATACTTATCATTCATCAAGCAATCATGAATCATGCGATTAAACTTCTTTTGAATAAAAGGATTTAAGAAAAACAGTGTTTAGATATAATCACTCATCAAGAATTATCTGGCTATGCTAAAGTAACATGCCATTCAAAGTATGTTTAACGATGGAACTTCTAGCAGCTTTCAACAAAGGGCTCATCCATCACAAAAGATTCTTAGAAAAACATAGTTTCTATTTGATAAGAGAAAAGCCCTCGGAGGAATGAATAAAGTAGGTTAAAGAAACAAGGAGGGTCAAATTAGCCTACAGAGAGCAGTAACCAGCAACAGCCAGAAGGAATCCATTTTGAGTTCCCTTGCAGTTTGGCAATATTAACTAATCACCTGGAAAACAGAGAAGGAGGGAAGAGACTAAATTTTTCATCTTAAAACTAGCCTAGTTGAGGCGTTAGGGTATATGTTGGACTTGATGTTCTTGGAAGTCTCTTCCAACCTGGTCATTCTGTGAAAACACAACTCAGGTGACTGCAGCTGAAAGATGGGGTTTTTTTTTGTTTAGTTGGCAGTTTATTTTGGGGTGGATTTTTTTTTTAGAGAGAAAATGTATGGATGATGTAATAGAGTAATTTACTTTTTAATTTCTCATCCAACAGGGACTCCCAAAATTATCAGAAAGCACATTTAAGACACAAGGAAGTTGGATAATGTTAAGAAAATAAATTTTAACTGTGCATCCTCTACAACTGAGCATTCTGAAGTCCATAGGTATTAAGTACAATTGATGTCAGTTGGACTTCAGCCTCTCCAAGTCCAAAAATCACAGACTGACCAAGGGGAAGAAGGTGAAATTCTTTTTTAAGCTTTGTAAGCATCAATTGTTAGTAATTTGTAAGCACCAATTACTGGATACCAAACACTGTCGTAGATCAATTTAATGCTCTTATTAAGCATTAAAGACATACAGCTGGTTTCATAAGAGATAACACATATTAAAAGAAACACTTCACATGTACCAACTTGTATCACATTGGAAGGAGTGACTGATATGCTGAAGGTCAGGGCTACTATGTGCAGGGACCTCAACGTGCTGAGAAAAGGGACAACAGCAGACAGAAGGAATTCAGAAGCAGAAGTCAAGTCTTGCAGCTAAGATAAAAGAACAGGAGCCAGTACAGACTGCAGTTCAATTGCTTAGACAGCAGATCCGCAGAAGGGGACACGTGAGACTTCATGGACACGAGCTGAATGTGAGCCAGCACTGTGCCCTTCAGCAATAAAAACTGACTGCACTCCAAGTTGCAGTAGCAGGAGCATTACCAGCAGGCTGAGGGACATGGGCTTTCCATTTTCATGAGGCTGCATCTGGAGCTGCTTGGAGTTTTCTGCACCCCAGAGTACATTGGACTGAGAGCAGGAGAAGGCCAAGTTAACTGAGGGTTGGGGCACCTAAGGTTGGAGGGAAGACTGGCAGATTTGGGGGTTTTCAGCTTATGAAAAGTTCTGAGAGGCACAAGGAATGCAGATCTTATTGACATCTACAGTTGTCTAAAAGGCAGTGAAAATGTAACCACACTGCTCAAAGGTGCACAGCTATAACACAAGAGGCAGAAGATGGAATATGAGATCTCTATCCAAACCCATCCAGAGAAAGGCCCTGAGTAATCTGATCTGACTGAACTTTCTCTGAACAGGGGTCCAGAGATCCTACCCAGCCTATCATTACTACAGACACCACAGCTAGGAGAGTTTTCATAAGCAGGGCTATTTCCTCCAAAATCCACTGCCACTGCAATTGAAAGGAAAGGTTGTAAACCTTCCTTGCAAATTAACAGGAGGATCCATGCAAAACACAGCATTACAAATTAAGGCCTCCAAATGTTTTCATGCAATGAGTTTCTTTTCTCCATAGCTACCAAACACATGGAAGAAGATACAACAGAAATAACAAGTAACCACGTTTTTTTTGGTAAATTAAACATTCCTTAGTTTTCCCTGGAGGTTTGTTCCCAAGTAGCTCAAGTTTGTAACAGTAAATAAGATATCAATTTTAATAATGAAATGACAATCTATTACATATTTCTGTCAGCAGCTCCCACTTCCCCTTGGGAGAGATCTCATACCACTGAAGACATTACTTTAAAAGACAGAAGTTGAATTCAATTGTTCAAAAATCTTTATTATCAGGTTTAGCACCAAGTCAGTTTCTTTTCTGAAGCACAGTCATGCCCCTGAGCACACTGATACAATGTGACCACTCATTAGTCACAGCAACACAATCCCCATTTTAAAAAAGCAGTAAATCACACAGTCAGGTACACATGCTATAGGTTGTGTGCAAAATAAAAGCCACCACTGCTTTATATTACGCCATGTTCTTGGTTTGCATTCAAAAGTTAGGGCCTGGGAGTTGTATCAAGGCAAGGGTTGGCCCCTTCTCCCAGGCAGGAAGTCATAGGACAAGAGGAAATGACCTCAAGCTGTACCAGGAGAAGATATTGTGAACTGCATATTAGGAAAAATTTCTTCCACCAAAGGGTTTCTCAGGCACTGAGAACAGGCTGCCCAGAAGTGTGGTGGAATCACTTTACCTGTAAGTGTTCAAAAAACCATGTGGATGTGACACTTGGAGAGACAGTTTAAGGATGGACTTAACAGTGCTGGGTTAATGGTTGGGCTCAAACTTGGAGGTCTTCTCCAGCCTTAACAATGGTTCTGTGATTGTACAATGTATGTACCAATTCTTTTGCAGATGCTAACTACTTCACAAAATACAGACTTAGCCATCTGAGTTTAAAAACAACTTTCAAGTGCTCAAGAAAGGTACAAAGCAATTCTAATTAACTCTAAATTAGAAATAAAAAGGCGTTGGGGAGTACCAAATCAAGGAAGTCTCTACTACCAGTAGTCCAGAAAACTCTCAGACAACAGTGGGAAAAAAAAGTAAAATTCCTTTCCATCTATTCTGATTTGGATATGCTGTGCATATCAAAAATACAGTGAGATACTCCTGACCACCAAAAAATGCCAAAAGTAAGCAGTTTTCTTGTTTGCACAGCCACATTTATGAAGAGCCATAGTTTTAAAATAACAGTTCTGCATTTTGTACCAATCCATTCAAAGATTTTTTTATATAAATCTACTTCTAATTACGCTAATAATTTCACTACCAAAATTCGATTCTGCAATGACAAATACATATAATATTGACTTTTTTCCCCATAATAGATTTATTTCAACGGTGTGCAGCTTTTATTAAAACTTTTTTTTTTTTTAAAAAAAACAAAGCACTGGGGCTATGCTGTGGCAGAAACAGATCTGCAAACAGTAGGCTGGACTTTCCTAAAAATGCATGTGTGCATTCAGAAACAGAAGCCTCTGAGTGCAAAAGAAAATTCTGTTTCCTTCTTGTGTGTTGAAAATAAAACCTCATGTACTTGCAGCAGGATCTGTGACAGTACACAGCTTTTACACTTCCCCTGTTACCAATCCATGGATGATACCTGGACATTGACTGGAAGAGGGCTCTGAAGCCTCCATGCCAACTCTGAATACAAGTCAAACACAACCCACAGGGATTACAGTTTGTCCCTAAAGAATATCAATAATAGTGCCCTTATATGACAAGTCTACTACATTCTGGTATTTTGACAGTAGTTATAATAAATGGAAGGAGAATAAATAAAGCTTACTTTTTTAGGCTGAGGAAGTTTCAAGCAGGAATACCACAATAAAGAGACTGTCTACAGGACAGAAGTGCAGTTCTCATTGACAGGCAGAAACATATTGCATGAAACAATTACTTCCAATCAGAGTACTTAATCCGAGTTAACCCAGGACACTGTTATCACTTTGCCAGAATCCCTGTGGAGTTTTGATCAAACATGTAATGCATTAAACATTATAATAAACAGTGTAAAAAAAAAAAAATTGAATGACTATATACTCTTATTTGTAAAGAGCAGATACAGAATAAGAATTTGACAGACAAATAAATACAGATTTTTACAGCCTCGAAAAAATGCACTGACTGCCTGTAGCAAACATCTACAGAGATTAAAAATACCCATCAGGACAGAAATATCCAGGAACTCTTAAAGTACTCCTTAGTTATCCTGCAAATAAAAGGTGTTAAAAATTAGTCAGTGGACATTTTATTCTTCAGGGAAAATTTTTATGTGTATTTGAGGCTTGCTTGCTTATCTAGTTATTTTTGGGCTCTGAATGTTGCCAGATATATGTGTGGGGGAAGAAGTCTGCTCCCAGACTCAGGAGAAGACTCCAGTGAGTTCAATGCCACCAAGCAGGAATTATGAATGATGACTCCTAACACCTCCTTCATGCTTGTCTCCAAAGGCAAAGCAGTAGGACCACCAGTGAAAAGCAACATGGCTTTCAAATACCAATACCTTAAAGACATTAATCACAAGGCCACACAGTTATGAAGAACTCCGAAGGAATTTTGGATGCTAACCTGCTAAAGTCATGTCAAATAAAGACGAGAATAAGGAAAACTGATGTAATGTCACAGGGCAGATGGTCTAGAGCTAAAAAGCACTCACTATTCTTCCTCTATTTCCAAATCAGAGGACCAACCCAAAATAACAGTCACTTCAAACCAAAAATGTTTTGGTCATTCAAAACAGCAGTACGCACTGTATCCTAATTGTGCATACCTCCTACCACTGTACTGCCAGAAACACTGACAAATTTCAGCTTAAACTTCAGCTGATAAATAATAGTAAAACTCATAAGGGTGTTCCAGGTTTAGCTGGGACTAAACTACAACAAAGGGGAAAAAATAATATGTATCTCCACTGCATGGACTTCCATATTGCAAAGTTCAGCTGCAATAGTTAGGAATAAAAGACCAAAAGCTCAGCTGCTGTTCATTTGTGGTTAACCTTTTTTTAATAGTTCACTAGTTCTGACAGCTCCATAAACTTACAAAACTAATTTCTTTAAGAGCTAAGATCTCCTGCTCAGCAAGCAATTATCCCAAGATTAGTGTCTGGTAATTAATTTATTCTCTTCAATGAGCAGAAATAATAGGAATTTGGTTTCTGTGACTTTAAGCAGCTCATGCTCAGTTACCACCAGATGCTCAAAGTCATCACAATGAATCAGAGCAGGAAAATATATTAATTGGATTAAGTGTTACTTCTACTTTCCCTCTTTCCAGTTGAAAATGGAGAACATCTTACCTCATTTAATGTAAGGAATGTGAAAGTAAATGTAATAAGAGTAGTAAAACTATTAAAATAACAGAAGAGCATTTCCATTTTCCTGCATTTCTCCTCTGGTTTGAGAGCTCAAAAGAGCAGACAGATGCAAACAGAAATTGTAGAAACCAGCTTCATCTTGGCAATTCTCATCAGTAAGGTATCAAGAGCTAATACACAGAGGAACTCAGAGACCTGACAATTTGCTGAAGATCAACAGCACAGCAAAATATTGAGATTAATTGTCTAGATAACATTCTTAAGGGGAAAAGGGAACAATTTCAAAAAGGAAAAAACCCAAAAATATGCTTCAAGGCATTTTCTAACAGAGGAGCACTGACCTTTCCAGATACTGCTCATATACAGACAATAACTGTCAGGAAAAGAAGGAAATGGCTCTTCACTTCAATGCAGATACCCAGCAGTGCCACTGGTTGCCTACACCTGTTTAAGCCCAAACCAGTCAGCATGCTATTCCATACTATTTTCATAGCAACTGGTCTATTTCCAGAGAAATTAAAAGAATTACAGAACAAAACAAAAGAGTCAAAAAAAAAAAGCAAAAACAAAGCCAACCCACACACAGCCCCTCCAACACAAAAAAGACAGACATTCAAGTTAAATAAATAATAAAACAAAATAGAAAATATTTCATATATCATATGTATTGAGCATATATAAAAGTGATGATTAACAAGATTATAATCGGGTTTTTTTACATAAAAAGAGCAGCAAAAAATGTCCAGGCTTTCAAATTCAATTCTTCTATTGTTTTATTTAACCTCTAATACCAACATAAACTAAAAGTAACCAAATTTCTTGTTATAACTAAATACTTTCAAGTTTTAACTGCTGCAAGATCTTCTTAAGTGGTTTCCATAGAACAAGAAAGCACATTACCAGAATGACTCCACTTGTATTTAGATATAGCCACCTAAATCCTAGCTAGATGATTTACCTATTAGACACCTTTCTCCTAAAAAAAAATTACAAACTTCATTTACAAGTATTTGGTTATCCTCCTGAGATGTAACTAACACATAAACAAAAGCCTCAAATAGCATATTAGCCCAGACAACACTTAAAAAAAAAATTTTTTTGAATGGCAGGAACCAACTGGCATCTCTCAGATACTTTGGCAATGTCCTGCCATGACAAAATTCAGAGAAGCAATGCACTGCTTCAGAGAGGAAGCAATTTGCAGTTGCCAACTTCTACCAAATGTGGGACTCAGCATGAATTCCCTCTCCCAAAGACAGGACATAACTGGCTGGCATCTATGTGTGCCAGCAGCTCTATAACCCTGCCAAAACCAAAACTGGAAACAAAAAGATTAAAGGGCAGTGTTGGGGGGGGGGAGGGTAGGACACACCAAGCAGCTCTATCTTGCCTCTAAGAACCATCTTTACAAGTCTACCAGTGCTGCTTGGCAAACTATTTCAACTTTTTGGATGTTTTCACACTGAATTTTTTATTCTTTGTAGCCTAACTTTACTCATCAAGAAACCATTGGCCTCAATCATAGCTGGAAAGGCTGCCTATAACTACCTCATATATGGAAACACCTGGAATGGATCCAGCACCTATAATTACAGTCTGTTGGGAGTTATATAAATGATTTTAAGCAGTCCAAATACAAGATGAATTTATCTTTCCAGAATCACTCAAAAGTGTTGGCCACGAAGTCAGCATCAGCTTGTTTTCCACATGCCATGAAGTAAATTCTAGCACAATCAGAAGCTGAAGATCATACAACATCACATGGAAGATTCATCAGGAAACAGAGCTAAATTACTGACTATGTACAAGACCAGAGCATTAAAGAGCTCCACAGGGTATTGCTTTCTATATCAATCCTACCAGGCTCTGATAAACCTGCAAAAGAAAGATAATTTTGGCAATAACCCCCTAAATATCCAACTAATCAGGTTTGCAAATGTGACCTCTAAGTAGCATGGACTGGTGCGCGTGTCATTGTAGGTACTGTTAGAGCAAAGATCACAAAGATATACCACATACTCATAGGGGTATGACAGTACTTTTTGGCATGCTACAGGACACGTGGAGTTGGATTTGGCTTCCATGTGAAAGCACCTGAGTGATGCCTTTGTGAGTGAGGAGTCAAAGCTCCCACTAGAGGCAGTGGAGATCTAGTCAGCACAGCTTGGGTTAACTGCAGAATTTCAGCCCATCCTAAAGCTAATAGCTGTCATCTGCCCAGCTAACTGTTCACAAACAATTAAATGTACTCAAGCTCCATCTACTCTAGAACTCCATCTACTATAATCGGCCAGATGAATTCTGCACCTTGCCAGTTTTCTCCAGTTAACAGCACTCTTGTATATTTTGTGTCACTGCCTAAAAATGCTTCCCAATGTACCAGCACAGCAAAACAGACGAGAAGAGCAAAGCTAAAAGAAAAATAAACACCAATGAAAGCAAAACGCACATTACTGGTACAGTGTGATGCCAAGCATCACTGAATGACTGGCACTAGTGGCATTTAACAAGACTGCATCTCACCTCAGTACATATCATGCCTTTCAGAACATAAAAAACCCTCCAACCATCACATTTGCTTCAGCACTCCGATAGTGACCCAGATAAAAACAGGAAAAAAGGTAAAGGAGGGGAACAACTATATATAGTTTACCCATTTATTATTTTAACACATGCCAGATAACTACTGAGGGCAAAAACGTAACTATAATACTTGAAACTCTCCCTTAATTAGAGACAAGCATATGAACAGACTAGCTCTAAAAGCCTCTGATACAGTCTTCTATCACAAAACATTTGTGATATCCTTGTCTTACACTAAAGTGAAATTCATTACCTACAGAATCTCACAGAAGCTATGCTCATCTAAGCTAAACCAATTGCACACAGGAAAATGCTTTAAAATTATGAAATGACTTCATAAAAAAATGGAGAGGTAGCTAAAGACAAAAGGTAACTGCCAAAGCAAACAACAACACCAACAAAGCATAGCTGTAATCAGAAGCAGTACAAGTCAGTTTGAAAGACAAGCACTTCTATGAACAAACAAATCTGTGTGGACACAGCATTCTCAGTGGAGGGTGGCTTAACAAGATGTCCAACTTTTAAAATAAGCAGATACCTTTGGTCTCCTCTTCACCAGACCTAACAATAAATGAAGGCTCCTTTTTCCTTCCTCTGCATTTACTCTAGCCCTGAACTCCTCTCATTTCAACCACCTTTGTGTAAACACTGCTAAAACATTCTTTAGCTTCTCTTAGTTGCCCACTAAACATTCATTTGCTACCCTAATCACAAACTGTTAACCCCACGACTCAATGTCTGTTCCACACAAAGCTACACTCAACATTTCACTAAAAGGTTGGCCACTTCAGGCACTTATTCAAGAAAAAAGGACTTGATTCATTATATAATTTCATACTTGGTGGCAAGATTACCTTAAAATGAATTCATCACCCCCAAGCTATGAGTTTTGCACAAAAGATGGGTGATAGTTCAGGTAATAATGGCATGGAGACCCTGAGAGAAAAAAAGTTAGTTCATGGCCCCTGTGATTTTTTCTGTCATAAAATTTAAAGTTCATAAAAAGCAGAGCTTTTAAACTGAAAGCTTTTAAAACTTATAAACTGAAAGGCAAATCATATCCTGGGTGCATCAGGCACAGCATCATCAGGCAGGCAAGAGAGAGCATTGTCCTGCTCTGCTCTGCACTGGGGGCAGCCTCACCTCGAGTGCTGAGGGCAGCTTAGAGTGCAACGATATAAGAAGGGTATAAAGTGTAAGAGAGCATCCCAAGGAGGGCCACAAAGATGGTGGAGATTCTAGAGGGGAAGCCCCATATGAGAAGGGACTGAGGTCACTTTGCTCAGCCTGGAGGAGACTGAAGTGAGACCTCACTGCAGTTACAGCTTCCTCATAAGGGGAAGAGGAGGGACAGACACTGATCTCATCCTTGTGGTGTCCAGTGACAGGACCCGAGGCAATGACCTGAAGCTGTGTCAGGGGACGTTTAGGTTGGATATCAGGAAAAGGTTCTTCACCCAGAGGGTGGCTGGGCACTGGAACAGGCTTGTCAGGGAAATGGTTACAGCATCAAGCCTAACAGAGCTCAAGAAGTGTCTGGACAATGCTCACAGGCACATGGTGACTGTTGGGGTCACCATGTCCACCTTACTTTTACCCATTTCCAAGTATGACCACTCCTAACTGTCTTTTAGAGTCTACTGAGCCTCCCCTACTTCACACTTCAGTTTAACACACTAAAGAAAAGCAATAACCAGCCATTTTAAGCCATTGGAACCAAGTTGTGGTGTCTTAGTCACAGAAATTATTCTCCTTCAAAAAACCAAATAAGTGTGTTGAAGAGGAATTCCAGAACAATTCATGGAGTGCTCTATAGATCTCTGCAAAAGATCAAGAAAAGCACAGCCCTAACATTCTGTTAAGACAACGTCTTGATAAAAATAATGAAAGCCTTCTCATTTTAAGAATACTGTTCATACTATCCCCTGCACAATATTATTCTGCACAATAAACACTGACCAGCAATCTCTCAGGCTGAGATTCTATCCAAAAGAACTAACACTCAGTTTCCAGAGAATTGACACTGCTTATAAACAGCAAGATGTGAAAAATGCTAAGATTTATCACCTTCAGAAAGCAACATACCTTCAATATGAAAATTTGCTACAAGTCTTAAGTTTCTATCCTTTCCATTCTGATTATTAACTTGAAACCTAGAGGAATGCTGTCCCATTAAGAACCCACATCCTTTTTTGTTTGAAACTCCAGAACAATGAAATACTGACATTTTCAGACAAAACATTATTAATACAGTATACAGTTATTGGCACAAACCTCAATGCAGAGACTGAACATAGCATACATTAAGTTAAATGCCTTAAACCACATATACTAAAGATCAATACTGCAGCATGAGGTCGCATAAACTGCATGCAACATACTATTTTCTTTGCCTAATATCAGAAAAAGAAAAAAAAAATCAGAACATTAGAGCTGGGCAATGCTGACTAAACTTCTGACTGCATACAAAGACTGACATTGTCCATACCAATCTTGTAGAGTTCTACTCCAGTCTTCCCACTAATCCACCCAATTCTGTCGCAGTCCCCCCCACACACCTTCAAGGGTCAGCGATTTCACTGCATGATACTAAATATTCATTAAACTGCTGCACTATGAACAAAATACTTTGATATGTACAGAGGTGTAAAAAGCTGATAATGCTTCATGCTTCAATTTGTGAAAAAATGGGGTTACTCTGATAGGATTAGAAAATACATCCCAGGCTTGCACTTTTAAGCTTCCAGAAAACTTCCTAGTGTTCATTTAATTTTCTAGATCACTGCCAGTACCCAGCTGTGGCAGAAATTATAAATTGAGAGTTCTAATTTCTTTCAAGTCTGGAATGCAATGCTGGGTTTTGAAGAGCCTAAGCTACATAAATATTTCAAAGGTAAGAAATTATTTGAAGTTATAAAAGAACAAAGGGCAATTCAAACTCCCTTTTGTGTGCCAAAATCATAAAGGCCTTCTTTCAAGTACACACCTTCAGTTTTGTCACACTCATGAAACCCAATGAATTCAAGGGGCCACAGGCAGTATTTTCACCGATAAATTGAAGGAGAATCCAAAAGTCATCATATAAATAGTACACTCAAGATTAAAAAAAATATTATCTAGCCATACTAAATCAACTTTCTGATAAGGCTGTTACTCTGAACCATGACACATACCACTGTCACATCCAAAATATGCGCCACAGTTCAGGCTCTCAATTTCAATCTCGAGTGCTTTGAGGTTAACAGCATCTTTAGGTAAAGCACCACTACCACTCCTTCCTCCCTCTCATAAAAACAAGCAGCACTGTATAGAAGCAGATGTCATCAGCCACTTCGAACCACTTTGAAACTACTACAGTATGCACCAAAATTGGAGCACACTGAAAACAAACAGGCTCAGTCTGACCTGTGGAACTCATTGAGATTTTTCCAATCCCAGCATGTGCAGTTACAACACAGGATCAAGTTACTGTCCTAGAAAGCCCTGGCTGTGTCCCCCAAGCACACTCTTTGGACAAGAGCTACAGGCCTCCTTGGACCAATCAAATCCATTTGTTTTACACCGATGTCCTTGTTGCTGAACTGCTCACTCCGTATGTGGTTTAGCTGCAATCCAGACTCTAATCTGGAGCAGACTAAGCAGATCCTCAAGAGACACACGGCTAGTAAATGCCTGGGTACAGAAACCAAACAAGGCAAGATCACAGAAGTTAGTCCAAGGACAACGGGCAGGTTTAGAGTGCTGATTCCAGAGGCAGCACAGACAAAATCTCCAAAATTCATCAACACTCACTTGGGTAATGAATGTTAACCTTCTCTTTTCCTCTTGAATTCTTTGACTCTTAATCTTTCAATGCAATATAGGAAGTGCTAAAACTAGGACATCTCTAATTAGAACAATCTCTTTTGATGTTGTAGTTAAATAAAGTGGGGGCTTGGGGGTTTTTCTTTCTTCAAAAAAAGCTTTCCTCCCTTTTACACAAGAACACTGCTCCTGGTCTCATATACTGAACTTGCCACCAAGAAAGTTATGGTTTGGTCCAAAAGAAGGAACTGCTCATTCATTCTAGACTGCAAAATCTTAAAGATCACAGTTTACTTAGAACATTATGTCATAGTGTTTTATCCTTGTTCAGTTACAGCACTGATAAAATACAGCTAAAATTGTGTGGTACCAATATCAACACACTTCTTTACAATGAACTAGGAAGACTTATTTTATTTAATCAATGCATTTCCTATTCACAATATTTTTATTGAAGCATCTTGAAAAAAGGCTAAAATCCATTTTAGGAGCCAGAAGACAGTCTTTACTGCACGTTTTACAAATCATCTTCCAGAAGACAACAGCTGGAGACTAAGAGAATTAAATTAATCGTTAACATGTTTTGAATTACTTACTATCCCTCTAATCTATGTTCTTAAAAATGCAAAAGAAAAAAGCTATTGTGTACTTGGAAGATATGCATAAAGTACAGCTCTGCTGAATAAAGCACACTGCAGAAGATAAACAGCCCAAGACTGCACAACTTCTGCTTACTCAGCAAAAAGGCAGCAAGAAAACTGCTTTACAACTTCCAGTCTAGCTACAAGTCCCTACCATCTAAGTGACACCATATTCCATGGGATTATAGGCATGTCGCTGATAACAAAGAGGCTGGGCTTGACATCCCAATAATTCCTTCCTGTGTGTGGGAAAGAACTAGCACTGATCATTTTTAAATTGGTCCCATCCTTACTAAATAGCTGTTATTAACTTAGCTATTAGAACCAGTCATTCCTATCCAGTTCCCACAAAAATTAAGGGCTGTATCTAAAACAGAGCTGCTGTTATTGTAATAAATTAGATTTCTGAAATGAAATCAGATAGTAAAAGATCACAAGGGAATGTTTTCTCAGAATTATCCTTTCTCTACTCATTTGGTGAAGGTTGAACTGCAGTGGTCTAAGGCTGCATGGTTTGTTCACAAACTGAAAGAATAAAAAAAGTCTAATCAAAGATATAAGAAAGAACCTATACCATTCCTTCGCACAAGGACTATTTTAAAACCAAGCAGCTATACTACCAGCTTGGATGATACTACATTAGCTTGGATGTAAATAATCAGTGCATCTCCTTCCCTGGATTTCACAGAGCAGAAACAATTTCAAATTGGGTAATTACTTGCTGAGCATTATAGATGAATGTTTATTGAAAATCCTTATTTTCCCTAGCAATATACAGCAATAGAAGTTAGAATTTTCTGAATATTTTTCCCATTTCAAAGCATGAACTTTGATGTGTAGAATTCTATTAAAAGAGTGTGGCAGGCAGCAGGCACTCAGATGCCTGAGGAGGTGTATGCTGGTGCAGTATTTATTTACCAGGTGAGGGAAATCTAGGAGGGGGGTCAGTACAATGCAGGACACTGGAGGTGACAATGGATTGACTTCACATTCTCTGAGACCTTCAAACATCAAAAGCCTGAAACACTAACAATGTCAAAGGTGGAGCAGACAGTCTGATTACTACTGTGAATGCAGAAAAAAGCTGCAAAGATAAGGGGAACTGAAACATCTGACAGACAATGAGAGGCTGAGAGAGGCAGTGTTGGTTAGGTTGAAGCAGGAAAGGCTGCAGGGGCAATCTTAGCATGCACAAATATCCCATGAGAGGATGTAAAGAAACTGAGCCAAACTCTTCTCAGTGGTATTCTGACAAGAACCAAGAGGCAATGGCGACAATTTGAAATAGAAAAAAAAATCTATTTAAAAGTAAGAAAAATCTTCTTTGCTCACAGTGGTCAATCATAGGCACTTTGGAGGCTGTGGAGTGTCCATCCTTGCAGATAATCTAAACCCGACTGGCAAGGTCCTTAGATACCTGCTCTAGTAGACATTGCTCCAAGGAGAGGCTACAGTTTGTTATTATCTCTAATTAACTCAAACTGGCTAAAAGAGCAAATAGACATATTATGCTATCATAGTTTAAGAACAGTCTGCTACATTGCTTCATACAAGACTAGTAACTCAATAATAGAATGAGAGATCAAAAACATTTAAACTTCAAGATTGCCTTCAATAACACGTCTTTCAGAAGGCTAAAGAAATCATGAAAAAAGAGACTGAACATTATCAGGAATTGAAAGTGCCCAGAGACAAGTAGACTGTGTTGGAAGACGAAATCATGTTTATGGATAGGCAAACACTAAGCATGAGGTACATCTTATGAAGTCTAAGAAAAAGGCTTATTAATAAACATACACATTTTGCTAACTTCCCCTTTAGACAGCAGTTATTTAAGGCAACTCAAAAATGGGGAAAGGTTCTGAGAAACCTCAAAGAATGGTAGCCAAAAAATGGATGAGTAAGATGGCATTGAACAGACTACAGGGACCAATTAAACAAAACAAAGTGGAAGAGCAAGGAGTAATGCACACTGGAAAACTTCAAAGCCAGCTAAGCTTCACTGACTGCAGGTACTAATAATAAGCTGCAAGAAAAACATTATGTTATGTAAATAATACAAAATAGACAGCACAATGTCATCATAGTACATCACTCATGCCAGAAAACAGCAAAGCCTCATTTTGTAACATGACACAGTACCCTTCTTCTCTACATTACAAAGAGTTAGAGCAACAGAGACATGGACAAAGAAATATCATTGGGAGTATGAAAGGTATTTCACATGCAACCAAACTGTCATGAATTGAGTACAGTAAAACTTAGTCTTTCAGTGGATTTCTATGAAGGAGATTTTAGATTTGTCTGACATGCGGCACACCAGAGTTCATAACTTGAGGCATGTGGATTTAATGCAGATTGGTAACAATTGCCAATCATCTTTAGAATTCTATAGGGATGTTTCATCACTATGAAATTCAAGTACTGCCTGTAAAGAAATCCACAAAAATTAACAGCTTTCAGACAAATTAGGAAGATTACTCTCCCTAAAAAAGCTGTCTGTAGCAAGTTAACCTACAGTTGGAACAGGAAGAACCTAACCAAGGTGAAATCCAATATAAAAAGGAAAAAAACAAACAAACAAACAAAAACACACAAAAAAATAATAATAAAAAAAAACCAAACAAAAACACAAGAAGACAACCCAAGTAATCACTCTGCAGAGTACTTAACAAGACAAGAGAAATGCTCCAGAGGCATAAAGACATTGCATGTGTGCATGCATAAACAGTAGTGATATTAATCATTCTGGTCTAAACAAAGACAGCATACTGCAGAAATTGCCTTCAACTTTCCAGTTTGACTCAGTCATCATATCAACTATTCCAGAATCTTCATTTACATAGGTATTTAAAATCACAAAGCCAGGTCAAAAGGGTACAAAAATGAATGCAGCTGAATAAAATGAATCAGTACTTACATATCAGATTAGTTTTCAGGTTAGAACTCACTGTTGATTCCTTGCTCTGGTTTCAGTAGCCACACAAACATGAGAAGGAAAGCAGACTACAGCAGCATTGATAATCACAGGCACTATAGAAACAATTCCATTGTTTCCTTGTATAGCCATTTTTTTGTTCAAAACTGCAGTACAACTTTTTGTGGAACTACATCCTCCACTGCAATGTAATCCTTACTGACCAAGGTGTTAAACAGCAGCACACTTCCTTGTACCTCACACAAATTATACTTGTGTGCTCTGATAACTTCTGCATTCCAAATTTGACTTACTGCTTCTTAAAAAGAAAGGACAGTTGTTCTCTCATAACCCCTGTGACAAAGTTCACACTTTACAGGTTACAGCAGCCCATAGATTTGGAAACTTAAGTGTGGTTACACAACGTGAGGACAGTTACACAACAAGGACTTAAATTATATCAAAATTGCTGATGGTCTCTGGAGGAGAACTCAGGAAGATATCAAAAGATTCAAGAAAAGAGCAAAGGAAAACTTCAAACTGTCCTGTGAAATTATCCCTTGCAGATCTTTGCAGCCATTCAGCATTATCTTCTCAGTATCTGAATTACAGCCTGAATGCGAAAGTAAAATCAGAATTCTCCTCCCTGCCCTATGGAATTCTCAGCAATCCAGGTCCAAGACTCCTGATGGTGCCAACACTGTTGAGCCAGCCGATCAATCATCCTGATATCCAGATATGTCACCAGAGGCTGCACCTTAAAAGAGCCAAACCCAGAGGCATACAAGCACACAGATAACCAGCCCAGACAAGGTGAGGCGGGCTCTTCTAGGAGCACTGGCAAACAAAGCAAACACGTGGATGCAGAACTCTAATAGCTGTACGTACTCCTTGTGCAGGTGATACCTGTACACACAGGTGTACTTAATACTTGTGCACAAGAGAATAATCCAGTAGAATTTCAGAACAAGCATTGCAAATCCTAGAGCAAGGAGCAATTTAAGTAGTGGAACTAGTAATTTAGTCAGACTTTTTTTTTTTTAATGAAACCTACCATTTTTATCTCTTTCCACTAGTATCACAGTATTTATTTGCCTTTTGAAAACAAATACATGTACGTACACACATAAAACCCTATATAACAGAAGCACCTATCAAGACAGTAAAACACAGGACTAGATCAGGCTCACACAAATCTGAGATAACAACAGGACTGGCCCAGTGCTCCTCATCCCCATGCAACAACTCCAGTAGGGAAAGGAACCAAGTGCTCTTCCTGCCAGACCCTGGACTGGTCTGGACCAAATCCTTTCCCCTCAAGGGTGATCAGACTACAATTGCATTTGAACACTAGAGGCCAGCTAGGTCTGCCCTATTTCCAAGGGCCATGAGCCTCCTGTATTTCATTGCCATTGTTTTATTTCCACCCAACTTGTTCCTCAAACACAATGAACTATAAACAATGAACAGAGTAGTTTCCTGAGACTTCAGGCACACCTTTCTAGAACTTTTATACTTACACTAGGGGCTTTTCCTCTTCTGAAGTTGTGAATCAATTAGTTTTTGAACAAAAAATTACTACACAAGAATTGCTTATAGTGCACATAAGCTTTACATACATAAAGTGCACATACACTTTACATAAGCAAAGAAATGAGTCTTTTGCTAATATAAATACCAAAATAGTGTGTACTAGTTACATTCAAATTTCTTTCATAAAAAGGTATCCCTTGAAGGAATTTTTGAACCATCTATGACCCACAAGTTTTTCCATTAATACTCCTAAAACCAGCAACAATGCTAATTATAATTCTTTATCTTATTTACCCAGTGCTGATGCTGCATGCTGTAAACAGCCTTGCCCATACTTTTGGCTCCTTAAATTCCTCATCTGTCAGGCAGAGTCACTTCTTGAGGACATCTGCCTTCATTCTGCCTCCTCCCTTTTTGCCTTTCAGACTGATAAACACCCACCCATTTACTAACATCAGACTCTAAATAAATAATATTTAGTGCCCTCCCATTTTGCCTTGCATTGACTTTTAAGATATTACAAGAGGTTATTAAGAGATACCAAAAGAAGCTTTTATTATAACCTACATAATTCCTCTTTTCAGGAAAAGCACCAGGTGACTGACGACTACTGCCTGGTCCCAAAAGAACAAGAACAGGCACACGAAAACCTCTGGCAACACATGTGCTCTTGGCAACAGCTAAGTAATCCCGTAGTAAAAAAAAAAAAAAGCGACCTAACAAACCACAAACAGCTCTGAATTCTTTGGTACTGTGGATCAGCTGCAAAATTCCACAGACACCTGGGGTCCTTAAAGAAATTACCTGGAATAATCATACCTCTCAAAAAAAAAAAAAATCAGCAGTTCAGATAATAAAGAATTTTTTTTTTTTTTTTCAGGAAGGATTAGACTACTAAACTTTGCTTTCCAAAGCAAAGCCCCACAGCAAGAAAACTTTCATTACAAATTCCAGTTTTCCAATTCATTAAACTTGACTAACTCAGTTACCACTCCCAGGTTTGAGTTGCAATAAATTCAAACACAAGAGACTCAGCAGATTAAGTATTTGAATCAATACCATGGGAATGATCATGCTAGACTTTTAACACTAAAGTCATGGTGGCTTTTCCCTTCCAGTACCCCAACTCATTAAGGTACTTTCAGGCATTAAAAGGAAAGGAAAGTTTTTTATCTGCTGTGCTTTTGTTTACAGCAGACTTCTTTTATTTGCAGTCCTCCATCACATTCACAAGAGTCATCTAGTCAAGGCAGCTATCTTGTAGTATTTCCCCCAGTTTGAACCCATTTGGATTTAAAAAAAAAAAGCAAAATTAGCACCTTCTGCATTACCTGAAAAAGAGTGTATCAGATAAAGCAAAACAAAGGGCAATAAAGTAGCTTTTGTTTTCTCCTCAAATCACTTAAAAAGCAATACGGGAAGTGCTGGCTGCATCCAAAACTCAGGACTCTTCCTGCTCTTCTAAGCAAGATGCAAAACAACTATGCTCTAAAGCCAGGATCCATTTTTTTCCCCCCACTCTTTTCTGCAATTGGGTAAATTTTCAAAAACATGAGTGGAACACACCCACAATCTCCTTCATTTGGACACCAGTGGTGCAATAACCCTCTGGAAGGTAGGGGATAATTTCAGTCTTTCTCTTGTTGATTATTTTGACCACTGCACTACTACCTAAAGATGTTTTTTATTTTTTAAGTACAAGACAACAATTTTTAAGAGATTGTTACTACCGAACCAGATACTCAGAAAAAGCAAATTTTTACACTTCTGTACAATGAACAGGCAGAGTATCACCCACCCATTTGCTTCTGCACTTCTGACTGGGCAAGGGTTCCCAGGTCAGTATGCAAATGTTTGCAGCATGTTCTCTGAATCTCATTCTTCTGTGTGGACTAAGGAGCCTAGGCACCTACGACTGGATGTGCATTTCCCTTCTGAGAAACAGACACTGCCCAGCCTGATGTGTGGATGTAGCTTCCCATCTTCCTAGCTCAAGAACACTGGGGAATACACCTTGTAATATCACTGCAAATGATATACAAAACTGTTCAAATGCCAGAGAGAACATCACTTAATGCCCCACCACAGCTTTTCAGCTTTCCTACTTGTCTAAACACCTGCCCTGGATTTCTGCTTCAGACAAAAATAGTTATTAAGCTGCAGGAGGAAAATTAACTTCTTTGTCTTAACATCTCAACTTTAGGCCCACTTATGCAAGTATTAAGGAAGACATAAATTTCAAAAGGTCTGTTACACCCACTCTCTACTGAAAAAGTTTTCTAGAAGGCTTACAGCTCTGCAAGGCTAGATCTTTTTTAAGAAAGCAACAAAAACATAAAAGACAGTGTTTATTTTTCAGTATTTCATTTTAATAATTTAACACGAAGCTATCCTTTATATAAATCAACTTTATTATTATTTACTATAATAAAATATAATTTTAATTCTGCTCCTTAATTTCAACTGGTGTTATTCCAAGAGCCAGAAACTGCATTTCCTCAACTTACAAAGTTAGAGCACAAGACACTTTCCACTGAAAACTCACATGAAATAAAACAGAATGCATGCTTACCTTTTAACTAATTGAATCTTATGGATCTAAACTGTTTTATGTCAGTAGCATGTGAGAGGACTATTAATGTTTTTAAAGTTCACTGGCGAGTTTTGTGACAGTGGTTGCAGCAGCAAATCTGCACATCAAAACGCTGGGTTTGGCAATTGTCAAGCCCATTATTGACATTTTGTCACTGTACCCCACTATTAATTAATCATGTAGACCAACCTTTAGGCTAACGGGGGCAGGGGAACGAAGATTTCTGCGACTAGAAGTGTGCATTGTAACCCGCACTGCACGACAGCGGATGCCTTTAGATCCAGTTGTGGAGGGAGCGGGAGCACACCTGCTGCTCCCCCGCAGCCTCTCCCCCGATGCCCCACGAGGTCGCTGCCCGGGGGCCGGCTGCGAGTGCGCACTCTGGCAGGGAGGCCAGGGGAGCTCCCTTCCCCTCGGGGGTATTCCCGAGCGCCCCATCAGGCTCCGGCCCTCCAGAGGGGTGCAGCTGCGGCGGTGCCCCGGGGCTCGGACACTGAGCGGCGCCGCCGCCAGCGAGAGCCCCCGACCGGGACACCTCCTGCAGGCGGGGAAGGCCCGAGGCGGAGCGAGCTGGAAGGCACCCCGACCTCTTCCCCGGCCACCCCTCACCTGTTTTGAAGGCCAGCTGCTTGTCTTCGCTGCTGCCGAAGAGCCGGAGCATGGAGACGAAGAGGACCCCGCACGAGTTCTGAATGCCGAAGACGGCGCCGTTGCACCACATGGCGGCCAGCACCACCACCCAGCCCCAGCCGCCCTCGGGGGGCTCCGGCGCCGCAGCGCTCTCGGGGCAGCCCGGGCTCCTGGGGGCCTCCACCGCCGCCCGGGGCTGGGCCCCGCTCTCGCCCATCCCGGGGCACCACTCGCCACCGTTCTCCCGCCGCGGCTCCTCGACCGCGGGCGGGCCGGGCAGGGGGGTCGTGGCGGCGGCGGGGTCTCCGCCCGCGCCCTGCGGCTCCAGCTGCTCGGTCACCGGCGCCATCCTCGGAGCGGCTGCGAGACCCTCCAGGCGCGCCTCTCCCGCCTTCCTTCTCCTTCTCCTTGCGACCTCTCGTCCCCCGCCCGCTTCAGCCCCTGGCCGCGGGGGCTGCGGTCATCCTGCGGCGCTCACTCTGTCTGTCTGCCTGTCTATTCGCCCGCCGATGTACGGCACCGAGCGAGGCCAGCACACCCCCCTCTTCCCGCCGCGCCGCCGCCGCTTTATTTTAAAAGGGGGGCTCCCTCGGGGGCGTCAGCGGCATGAGCGCTTCCCTCCGCGCCGATTGGCCGCGGGAGGGGAGGAGGGAGGGAGGGGGGCCGGGGAAAGGCAGGCGCTTCGCTCCGGGCCCCCCCCACCTCGCCCGCCGCTCTGGCTCTCCGGTGGAGGGGGTGGAGCGGGGCGGGACCGCGCCGTGCCGGCGGCGGCAGCCGTAAGCGCACCGTGCCGCGGCCGCACGGGGAGGGGGAGCGGGGAAGCGGAGGGCGAGGCTGGAAGTCAGAGGTTAACGGCCGCCGGGAAGGGGGCGGGAGGCGGGCGAGCGCCCCGAGCCTGCACACAGGTACCGCGCACTGCCCTCGGCGGGCAGAGCGGTAAACAAGCCCCTGGCCCCGCTCCCGGGCCCTGCCCGCTCCCCACGAGGCAGGGCAGCTGCGCCCAGCGGTGTCCCGCCCGAGCGGGGCGAGGGGGAAAAGTCTGAAACTCCCGCCCCGGCCGCTTGCAAACAACGACGAGATAAAGAGAAGCGGCCCCAAAACGCGCCCCTCCCGCCACACACACGCACACACCCCACACCCACACTGGCGGTGATAGCCGGCTCTCGGCCCTGCCCGGCGCTCTCTGGCCCTGCGGAGCCCAATTCCCACCCTCCTCCCCGAGGGAAGGACTGCCAGCCCCGGCACGGAGGCGCCCAGCTCCGGGGCCCTCGGGGCATCCGCTCTCCTCCGGGACAGCTGTCTGCCTCCCCTTGGGACACCCTGTGCCAGGGGAGACCGTGCGGGAACCGCTTCTGCCCGGCTGTCTTCCCTGCCTTTTAACAAAGGAAAAGAAGTACTTGCTCCTGCACACCTCTTGACATATTTCCCATTTGCACAGAGGCATCAACTCTTGACCTTTCCTCCCCAAAGCCAGCGAAGTGAGAGGATAGGGAAAGCGCAGGTCAGCAGTGTTAAATGACAAGTTTTTGATTCACGATCCTACTTCCAAACTTGCAGACGCACATCTGTTCTCGCTGTTTGGCAGCTACTACTACTACTGCTACGTTCTTAGCAGTTTGGGCTTGCTTGATGAGGAAGAGAGTTTCTTGAAAGAAAATCAGCGGATTAAATCTGGATGCTTCGTCCTTCCCTGTGCGATCTGGAGGGCTCAAAGCATCCTCTTGCGTTTATGCACCATCCCAATTTCTTCCCTCAGAGCCTGGGCTGCTACTGCTATGCCTGCTGTGCCATCCAACTCCCCAGCCTGCCTACCATAGGCTCTTCCTGCTTTTTTGACCCTGAATCACTTTCTCGTCCTACCTACCGGTGGCCACACAGAAAAACGAAGCTTAATCCAAAACAAAGCACAGATTCTTAAAATCGTGTCTTCTGGTTCAGCACACGTTGCTCTCCACATGAAACGTAGTAGTAGCTAAAGAAAGAAAACCATATAACAATGTAAAATACATTTATGAATATAATGAAGTGCATTGTATATGTGCACTAATCTTGCTGCATGCTCACTGTCTTACTACCCATGCCCTTCTAAGTTAAACATAAAAACATTACACATAAACATACAGCAGTAGAAATTAAAAAAAAAAAAAAAAAAAGTCGAGCAACAAAACGCAATATAGTTTTATGAAATACATAATGATTGTCAAAGCAAAGAGAGTATTTGGCTGACCACTGAAAAACACATCTGTTTCCCCCAAGGAACAAGTCTGGATGTTTATTAAAACCCCAAGCCTATGATAAGCTTAACTATGCTCAAAATATTTCACAAGCAATTTAATGTGCAAAAGTTAACAGTTCACATTCTCCACCAAGACTGTCCAGAAGCTGTGTTCTACATCCGTTGAGCCTTCTTACAATAATTAAAGCTTCCTTCACCACAATATAACATTTTTTGAACAGTTATGATAGAGCAAAAGAACCTTTTTTGGTTTCAGATTCTATCTTCATTACATTTGTCAACGATTAACTTAATTAAACTTTCAGTTGCATAGAAATAAACAAGGGCAAAATCCAAGACTGGATCTTAATGTGACTGATTCAAGGGGTCATGGATCCACAAACTCTTAGATATGTTTCTAACTCTTAGTCAGACGCCTCAGATGGGAGTCCTGAATGGAAGCCTGTGAACTGTATGATGGAAAATTAAATCAGCTTGAGGGAAGTGCCACGTATATTTTCCATTTTGGACAGTGTTCAGTTAAGCTCAAGACTAATTGCTTCTCCGCATATTTTTCAAGGTAATATTTATGTACTGCAGTTTCATTTGCCTGTTTCCTATAAACACTACAATGACTCCCCCACTTTTTAAGATAAAGGATGTGTCTTTAAGAAACCAGATTATGAACATATTGTGTGCAGCTTCCACTTTAGTGCATTTTTTAAAAAAGATTCTATTTTCCAGTTTTTAAGTGTTTCTTATACCCTGATTAGTATGAACAAATTATTTTCCCTTTCTCCTCACACTGGGAATGCATAGTGAAAGATCAGATTCTCCAGTACATACAGTTTTTAAAAATGTGATGGCTATAACTATTCTGAATGTTTCTTCAGTATTCTGTACCTGTTGTCCTACTGCTATTTAGCTAAACTAAAAAATATGCAATATTTATATGTCAAACAAATTTAGGCTCATGGGGTCTTCCTTTCCAGGCCTTAAGTAGGTATCTGACTTTGTAGCTTCTTGGTACACTCTGCTCCTCTCAAGAGCTAAGCCTCTTCTCTTTTGAGAGAGGTCTCCTGAGATCTCAGCTATTTCCCTAGTAGTTCCCAAGAACAAGAACAATAAAATCTCACTCTTCATATATTTCCATAGAATATTTCCATAGAAATGCACTTTCCAATTTCCAGATAATTTCCATAGAAAATGCACTTTGCAAACAGAGTATGGGCAGGTTTGACTGCAGTTTGAATTCTGAAGTTTTTGATTCCTGGCTTTTTGTAACATTAACGATTCACAATAAAAGCACTGGTGTTTAAATTATTGCTATCAAGTAATTTTAAAAGTATTATTTGCAAAAATATAATACTAACTCTGGAAAAGTATGTGAAAGGAAAGCCACTTTCGTGGCTCTGCTATTTTAGCCCTGTATGTTCACAAGAATAACAGTTGAGAAAGAAAAAGAAGGAAGTTGGACATGAGATAATCACCATAAAACAGTGAAAATAAAAAGGTTATAGAGATACAGAAGATATACCTCATATATAGATAACTGTATATATTTCAGCTCAATTGTTGTTATAAACAAAAAAGAAAAAATCATAAACCCAACAGCAAAACAGAGAGAAAATTGGAGAAAAACAAGAGTATGGATAAGCTGAGAAATGCGATTCGAGGAAAGCCTTGGGTTTGTCTAAGATTCCTTCCTGTTTATGGTAATGTGCTTATTTTACATGTTTTATTAATACCCTACAGCTGATTACAAACAGCAATTGTGCACACAAAAGACATAATGCTCTTCGACAGGCATCTGCTATGGTGGTACTTAGCTGTGCCTATTTTAGGATCAATACATAAAAGACCAATGCTAAAGAAGGAATTTGCCCTATCATTTGTGGATTTTCAAAAGCCCCGGGGGCCGGGAAATGGCATCTTCTGCAATACTATCTGAAATTCTAGCCAGCCCCATTTAACATTGACTCACTTTCTCACAAGCTATTGAAAACAGACCAAGACTTCAGCTCTCACATGCAGAATTTTCTTTGACCATAAAGAATATTTCAATTGCCTATGACTTTAAAAAAAAAATACCTATATTGTTGAAGCCTGCTGTTAGTGACACACCAAGACAGCTTTTCCACAAATCATTTTAATTTTAAAGCTTTTCAAAGTCGTGTAGTATCCCACAAAAGTAAAGTGCACAGAATGCCAAGCCTGAAGAGTACGCTTTCAGAGAGTTTAATTCTTCCTTCTTCTGTTGATCTGATTAGAATTGTATTGTAATCAATGAAAAGGGTATGCCTACATCATCCAGAAAAAAATAGGTCTTCAGTAAAATGCCTAATTTTTCCACAAATTTTCAACAAGCAGTACAGTAGAAGCAAATCCAAGAAAGAGAGGAACTATACAGAGAGGACATGAGGCTAATATAAAATCTTGTGGCCAGTTAGACTAATGCATGATATTAATGATTAAGCCTTTCTGTTCTTTAATTTTCAGCTAGTATTATTAAGACACCTATTCAGCAGAAGGATTTGGACTTAGGTCAGAAAGATGAGATAAACAGGATAACCATTAAAACACAAAAACATATGGTATCGCCAAGTGTGTGAAGATCAACATTAGATTAAATCCTATTCAGTAAGCAGTGTTTATGCATCTCTCAGCCAGACAGGATGTTCTACTGATGTTTCAGACTGGGCTCCAGCTGAGTCGTATGAACTACCAGGGCTGCATCTGACTGCTGAGCAGATGAGTCACATTTTCAAAGGTAAAAACTACAGATTTTACTTGTTTACTGTAGGGAGCGTTGAAAGTGTCTAACCTAAGTTTGACAATACCTGTAACAGAAGTTTTCTAGACTGCTATTATTTGTCAAGATATAAGTTCCCTCCTAATTCCAGCCAGTATGAGAGAGGGAAAGAAAGTAGACTAAATGTCTAACTAGTGAAGCTAAGGAAAAGAAACACATCCAGTTCCCACTTCCACATTTATTTAAAACACCAATTCCAGACTTAACTTTTTTCATTTTTAGGTTCACCTTATGGCTCAGATCTGGCTCCTTTCTTTACAAATTAAGCTGCAGTTTAATTTATCTTCAGTGAAGAGTGGATGGGACTTGACCAGCTGCTGTCTGGAATATGGTTGACACAAAACTGCTACTGTTAAGGGTGGGCAAGTGAAACAAAGTAGCAGTCACTACCTATCAAAGCCCTCTGTCTGTCTATCCCAGGCTGCACAAAGCTAAATTTTTGATGGCAGACTTTTAGTGTAAGATTTCTCCAGCCTACCTTGTCACTGTCTCCACTGTGAACATCTGATCAGGGATATCATCTATGTAGTGTCGGTAGGTGGGAACAGGGGCACAAATTACTTTAAACATTACCATTTATAATAAGCAATACTGAAAGAGCACAGATAACTAGCTCAGATGTACAAGTGAGAACTCTAGACACCTAGAATTTGGTGAAATTAATCCCACCCATGGATATTAAGTTGAAGAACATCTTAAGATAATTTTTGGTCTGACCTCAAACACGGAATTTGTTTTGATCCTATTGCTAAATGAGGAAGCATGAAGAATACATTGTCCTAGCATGATCATTCACCTCTCTCTTGGCAGTGAAATAACTAACAATGCTGGCAACATTCTCATTCAGCTTCAAAGTTAATATCTCTTTCAAATGAGCAGGAACTGCTTCAAGCCATTGTTTTAGGCTGTCTTCAGGCTTGGTTTGATATCACTATGCAGGTCAAGTATTTCATACTGCATGCATTATTATAGGATCTGAGTACCTCAGAGTTCCTTCCTTTGTTTATGTAGATTTAATATCTTCCAGGCCACCTTTGCAATTTCAAGAACTCAATTTTGATTTCAACAAAGGTTTGGAGCACCAGAGAAGCAAATGTTTTACCAAATCAAACAAATCAGATTGTTGTCTAGATGCAGATTTTAGTTGGCTGCTCAGTGGCCACTCAGTTAACTTTTCAGGCTGCAAAAAGCTGAAAAAGAAAAAAAAACTACTACCTCTGACAGTGCTACCTGGAGTGAAAACCCACCAGCAATAGAAGTGACACTGATCTTGCTGACTTGATTTTTAAGAATTCTAATTTCTATGGAAGTTAAATTAACTTTGTTGCACACCATTGTCCATTTGTCCCTTTGAAAGTGTTTCTGTATTAAAGGCTATTGCAGGGGCTAGCAGGTGGTAGTGGCCCCATTTCAAGGTATGATTTACAACACTGTCAGCATTTTACTTACTAGGTAAGCAAAACTGTGTATCTAAGTGAGTCAATTCAAATATTAAGGCATATGAAAACTGTTAACGAAGTCTTCCATGTAGAAAGTCTAGTTGCCTTTGCAAATTGAACAGATTTATGTTGACAAATGCAACATTAAAAAATCTGACATTTAAAGACTGTTATAAGCAAAGAATAGTTTTGGTCTGTATATATTTGCATGGAAGTATTTAAACTCTATCAGATATTAAATATATGGTAAATAATTTAATGCATCTCCTTGCAGCTGGTACAGAAGATCTGTTATCTTTTCTCTCTCTCTCTCTTTTTTTTTTTTTTTTTTTTTTAAATTCTAAATTATTGTCCTCAGCCTACATCTACTTTTTAACTATTTTAACTGCCATCTGAAATCCTGAATTTGAAGTTGGGTATCCCACAAGAAAAAATACAGTCTTTTGCAGGTCAGTTAAAAAAAAAAAAAAACAAAACAACTCTTTCTGATTCACTTTTCTCCAATTGTTAAGTTATTTAATGCACAATTCATCCCATGTACGGTAATATGGGTGAAATAGATTCCAACAAAGGTGTGTGAAAATGTAACATTAGTTTGCAATTACTGTATTTTGTGAAATAAACATAACAATTCTTATTAACACCATTAAATATCTCCTCTCTTTCAAAAGCAGAATTAAATTAATCCTTCTGTTAACAGGGATTTTTTAAAAGTTAAATAAATCGTGTATCAGTGGCCTTCCTCTAAATATGTATTTACTTTGTGGTTAAGTAAAAATATACCACTTGTTCAAAAGTAAGCACATTCATAGGCCTTGCACTTTCTATTTATACTCTGATAAAATCCATCCCTATCAGATTAATGGGATAACCGTTACTTTACATACAAAAATGAAATAAATTAGTACAGAAAGATTTCTAGTATAGCCTATATTCACACAAATCAATTTCATTAAGGAATCCAAAACTGCCCTCCCTGTAACTTAGGCTGAGCAAGACAATGTGCTGCCCCTGGCCAGCCTCACCCCTGAGGAATACAAGGTTACCTTATACCTGGTCATTCATAGTGCTGCATTTTTTTGAAAGCCAGATGTGAATCATTCAGGTTCAGTGACTCCCAAATGTTCTTTGTCCTCCCTCTGAAACAACATTTTTCGTAACTCAAGAGATGCACACAGGCTAAGATTCCTCTCTGGGAATCCTAGATGCATTCCCTAAGACAGATAAAACATCATAACAATCTCCCCAATTATTTAAAATAAAGACTAAAGATTCTGCATAACAGAAGCTTCTGATCAGCACAGTGACATAACAGATGCAGTATCTATTTTCAGGCAGAATTATTCAGTATATAAAAGGTCTATCTATTTAGGTGCCTGTTATATCTGTCTTATATTTTAGTTAGAAACTCTTTAAAGAAAACACTTCCCTCCTTCTCTCATCAGGGTGAAATCAAGGTCATCTTATTTAAACTCCCTGGGATAGTAATATTTAAAATGAAATTACACTCCACCTAATTATTTTACTAAAAGCCTTCAACTCCTGTAAGCTCTTCAAGTAACATCTAAACCTTTAAGAAGTTGCCAACTGTTTGAATAATACAGTACACAGAGTAGCACCCTTTGAGGGAAAGCTTGCATGTTCAAATTGGGCCAAATAAGCAATAAGACAATATAAACCCAAGCCACTTAAACCACATGAATAATTCCCAGACACTCAGAAATCTGATTTATAACCATGCTATCGTTGTTCCAGAATTCACTCTGCTGGAATTTACTGAAGGATACTGCTGTGTACTAACAGGATTTTACAATTAATAAGACCTATAATGTACTGCTGACTGGGCATGAAAACTGTGTACTAAATTATGTACAATTCTTCTATTTGAGGCAAATTTGCTATGGAGAATAACACTATTAATCATTAATACAGAAACCTCATCTCAGGTTTCTGTATTATCAAAATATGCCTAATATTCCCACTAAGAAAGCCCCCCTGACATAAGGAGGTGATCTTAATAATAACCTGGGACCTTTAGTTTTACAGAAAGAATGTTTGCTGACTGACCATTAATGACCACTTTGTTCCCAGACATTTTAACTTTGTAGTTCCTTTGATCTTAAGACATTTTTCTAATTGTATTTCTGCAGGATATTTGATGTGCTGCCACCAGTCAGTAGAAAAGCAGAAGTTGAAGTACTACCAAACCTTTGTTATATATACCATTATATTTCCATATATACAAGAAGACCTTTTTTTTTCAAGTGTTAGGTTAATATTCCAAGGACATGTGGAAAAAGCTGAAGAAAAGTAATTATTCTCACATAAGACTGTTTACATATGAATGATTATGGAGTAAAAACAGACCTTTAAGTTGTGTTTGCACATGAATTATCGTGGGGTTACTACAGAGCCTTAACTTTAGACCTTCTTTTACTTTATGCAATCTAATAACTTGCACCCACATAGCAAATGGGAATAGTTAACCTGGTGTAAAATCTCATTGCATCAACCCTTGTTGATACCCTGCTCCCCTTTACACATCCAGCCTCCTATCTGCTTTCTCCTAGGGAAAAATAAAGTTCTTTATTCAGTGTTAGAAGAGTTGATCCACTCCAATTTAAATACAATTAGCAAGATTGTTACACACGTTGCAGTTGCCAGATCTTTATGGCTGGTAATACCTCTGCCAAAGTACACAGTATTTTTTTGTTTCAGTATGACTTTACAAGGCTATCGGTTGGAAAAAGCAGGTTTTCAGCTCTGCAATGAATCCAAGCATAGCCTGGAATTACAGACACTTACAAAAACCCTAACCTTGTGTTTGACTTCAATTTTCACAGTAGGACTGATACTCTGTGGTAACCTCCAAAGGGATTTGAGTGGAACTTTTCCCATTTTGATTTTCCTGATGTGCAGGATCAGTGTGAGAGAGCTAGGCTTCTGATTTTTTTTAGGCAAGATGTGTGCTTCTTGTAAATATGAGACATCACTCTCCTTTTGGAGAGCAATATATGAGGAGATTTTAACTGGAAGGACTAGTTGCCACAGGATGCTTGATGTCTCCTCTCCAGTTACACACCAGCTTAGTCTCTCACATTTCAAAGCTTTGCTGATGCAGAGAGACACAGTGTTTCTAACTCTGGATTTCTCAAGCAAATTGTTAGCTGCAGACCAATGTTTAGCTCTGTTTTCACCACCATGAGCCTCTTCTCTCTCTTACCCCAAAACCAACCCTCATAATTACCTGGAGGAATTCCTCCTGCTCTTTCCTAATAACGTGGTTTCCTAACAACAGTTTTCAGAAACAAGCTTGATGTTAAAGCCATGAGTACAGGCTTAGAGCAAGAATTTCTTACCCATTAACATGTAAGAGTTACAGGTTTGTTCGTTTTTTAAACAAAGGTTTGAACACCATCCCTGTGCTCTGCCTAAACTCACCAGCAGCAAATCCTGGCCTTCTTTTGGACCCTGAGGCTGGACAGTCCCTCCAGACTTCAGCTCCAACTGGCATGTTTCTGGTGGTCCAGACTCTCCCTCACTTAAGGAAGCACTTTCTTTTCTGACAATGAGAAGACTTGTAACTCAGGGTGTCACAGAACACAGGCCACTAATGACAGAAACACAAGGGCAGACTGCACACTTCTGGTCTGTGTACAGTAGCTTGGGAAAGGACCTTGAGTTAAAAACTGTTACTCATACTCTCAGTCTAGGAATGAATTCTCTCATTATATTTTGATGGTATCAATACAACTGGAAAATAAAACACAGTATTTCAACCAGTTTCAAATATTGAGTGTTTAAAAGTAAACCTGGCTTTTTGGCAGGACCCCTAGTACCTCTTCCAATAATTTTCCTTTTTTTGTCTCTTCAACCCTCAGTCTCACGTCAGAACAACTAAACTTTGAGCCACATAAAGCTAGATAAACCTTTCTTCATATCCTACTTATGCTTCTCTAGACAAAAAGGTCACCAGAAATTATTCAAGGAATTTTTTCACCCCACACTTACTTCTGTACCCCCTTCTGGCCCAGTCATTTCTGTCATGTCAGCTTGGACCCCCTTCTTAATCCTTCCTCCTCCCTACATCAGGAGTTGCCAATCCTGAGACATAAAACAACATTCCCTAAATAACACATTGTTGTTAGCTCTACAGAACCATTTCAGTGTGAAAATGGAACAGAAATTCAGGCAAGGAAAAGGAAAATATCTATGTATTTGTCCATTAATCATTGTTGTGTTTTGCTGGCTCTTTACATCATTCCTGAAATTTTTCCCTTTTACAGCAAAGACCCTAACTCAAGTTTACATTGATTTCTCTGCAGTAGTCTTCTGTGCTAACCTCCTCCAGAAGTCTGTAATTTAATACATGTATTATCTGCAACTGCATGCTCTGCTTTTTTTTTTTTTAACTTCTGAAATTAAACAGGTCATTTCCCATAGATTTGTAACAGCAGGAAACACCCACTTGTACTAGCTTTAATTTCAGCTTTCCATGTCAATGCATGTCAGGAGCATTTGACGTGACAGAAAACACCCCCAAAGCAATGTAGATTCTGCTATACCATTAAAATTGGACCAAAAGTTTCCAGAACAGCAGAACAGAGTTAACTGTTGAGTGAACAGAACAGCATTAAGTTCTTTTCCCCTTAATGTATGACAACACTGATTTCACACACTGGGTAGCTCTGGTATCTGATATGGTAGTAGCTGACAGGAAAGCTGATCACAATTTCCAGAGTGTTTTTATGCTCAATGTAGTGTTACGGTGACTCAGACACCGCAAACCCCTCTTTCTGTACGCCTTAAAGGCCGCCTAAGGATATCTTATAAAGCAGGAATTGCCATCTGCTGGCCACGCCGGGAATGGGCTTTGTCCGCAATTCATCTCCCTGACTAAATTTGGAAATGGATTTGAGCAAAGAGACGGTGCCACTGTCAGCTGAGTCTGCCCGCGGGACAGAAGTATGTACATACTTCTTCAGCTCACGCTGGAAAAGGAGGGGGCAAACTGTAGAGGAAGAGATGAGTTTGGGGAATCCATGATGCTGAAGCATTGATTTTAAAACAGATGGTAAAATAGTTTTGTTTTCATCTAGAAATTACACTTCAGGTTTTATACTTTTGAGTGACAAAAAGAGAATGTAGGGGTGACAAAACCTTTGCTGCTGGGAGAGGAAGGCCAAGTCTCTGCAAATTTCTCTTTCCAGATAAGAGCTGCTTAGAGGCAGCAGGGAGGCATCACAGTAGTTCTTGCCCATTCTCAATCCAAATCCTGTATAGCACAAGACAGTCATCCCCTCTCTTCCCTCATCTGCTTTTTCATAGCTGTGACTTCTTTTGTCCCAAGCCCTTCTATCTCCAAACCTGTTTCACAAGCTGCCTCCCCAGTTCTCAGAGTCAAAACATTTCTCTTCATTCTTTCAGTCCAGAACCCTTCACACTTTTCATCTTCTTTCCCAACCTTCCTTATGTTTTCTATTCTACCAAGCCTTCTCCCTTTTCCCCTAACTCTTCATGCAGGCACACACCATTCCACTGCACGACTGGTTTGCAAAGGAGTAAAGCAGTAACTTCCTCTTACTATTCCCCAGCCTTAATAGAATTATAATAAATAGAGTTTTATCACTCATATTTTCTAGCACGAGTTCCATAGCTTAAGTCCCTGTGTTAAAAAATTGCATCCATTTAAGTGCCACCTATTTTCTTCATTGCATAGTCCCAAATCAACCATCTTTTCCCATGAAAGCACAACAGGGACAAGGAAAATGGCCTCAAGTTGTACCAGGGGAGGTTGAGATTGGGTGTTATGAAGAATTTATTCACAAAAAGTGTTGTCCAGGGAAGTGGCTGAATCACCATCCCTGGAGGTATTTAAAAGATGAGTGGATGTGGCACTTGGGACATGGTTTAGTGTTGGATGTGGCAGTGCTGGGTTAGTAAATGGTTGGACTCAAACCTCCTCGAGGTATTTTCCAGTCTAAGTGATTCATGTTATCCATGGATTTCTGTATTTTTGCAGTGTTTATTTTCAGTTATATGCTTTCCAAGAAGACCTATTTATTCTTCCTGCAGAAGCCATTTCATATCTTAAGATCAGCTTTGGCTTTCTCTGAACTAGTTCTATTATAGCCCTTTTCAAGGTGGAGGACAGGGAGAGCTGAACTGCACACAGCAGGCAGAGTATAGGCACAATTTGGATTTATACAGCAGCAAATTTTTATACTTTATTTCATTTTCCTTGTGCTCATTGTTATTTCCCCATACTAATTTCTAACATTTCATTTCCTTTTTTGACTATGAGTATTAGGATGACCTTTTCCCTTTCTACTACAATTGCAAGGTCTCACTCCCTTTTTAATTGATGTCAGTTTTGTTTGTTGTTTGTGCGAAACAAGAATGCATTTAATTTGTGTGGCATTAAAATGCACCTTCCCAGTAGTCTTATGCATATCTTTGCAGGCACCAGTCATCTTTACAACATCAATCAAACTTCATTGTAACAGGTTATCAAACTACAAGTTATGGAAGAACTTAGCAATAGCTCCCTAAACCATGTCTAACTGGCACATAGAATCATAGGATCACTGAGGTTGGAAAAGACCTTTGAGATCATTGAGTGCAACTGTAAAAATTTTACTGCCCTGTCCACTACTAAGCCATGTCCCTAAGCAAGATGTTTACAAGTCTGGACCTGAGTAAATGCCTCATCTGCAGCTTTCTTGGAAGGGTCCTCCTGTTTCTGCAACTCTTTCATCTGCTGGCATTGGCATTGCCAAGACAATGCTGCATGTAAATATTCAGCCTCCATCTGAACAATAATCTAAGAAGAGAAAATAAAAAAGAAAGTGTCACACAAGTCAGAATTAGTCATGTAAAAGTACCTTTGATATCACACACAATTCTCTTCTCAGAAAGAACATGACAGAGCTAGAAAGAGTACAAAAAGGACAAATAAGCAATATTTGTCCTGTTTTATGGTTTGTGTAAAAAACATCTAAATTGACCAAGACACATTGACTTGGGAAAGAAATCAGCAAGGAAACTGAGGCCTGTAAAGTCATGATAGGCATGAAATAGGTGAAAGGAAATGTTTATCTGATAATACTCAAAGAGAATAACTAAGGAAGAGCTGAGAATATGATCAGACCTCAAGTTTAACCCAATAATTCCTGTGCCACTCAACAAAACTAAATTATTAAACTAACCAATACAGAGTATTTAAGATGCCAAAATTGCATACTTCACCAAACAATAGGAAGAGTCATAAAAGAAAGATGCAATAACAACAAAACACATCAAAAATATGTACTTACAGCTCAGGAACTTTTCAAACTTTGGATTTCTTTATACTAGGAAATAACAGGAGAGGTACTGAAATAAGGCTCCATTGAGTTTCTCCCTGTTCTCATACTCCTTCCCAAAGTACCAGGAACTTACTGGAGACTTGATGTTCATTTTAAACTTCCAGGGTGGAGCACAAATGCAGTTCCATAATACCACAGATGCTGCAGTGAATTTTTTCATATTTGAGGAAATTACAGGGACAACCCATCCAGCATGTAAGAAGTAAAGCCTTGCCTATGGGAAAGGAAGTGTCTAAATCATGTCCCCTCAGATGAAAAGGACTCTTGATGCTAATAGAGTGTCATTGTTTTTTGTCTTGTCACATGGGTGGAAATTCAAAATGTGTAGACGTAAAAATGTCAAAGTAAAGCATTACACTTTTACTAAACTGGATTTCTTTTTCTTCAACATGCAAAAGAGTAAGATTGATACTTGCATTATTGGCAATGTTATACCAAATATAAAGGTATCAATGCTTCAATAGTGACAAATCAATTTTTTCCTTTCTCTAGAGTTTTCATACAATGGAAAGTTTGGCTTTTTTATTCTGACTTGGAACAACACAAAGTTTGAAAATATTGTGATTCTGAGAAATTCCGTTTTTCTAAGGGCTTATTTTTCTCATAGACTGAGAAACACAGTGTGTTTGGAAAAGGAAGGTTCCTGTCACTTGAAAACATTCATCTTGGAGATATCTTTATTCACACAACTGCTAAACTTTAGTGATCTCATTGAGATCTCTCCCTCAGCAGGAAGTGAGAGTAGCAGTGAGCTCACTGAGATTTTCTGGCCCATGGAACCTAGATGTATTCCACACCCAAACTATCGATCTAAAACAACAAACCATCTTAACCAAGCAAGGACTTCTTGGCATGTATAAAACACAAAGGAGGAGTAACATTCCCAAACAAAGAGGAATGCCTGTTCTCATTAAGGGTTTCCCTCAACACAGGGAAAACAAGGAGCAGGGTTCTTCAGGACAGGCTGTGTTCAACACTATTCTGCAGTGTATGGTTGCAAGTAGACAGGAGAGATTGGAGGTCAAGGTCTTAAAGCTTGTTTGTTTTAGAAGTAGAAACTACCACCATTCAGGAAAGCCATGTTCAGTCTCTGAGCAAGTCTCCAAGGCAAGTGTCTGGTTCAGTGTCCAAGAGGGGACATAGAAGACCAGATATTTCTATATCAGAAGACCATGATTTCTATCATCTAGCTTTTATTGTGAGAAAACACTTCTGCTATTGCCTTGTCTTAATAATTTGACTGTTTTTTCTTAACACTCATTTGTTTTGCTGACAGAGTTGGGCACATGGAAACTAGCCCTTTACCTACTAGGTTGAAAAGTTCATCCTGTTCTACCTTTTAATAAAACAGCAAAACTTCCCTGTAAACTCAGCTCCCAAAACTGATTATTACCCTAGTAAAGCTGGCTCTGAACGAATGTTGGCACAGTTTTCATAAACCACAAGTTTTGACAAGCTTTTTCCTTCTTCTCTGCTAGCATTTAATACATCTTTTTCTCCAGGCATACTAGTCAGGTGGCATAGATCTCCTGCCACAAGCATGAGTCCCTAAAGGAACAAAAATTACCTTTGACAGGATGTCATGCGTGACAGATCATCTCTAGGGTAGATTAATTGTGTCCTATGCAGCCCACATGCTGAAAAATAATTTCACCTTTCACTTTTTGATAATATTCCTTTAACTATACTTTTTCCTTAACATGGACAGCTTTGTCTACACATGCTTAAACCTTTCAGTCACTTAACCGCATCGGCCACAGATTATATTTCCTTCCAGGAATTGAAAGAAAAGTAACTAACAGTAACTAATAGTAACAACTATTTCATCCTGAAAACAGTAACATAGATCTAATGAAATTTAAATGAAATTTAAGGTATTTTTCATAGCTGGAGAAAATAACTAAAACTGCTTTCAAAAATGTGAGGCTTATGCTTAGATGTAGCATTAGCTTTCCAAGCAAAACATACAAGTATTTCTAATCATGCTCAGACTAGAACAAGCCCAACTTAATCTTTTATTCAAGTTTATTAAACAAAATCACTTTGCAGCTCAAATAGTCTTGTTCATGGCATGGCTCCATACCATCAGAGGAGAAAGTATGTTGAGAAACACTCATAGTGGAGAAAATCCTTCCAGTTAAACTAGATGCCACATAGGGAGTTTTATCGGGAGGCTACTCCTGAACAACAAGAAATGTTTCCTGAATATTATTTTGAAGGCTGCCTTAAAACCAGTCTGGACCATTTCTTCATGTTTTGCTAAAAATCACACAGAGGTCATCTAGCATCTTTCTTACAACTGGTGTTGGTTTTTGTTGAAAAAACTCAGCATTTCTGAGAGGTTTTCTTTGCAAAGAAAATTAAAAATCATCAGCGGTTCCACTTAAGTCAACTTTTTCCTGACCATGTGACACTGACAGATGTGCCAGCCACAGCACAGACGCAAAGGCTTCAACCACAGGAAGGTATGTGGAAACCACCAACAGAGACCAACCGACAAGGAATTCATGACTTCCACATTTTATCTTTGTTCCCAAAGCAAATCCGTTTGGTTAACCTTTGCTATCACGTCTGTAAAATGGTGTTAAAAGAGACCGTCACAGGCAAAGCTGTTATGAAGCTTACTGGCAAATATAGGCCTCAAACTCCATTCAGTTCCTTAAGAGCAAACTCAGAACTGCAGCAACTCTCAAACTTGGGCACTGTCTTACAGATATTGCTGTAAGCAGCAACACAAGTGGCAGGAGTTCCCTTACACCTCCCATCCCATCCCATCCCCAGCCTTTTGCTGCCTCCCCAGTGCAGCAGTGTACATACAGTTGTGCTGTGAGCCAGATCAGGGAGCTGATCCAGGCTTCAAAGCAAAGCACAGCCCCTTCCCTCTCCCCGACCTTTTCAAGTAAATTCAATGCCCTGACCTGATTGCCAGTCCCACAAACAGCTGCACCTTCCTAACTCCTGATGTCAGCACTGCTGCTGCACTCCCCACAGGGTGTTATCTAGAATGTGTTGGGTTTGTGTGGGATTTTTTTATTTTTAAAGAAATATTATTATCTATGACCTACTGCTGCTGAGAAACTGGAGAAGGCTAATGGCAGGAAGGGTGGGTATTCCTCTCTCTCTCTCTCTGGAAGGAAGGAAAGGGAGAAGTACCCAGAAGTTACCAGGTCTCTGAATCTTTCTTCAATGAGCCTTTCTGCACAGCCCTTAAGAGGTGAACATCTGAAACACAAAGAGAAACCCCTAACTCATCAACTACAGAACATGTTTGAGTCATACCACTGTTTTCCCTACAATATCTGAGAAGCCCTTACTTATTTCAAGTATCTTCAGAGAAGAAAGGAAAAAAAAAAAAACAAAAGAAGTAAAGCATCCACAAACTTCTTTTCACAACATAACATATAAATCCTGTGTAACATTTCTTTCAAGTAACCCTGTTGAGCAAGAAATTATTCCTGTGTGCAAAATAAGTCAACAAGAGATGAAATCTATTCTCTCTTATGAATTAAAAGCTCATTACTGTTTATTGGCATGTTGCATGTGTCCTTTGGAGACCATCAATTCTTCATAATAATCTATTTTCAACTGAAAAAAAATAAAAAAATAAAAAATTGAACTGCAGCAATGGGAGGTAAGTGCAAATTCTACATCGCACTCTTTGCAGCAATCTGTCCCAAGACAGACTCCCTGATACAGCAGCTGTGACTGCCCATCTTTGGCAGTGACTCACATCAAACAGGTGAGAGTCTCATGAGAACTTTGCTTAGAGATATTTGGGGTGAATTTATACTGCCCAATATCTCACAATTCTTTGTTGCATTGGGAGACTAGTCTCTGTCACAAGCAAGAGCAAGACACAGTAGGAGAGAGCGGCAACATTTTGCCTGAATCTTCCTCCTCCTCACTTCTGCAGTCCCTTCCTTCAGAGGAGAGAGCAAGTTCTAGGCCAAGGAGCTCAGGTGCCACTGGAGAGAAACATTAGCAAATTGCAATCAAAGCTGAAAAGATGCAACTACTCATGGACTTCTTTGGATTAGGAAAACAGGGAGCCTGACTTAGTTCAAGGAACATAGCTTTATCTGAAAAACAAGTGGAGGGGGAAAAGCCTTTCAAACTATCTCTTAGCAACAGGCCATCTTGGGACCCAGCATACCTATCTACAACTAACACAGACAATCACTGCTGCAGCAGTAATTCCAGGGCATACAGCAGCAGCAGTAATTCTCCTGCCTAGAGGCCAGCAGTAGAGATCAGTAGTTTAATTTTGCAGATTTAAAAGGGGGAGAAATAACGCCAGTACCTAAAGCAGCCTTGGAATTCATCACAGAGCTCTGCCTTAGGTGACAGCCCTTTCACTGCATACTTGCTGAGCGCTGCCTTCTCCAGGGAATACATCTAAATGTTGGGAAACAGGGAGAGAGACTTAGATTCTGAAGTTCACCTTACTTTGCATTGCAGCATTGTATATGTGAAAAATACAATTTACTGTGCATAAACAATGCAGGACAAGAAACTCAACTTCTTGCCAGCACAAAGAGATGGTTTGGGCAAACAGTGGAGAAAGGGCACTGCAGCTCTGTCATGTTTGTTTTGGAGGCTGTGAGGGTGAAAGGAGTCAAGGAGAACAAATTGCAACAATCAAAACAGAAGAGAGAGCCCATATGGACATACTTCAGGATCATGGATGGAGGGAGAAATTCAGATTTCATAGGTGTTGTGTTGCATCACAGAAAGAATTACGGGATTATCAATGGGGAAAATTGGAAGAAAAAGAGATTTTGTCATTTACCATGCATACTCCCTGTTAGTTCTACTAAAGTTCTAAAGTTCTACTAAAAACTTTATGTCTACTTCCCCTCTGTGCTTATCTTAGAGAAGCTGGGTTGGGGTGAAGCTCAGCTAAACACAATATCACTGAAAGTCAAACAAAACAAGAAATGAAGAAGAGATGCCTTAGAAATTTCTTGATCAGAGAACATCTGCTGTGTTCACTTATTGCTCTGAGCAGATGATGCCCATGTTATTTGGGACAAATTTTAATCCCAGATTACCTACAAATTTTCACTATGTTCTGTACAGATGTGTGACAGCAAAGCTGTTCTTCCTACAGTGTTAGTCATATTGCTAACTTGGAACATTCATCCATTTAGAAAGGCAATCCCACAGAGGCTTCACATTCAGAAGCCTCATGTCTCTTTTCCTTGTACATTTTTAGGAAACCTGACTTCTGATGCAACTGACCTATTTCTCAGCTATGGTTTTGGATTGCATCTGGGAAGTGTCAGTACTACTAGAGGCACTTTAGCAAAGTTCAAAGTGAAGAGATAAATTGCACTGGGGGAGAGGGGAGAACTCTGCACCATGTGTAATACACATGTTAACATGTATTATGTATGGCTATGTTATATATATTATGTACAGCTAACATTTTCCACTTTCTTCCCTGTAATAATGAAAGTACTTCTAACAGAGTTCTGCTCTAGTCTCCTTACCCTGTTCCCCTGCTCCCTCATATTTAATAGCATCTAGAATAAGCCTTCTTTCCCCTGGGTGAAGGATGCAGCAGCCAGTGTGATACCTGATGTGTCTGCCACGTCCTCTTTACATGCTCTTTTCTAACCCTCCCCAGCTGCAACCAAACCAGTGGTGGAGTGAAACCCTGGCAATCAAACCCAGAAAGCACTTACTGAAAACAAATAAGGTTGCTAAGGAACTGTAAAGATAAGCTCAAACCTATCAAATCCAGGAAGGAGAAGAGAGTTCATATGTTTTTTTCAAACAGACACCACTCACTGCTCTTGTTGCACTCTGCTCAGTCTGTCACATTATACTAGCACAGAGCTAAGGCTATGATTATGTGCACCCAGGACAGATACTCAAAAATGTGGGAATCCCAAGAACCTAGCAGGTTCTCAGTATCTACCTCTCTTCCTACTTTTTACAATTCCACCACACCTAAAAAGAGCCAAGAAGACTTAAACTCTAGATAGGCTGTATATTATATGTGTACCATCAGTTTTCTATAATGACAGAAGCCTAGTTAACAATAGCAGTAAAGCCACCAGCAGCACAGCTGGGCAACATCAGCACAGAAACCAAGGGTCTACAGAAGGCACAAATTGTACCTTCCTTGCCCTTGCCATCCTGCCAGCTAGACTAAAGAGTGTGGGCTTGACTGACTGTTTGCAACTTCACCTCTGTTTTCTGCACAGGCACAGCCTCATGAGCCATGCTTTGCCCACAGGTGTTTTCTTCAAACCAAAGTTATTACTAGGCTCAACCCATAAATAAAGCTAACTCCTGTGTGTTGGGAGGTGGGAAGATGAAAGCCAGAGGAAAGGGATGAACATGCCAGCTATGTCTTGCCTATGCCAGGCACCCCCTGGGGCCATGTTTATGTGTTTTCAGAGCCTGGTGAACTCTGGAAGCAAGGAGCAATTGAGGTAGAGTAAGCCCCTTTCATCAGCTGCCCTTTGACTACTGAACATTCTGTTCCTCATGCACACAGCTGCAGACAAATTTCCCTACACTTAGACTGTGGAAAATAAGAGCATTCCACTAGAAAGGTTATATTTAGCCCTTCTATCACCATTCACCTCGAGTTAAATCAGACACTCAGAATGCAGCTGTTGCCTATGGAGCAGATGTGTGGTAATACCTGCTGTAACCCTGAAATCACACCAGCCACCAGCCTTGTGGCTTGTTCAGTGCTTCACAGCAAGGCGGAAACTTCTCCAGAGAGCACAAGGTGATCTCATTTGTTAACTTGGCGTCATCCTGTTTCATCATACAGAGATCAGAGCCATTCATTTCTGCTGTGAAAAACAAGAGAGCATTTTCACTTCACACTCGAGAATTTGCACCAAAATGGCACTACTTTGAGTACTGCTATGAAGTATTTATCAGAACTACAGTAAATTTTAGTCCTTGCTAATAACATAATCTGAAAGTGATTGGTAAGAAAAAGCATAACTTAAATATACACATTACACTATATCCAGAAGAATTTCTCCTTGCCTCACATATCTAATATATTTTGTCCATCACATAGCTGTATTTTACCAGCACAAAAATCTATATATAAAGGGTATTCAAACAACCAGGGTATTCACACAAACAGCCACAGGTGAGGGACATCAGGTGCTTCAAATTCCACCTGCAAAGGGTGAATAAATTCACCTGGATTCTCCCCACTGACTGATTCCCCATGCTCAAGGACTTCTCACCTCCTGAAGCTTTAAGTATCCACACTCAGGTGTTGCAAGGTGTAGTAGCCCTAACCTGTCCAAAATTCCTCTTTCACAGAAGAAGCAAACCAGCAGCAGCATTAAAAAGAACCCACACCAGGATGCAGCAGGCTCTCTCTGAGGGCTCCTACTGAACAACTGTTTTTACATTAAGAGGTAACAGGATTTTAGATGGTCTACATTACTGCTAAGAAGTAAAGTTTTAAAACCCAAATTAAGCACCAAAATTAGCTTCCAAATTAGGAAAATCTGGAAAATTACAGTCTTTTAAACTATGGACATGCTTTTATGAATTCATAGTAATTTGCTATGACTTTTACAACTCAGACCTTGTAAAAGACAGTGTTACCTGCCAGTATGAGTCTTCTACATAGCTTTCTGACAAAAGCCTAGTGCTTTGTACTTCAGAAACATACAATGGAAAGTACAAATCTGAGGAAATTTATGGAAACATCAGTTTCTCAAACACATGGTTATAGATCAGAGGAAAGGGTTTGGAGGGAGCCATGCAACTACATTGATGATAAATATGTTTGTGCTGCCAAAATGAATCCAAATTTTTAAAGCACTTTCTTTTTAACACTAATTCACACAAATTTTATCAAATGAGCACTGCAAGAATGTCATGGGTGGCATTTGCATGGCCACAGCTCCAGCTCAGCCCTCCCATAAGGAAAGCAAAGCTGCCCAACAGCTTCCATCCAGGATGCAGAAGACAATTGGAAACAACAAACCACCAATTTCCGATGTGACACCTCAACTGATTAGAAAACTAGCAAGAAAAGTATTAAAAACATAAGTAGGATGAGCAAACTTGCTGTTCTTGATAATGTGTCTAGACTTCTTTAACAGTTATGCTTAAAGGGCAGAGCAACAGAATCCAAAGAGACAAGCAGAATTAAAAAAACTAGATTTTCCAATATGTTCCAAAACAGAATACCACACCAAACTCTCACTAAACTCTTAAGATCTCATCCCCTTTACACAAGTCTAGCTGAGTCTGCACTAACTCATGAGCAAAAACGTGGAAGGAAAGCAGGGTAAGAAGAAAAAAAATCTGAAAAAATGGACCTTTAGTGGTTGTTTCACATTCCATTCTGGGTACAAATCAAGCAGCAAAGATTGAAATTGAACCTGTAAAGGTTTAATTTACACCTAAAGTAAATATCAGGTACTTTGCTACCATGGTGATGAACACAGTAAAAACACCTTAAGCACACCCACTTCTGCCAGTGCAAAGCAGGGCCTGGTGCAACAGTCAGAAGAAAAGCCAGACCATCACACATATATTGAAATCATTTTAAAAAATCATTTAAAGTTTATTTAAGTGTTGCAGCTGTGGAAAATTTGAAATTCATGAACAATAAATGAACAGAGTGTTGTGCATATTATGCACATTCATTGCTCTGGTCCTGCACAGAGTGTGTAAGAACTAACTGATCAAGGGCTCCAAACAAAACAGCAACAAAACTAAAGTTTCTGGGGGAAAGGAATCCAATCAATCTCAATCCATCCCACTCTGACAGGTTTGCTGCCAGCAAGAGATACCCAAAACCCGGAGAGGGATTGCAGAACAACAGGAGAGCACCTAAAGGGCAGCACAGAGGAATTTAAGCCTCTCCCACCAGCAAGTTGCTTTATTGGAGATACAATTTAAATGCCTCTATGCTAAAAGCACAAAGCATGGGGGATTTAGGAAGAAATTCTTCAATGCATGGGTGGTGAGGAACTGGAACAGGTTGCCCAGGGAAGCTGGGGATGTCCGATCCCTGAAAGTGTTCAAGACCAGGTTGGATGGGGCTTTGAGCAGCCTGGTCTAGTAGAAGGTGCCCCTCCTCATGGCAAGGTGGGTGGAACCAGATGATCTTTAAAGTCCCTGCCAATCCACTCTGTGAAACTCTGTGTCCAGGAAATGAGTCACCTGTTAGACTCCCATATATTGCAAATACCAAGAAACAAACACTCAGCTTTGGAAAACTACGAAAGTTATATCATAATTTTTATTTTAATTAACCAAACTCCATGTTAAAGCTCAATACCCCGACGTTCCCTTTAAAATGACAAATTATTAAAAAGTTTTTTTGTTACAAAACTAAAGCTAACAGCAGCTCAATCTTTTACGTCTGACAATTTATATTACAACATAAATTGTAAATTTGAAAGTACAAAGAGTTTTCAAAGCTGTCCCAGACTCTCAAGCTGACTTTGACTTTTTGGGAGTAGCCCCACCATCTTCAGCTGACTTCTCTGCTGGCCTCTTTTTTAAGCCTTTCATTTTCCGTGTTTGCAGTTTACTAAGATCTTGCTTCTGCATGTGGATTCGACCATAAGTTGTACCAAACACATCGTGGGAGATATTCTTTTTCTTCTTAGGCTGCAAGGGAAGAACAATGTTAATATTCCTGAGTACAGTCCAAGGAGCTCTGTTGAGAATCAAGTGCCCAAAAGCAAGGCCTCAGACACTGGCTGGAGTTTAGAGACTAAGATTTGTGCTGTGTGTTCTGTGTGCTTCCAGAGGAGTCTGGATGCCAGCTGAGCACCTCAGAAGTGCTGTGGCCCCAGGAATGTCAGTTTTGCCTTGATGAAAGTAAGCTCTGGTCAAATACACAAGTAATACTTCAGCCTTTGCTCTTCTTCACAGAGAGATCAGAAAGCAATGCCCTTTCCGAGGTACATACCTTCAGGCCTTTTGGCTGTTTCAAAGACAGCTTATAAAGGTCATCTGAGGCTAAATGTGTCCTCCTCATAACCAGATCTAATGAAGGTCCCATCTCTTCCAGTTCAATTCTGGGTATTTTACAGCCGGATTTCTTCAGAAGCACTCTAGGAGGTGAAAACCAAACAAAATCAACATTTAGATTTATCCATCCTCCTTAAGAACAGGTACAATCCTGCAGTTCAAAATACTATTAAATCAACTGCTACCACTAATTCTATCATTGGGAAAGGCATACATCATTAACAATTTATAAAAAATCAGTCCCATTACAATTTGAACACAACCAAAATATGATCTGGCTAAAAGAATTTATTTTTTTATTTTAATGAGACCAGTATAATCAGTATCACTTTTAAAATTCAGCCCCAGTACCCTGAAAGCCATATCATTTTTCAAATTCAAAACAGCACCCTGGGTATTATTAGCCATGAAAAATATTCACTATAATTTACAGCAAAACAACCTGAGCACTTATCTGAGAAAGAGTTTTGGTTCTTTGTTTTTAAGAGTGAGGCTAATTAAAATGATTTTTTATTAAGAGAAATCAAAGTCACATGGAACACAAGCTATGAATGTTCACAGCCTCCTAAGGCAGGGAGCGACTTTGAGGGTGAACACCAATGCAACAAGGAAGACTTCCTTGTCCTGCCTTTTCCTGGATTTCCTTGTGCATCTGTCTGTAGCCTATACCCTGTTGTTCCCTGGCAAACACCTAAGTGAGGAGAGTCATAGAAATCAGCCTAGGAACAGACTAAGTCCATTAAGTCTAAGATAGTACCCAGAATTCACTAAGTTGATTCATACCACCTTACTAATGGATCCATATGGAAAAGCAATCCTCTGAGCTAGGGGGAGGCAGCAGGCCTAGGGCTCAAGTGTTTTCCTTCTGCTATACAAATTACACTGGAGCACCTCTACACATTGCATGTTCCAAATACAGCTCAAACCAGTTCAATTTCATAACTACAGATTGAAGTTAACAAGCGTACCAAAACACAGACAAATAGATAAAAACACACACTCACTTGTAGCTTCTCATGTAAATTTTCCCATCTACAGCTGTGAAATGCAGAACGTACTCTAAACCAGCCAGACGAATACTGGGCACAGTGGGACCTCTGAAGAAATCTGAGAGAGTATTTAAAAGGAATAAATGCCAGGTTTCTTGGATGAAAATAAAACCAACAGATGCCTGTAACAAACTGGTGATGTGGGCCCATTTTGAAATAGGAATCTCATGAAATAGCCACTACTTAAAACTGCAGCTGAATAGCCACTACTTAAAGCCTGGCCAATACACAGGACAGAAATTTAGCATCGCACATTGTTAGTGTGCACTGATGAATCCAAATCCAAATCCTTACAGGAACACAGTGACTTCACAGAGATAATTTGGTAGCAATATACATGCTACACACACACACACACACACACATATATACTTCCTATATGTAACTGCATGGAAAAGAGCAAACACGCTTTCAGAGCAGTAACTTAGCATTATTGAGCTAATGCGAATAATTGCATTGTCTATTCTTTTAAATATTCATATCTAAAATCTGGGCAAAAAGAATTATCTTATTTGGTGTTTAGGCCAGTCAATGCTCAGACAAACACAGATGAGTACAGAGAAGCCATTTCCTGAGGTATCTGTTTAAAGACATCGTTCAAACCTAATACTTAAATCTTAATCATAGCCAGATTTGGAACACTAGAAAGAGGGATCAAAATCAGTACACAGCAGATCAAAACTGCACCTTGTCTATTCTTACCTACATTTGCTCTCTCTAACTTTGTGAAAAAGTTTATATATATAAACTTTTCATATCTCCCTCACAACAAGGCACTTCAGTCCTCTAGGTAAAGCAGTATTTGTCATTATGTCTAATGTTTTCTCTATTAATAAGAAACACTTCTTTGAAAATAAGACACTTCAAATACTTGCCCAGTTTGCAAAAAGAACACTGAAGTACAGGTTAAATACAAAATCTAGCAAGGTTCTCATACCAGGCTATGAAAATACACTGTGCTATCAGAGAGCCTGCAAATGAGCAAAACAATCTGTCCAACATATGCAGAGGGTGGAGAAAAAATGTGACCTTGACCAAGGGAACAAGGTGTGCTAATAAAAATGACAGAGCAATGCTAAAACACAGGAGAATTGCTAACAGATGCAAAATACATCACTCTTTTCTGCTGTCCTGTTTTCAGATCCCTTGTCTCCCTTGGCTACTTGTCTTTTCCTTCACTACCTTTTTGCAAGACCATCAGCACTGGAGTGACATTCAAAACACGGTATGGCTGGCAAATACCAGATGGAGTCAGCCCAGGAAACTTTCTTGGTCAATTAAATACTCTCTTATTTCGAGGCTAACTTGTAGTTAAAGTTGCAAATAAAATATTTTATTCACTTGTGGCATATTTTTTTTCCCTTCAATTAGCTCTCTGCAGGTACACAAGCTTATATTCACAGTGGTTTTATTGGCAAAACCTCCCTTTCATATTTTCCTGTGGCATCATACGTCTTCTTACCCACAGGATGATCTCTTCCAATAAACGCAGGTGGTCAGGAATTTGTTTCCTGGCAACATGGAACAGCTGCAGAAACCTTACACTTCAGTACACCCAGAGAGTTGAAGTTTTTTAAACATACTCTTAATTTACAACTCTTGCTTTGGTTGGACTAGAAACTTGCTTTCTCTTTTCTTTCCATTCCTAGTTCTCTCTCCCCCTTGTCCTCAAACAAGTTTCCAGAAAGTCTAATTTACTCTTTCCTACAGAGAGCTTTTCAGGACCTTTCTATTTCCAGATTAAGTTCCTAATTGATTTTGGAATGTAACTCTTTCTGCATCAATTCATATCCAAAAGCTGGTAACACTGTGCTCTATGTAGCTTTGGTTAGCGGGAGTGCAGTCCAAATATTTCTCAGCCATCCTCTTTCCTGGCCAGAAAAAGCCCTCAAACCATTTCAGACACTCAAAAAGAAAAAGAGTCTGTGTGAGGAAGGCTGTTAGAAGATCAAGGTGACATCCAATCTAAAATTGTGGAGATCTGCAAATCAGCATTTTAGAAAGTTGTGACCTGGCCACTTTTAGGAAAAAACAGATGTGCAATAACAGAACTAACAACAAGCAGGCAGTGCTGTAAGAGTTGAAATATCTCATAGATACAGATATATAAAATTATTAGAATTTCATTAAATGCTTTCCAAGACTTACATCATTTAAATGAACTATACTACCACATTGGAGAGCAATGAAAACCAAAAGAGAAAAAGTGGAATGTCTTTTTCTTCCAGGTCTCCAAAGAAAATGCATCTGTCATTTATTTTTCCAAAACAGCTTCTTCTACCTCTCAGTTTAACCAGACTATAGCATTTGGTTACCACGAAGACAATAATTCACCCTTGCCCTTAATTCTACCAGGAAACTGCTGTAAGATGATTGTCCAAACATGCATAAGCCTTTTTGATATCACAAAAGCCAATGAAAGCTTGGTTGTTCCTGAGCACCACTGGCATCACACTGCTTTGGCAACAAGAAGCTGTCAGCTACCTGATATTCCCTCTAGGATCCTAACAATACTGGTACAGCAACAAAATATTTGTGGCTGTTGTTATAAAGGACATTCTTCTATCTTTCTTAGTATGACTAGTAGCTTAAGGGTACCACCTTTTGCAAAAACAGAAGAAATAACTTCTTCCATTTCGGTTAAGGGCAGCTTTGAAGCAGGTCAGATTAATACCCAAACAATTTTAATTTGTGATACCGTCAAGCCTTTACTCTCCTTAACCTTTTTCTTTGTCTATTGTTTTGCATCTGGGTATTTCCCACAACTAAGCAGAATAATTAAGACCTGGAGTACTTGGCATATGTTCAAGAAGAAAGATTGTGTTGGGAATACATTTGACTGCCAAGTCATTAATGGCTAATAACTGGGAGAGGAGAAAGGACATATGAATATGAAGAGGAATAGGAAGGACTACTCAGTTATTTGGCAACTATCTTACTATGCATGTCTCCCATTTCAGCTGTTTGATCACGGGGTGCTTGAGCACATCTGGATGCCTATCACTGTGCAGATGCCTGAACAAGATGCACTTCAGAAAATGCACCTGCTTCCTGTGTAAATACTTACAGTGACACAAACACACAGCACTAAAACTCACTTATCTTTGTATTCAGACATCTTCAAAGATGTATAAGCTCAGTTACCACCCTTTCATCCATCCCCAAGAACCAATCAGGTGTATTGAGAGGATGAAAACTTACTCCTCTCCTGCTCCCTTTCACAGTCTCATTCCAGATGAAACATCTTTAAGCTTTAACGAATAATACTAAGGAAAAAAAATTCTCATTTTTAGAGTCTGTTTCTAAAAAGCAATCATTTACCTGTTTGCCTAGAAACCCAAGAATGGAACTGAAAGAACAAGACGGTTCTTATTGGGCCAGTTGAGTATTTTACCAGAACTTAAAAAAAAAACTCAAAAAAAAGTAATCTACTCCTAGGAAACCTATTAAAAAGAAAAATCACTCCCCCCTACTTACTAGATTTTGCCAAGCAAGAAGCATTTTCTAAGTGTCAAGAGACACAATATCCTATATTTTCCATGTCTACATATAGCTTCTATTAAGCTACAATGTGCTTTATCCTCCAGAGCCTCCAACTTTAAGACAGCAAAAAACTTCATGCCAGTTTGTTTCCTAAGCTCCAAGCCTGCCTTAAAGTTACGGCACAACTTATCTACAGCTGATTTTTACTGCACCTGTTCTCTCCAAGTATCCTAAGCAACAGCACGCTTGTTAGAATTTGTGGAATTTCCAACAAAAAATGCTTTCATTACAAAAACAGAAGCTGAATTAGACTGATCTGACTTTTCAGTAAGCAAAAATATCCCACTTTCTGAACTTAATCCGCTGATTTCAATTGAGATATTTAAAAACAATGGTTAGAAAAGTGACAACTCAGTACAATTATAAGGCCAAGACATTTTGGAAAATGACAGTTTTCCCACAAAGTAATGAACTCTATGAACATGAAGTTTCATCTTCAGAGTCTTTTAGGATGTTCTTTTTTCCTCCCTTTAAAAGTCATCCTGATTAGTTAACTTTAATTTTATGTGACATGAAACCTACACTCATTCTTGTCCTCCTTCTGTGCTGAACAGAAGCACAAACTAGCTATTCCCAACAGATCATAATACTACAGATCCATGCAATCCTGCTGCCCAAATAATCAAAATACTAACCAATAAGAAGGCTCTTCAGTCTTCTGTATTCTTCATTCACATCAAACACATCACCAGCAAATATCAACATAGGTTTTGTCCCTTCAGGACACTTACTGTTCTGTGGAATAAGAATTTGAATAAAACAAAAATTCAGACATTTAGAGAACATATAACTGATTTAATAGGTGGCCAGCCATTCAACACTGAAAGAGAAACTGCTGTGACCTGTGATCAATAGGGATAGAATAGACCAACCAAACTAAATTAAAAAGCAAGCATAAAATTAACATTCTGGAGTACACAAATTACCAGTCTTCATATACTGCATGAAACACTTCTTTTAAACAACTTAATTCATTTCAGAGCACAGAAAAAATTGCAACAAAAAAATCCATCAGTAGGTGTCGCTGAGATACTGCATAAGGAATTCCTTACCTTGATATCTTTTAAGGATACAAACTTCTCAATGCCCAGCTCAATCATGTCTAACACATGGTAGTCAAACATGCGACCTGTATGAGTAAAAGAGACAATCCAGCTATTTAAATATTCACTGAAAACTACACCTGTCATCCCAATAAAAACCCAAGTGAGACTTATTACCTATTATCAGGTTGTTAGGTCGCTTCTTGTTATGAGAGCCAAAGAGAAACAGAGAACAATCTGATTTCTTGGAAAAAAACTCCTGCAATTGAAGAAAAGAATCAAACTTTTGAATTGCAGTTCACAGGCTTTAAAATATTCTGCAAAGACATATGGCACAAACACATGAGTTTAGGAGCTGCTTAATGAGAAGAGCAACTGCACCTACCAGAAGAGTTTTGAGCATGTCATGAGTGTCTTTCAGCACTTATGCTAACACTGACAGCTGGATTCATGATTCAAATAATTTCTTTTTTAATTTACCACTGCATCTTAAAATACAAGTCAGGCAATTTTTTCTTGCCATTTTATCTATAATACCCTTTCTTTTAACCCCCAATTATTTGGTTTTATAGCAGATACTTCCAACCACTTCTTGCCAGACAAGTAAGTATTGGCAAACTGGCTGCTGTTGTAATGTCTCATTGCAGACTCCCAGTTAAGCTTTATGCAGCATATTGGCTTTGCCTGACAGCTTCTGAACAACCAGTTAATTCCCTCAAGTCTTACAACATCTGCACTTGGCACAGGAGTCCTACAACAGAGCAACTCAATGTCAATTAATTATTTAAGATTAAGATGCTACCTAAAACCAAGCCAGTGGTGATTACCACAGAGATCTTTTCTCCAGGAGAAATAGATTAGAGAACCTATTATGGTATGATGTCCAGAGCCAACACTACAGCAGTTCTTTCCAAAGATGTCCAGTTCCAAAATCTTTTTATGCACTTCTGCCTCCCAAGGCAGCTCCTCATCTTATGTGTCAACAGTGACTCCATGATGTACACACACAACTTATCCAGTGCTTCCCACAAGTATACACCTGCACTTGGCAGTTGTGAAGCACAGGACACGTCATCTCCCACACCTGCAACAGCAGCAGCTCAGAGAGGACATTGCAGCTCTGCCCCTCTGGGAGGTCAGAAAGACACTTGGAGAGCCTGGATTAATTGCATGTACAAATCACACAGCTAAGCATCGAGTTTTGCCACCAGATCCCTGAGAAATGCTGACTTTAGTCAAGCCAAGAACAGACCAGAGGGGACTCCCCTTGAAACATGTGTTCATACAGCTCTGTTAATCACTGTGTGTTGATATCTGTACACTCTCTAACAGCTGTATATTTTATTAAAAAGATGTAAAAAACTCAAATGCTTCGACCGTGCCCTGCATATACTGCAACAACACATACATTGCAAAATTGCCCTGTTAAAAAAATGCCTCTAGCCAGTCAGCCAGGACTGCTGCTAAATGATTGAAAGGGTCCTGGTAAGCTTATCCACCAGCTCCCTAAGCACCCTTAATGGATCCCATGGAGCCCTATGGACATGTGTGTCTAAGTGGTGTAGCAGGTCACCAACCATTCCCTCCTGCATTATGGGGGCTCCATTCTGCTCCCTGTCCCTGTCTTCCAGCTCAGGGTACCCAGAGAGCAACCGATGCTGCTCTTACAGATTGAGGCAAAGAAGGCATTAAGTACCTCAGCATTTTCCTCATCCTTTGCCCCTGTGTTTCTCTCTGCATCCAGTAAAGGATAGAGATTCCCTTTAGCCCTCATTTTGTTGGTGATGTAACTGCAAAAACATTTTTCATTGTCTTTCATGGCAGTAATCATAGATTAAGTTCTAGTTCGGCTTGGACCCTTCCAATTTTCTCCCTGCATACCCTCACAACATCACAACTACTGAGTGGCCTGCCTCTTCCAAAAGCATTATACTCTCTTCTTACTCCTTAGTTCCAGCCAAAGCTCTACTCAGACAAGCTATTCTTCTTTCCTGATGGTTCATCTTTTGGCAGACAAGGATAGCCTGCTCAAAACTGTGGTAAGAGAAAACACTGTTTATACTTACCAATGATGTTTGGTCCTCAAAAGGCCTGGTAATATTTTTCCTGAGAGGAGGAGATAAAAACAAGTTAAAAGAAAAAAAAAAAGAAAAACAAAACAAAACAAAACAAAAAAAACCCAAAACAACAACAACAACAGAACAACCAAACAAAAAAACCCACAAAAAACCCCCCACCAAAACACAACCAACCAACCAAACCAAAGAAACAAAACAAAACAGGCCCATATAGCCACTTCTTATTAATTCTCTGATAATAAGAAATTTTGCATTCTACCAGAAACTCCAGCAGTAAAGGCTCAGTTTGAGCTCAAATCACAAGTCATATTACTACTGCCAGGAATGTCTTAGTTCCATCATCGCCATTCCAAGTACTTTCCTCCACATTTCCTGTCTCCTGGGGCCTGACCTGCAGAGCACCACCACCACTACTAGCACCAGTGACATTTTGAATAAATGCCTTTGCCTGCCCATTCATTAAATTTAGCTATTACAGTTGTTTCTGCACTGCATTCATACAGATGCTGGGTTCCCATTTTGAACAAGATTTAGAGCTGAATCCTGCTCTACACCACCTGCCACAGAACAGGGCTCAGCACCAATGCTGATCACTCACAGTCTATTGAAAATTATGATCAGCCATCTTCTGCACCCTGGTCACTTTTCAAGCCCCCATGCTAGCCTGCATCTCTATTCATGCCCTGAAACTACCAAAAGCTGTCTGTCTGTCAGAAGACTCAAAGATGTCAAAGTGAAATCACTTACCTTTTATACAGTACAGCAAAAGGCTTCTTCACAGCATACTGCAAAATATGAAGTTTAACACATGTCATCTCTAAAACACACACAGCACTGTTATTTTTACAACCCAACAGTTTACAGGATCACGTGAAACAGTAACTATGCAGAGCAGGCTAGAAGGTACCTCAAAAGGTCTGCTCATAGTAACACCTTTTGAGCTAGTGATGATTTTGTTTCCAAATTAATTGCACAAGAAATAAAAAATTAACTGAAAAACAGCTGAAATCAAAGCCATGTAATGCAATCCCTCTGCATCTAAGGGGCATAAGGAAAAACAGGGAGAGAACAACTTGAATATAAGCAGTTTAAAAGAATAGGAAAACAACAAAGCAAAGAGAAAAATGGAGTGTAGGAAGAGCTATAATATTTTGAGCTATGGAGTTAGGATACAAGATGGGTAACTTAGTTTTAGAAGAGGCTGAAAGCTCCCTATCAATACACACAGTCAGCTTACAGAATTCTGCTATATGACTTAGCTGTGTGATACAGTCTCAGTTCTGTACCAATCCTCTTAATCCTCTTGTTTTCGACCAGACTTGGCAACACTTCACCTTATATACTAGACAATTGTGAAAAAATAAGAGAGCAAGCTCAAAACTTCTGCCAAAGAAGAAACTGAAAGGAAACAATCTCCGTTAAGAATCAGGTAATGACACCTTTGGAGTACTGGTAATTCTGAGATTTGGGGTACAGGGAGAGTATAAAAGTACTGATAGTGCAGCAGAGATAGCAAATTGTAAGAAAGAGAAAGGAAGGTTGCATGCTGTGTCCAACAACTTACAATGTCTTTAAGCACTTCGGTCACTGTTAAATTTGCATTTCCTCCTTTTATGAGCATAGCATTTTTTGTATTTTCATTTAGCTTGGGTTCTCTCTTTTCAAGAAATCTTTTTGCTCTCTTAGTTTTAGGCTTTCTGTAACAGTAAATTGAAAGTTAAAAGCTTAATATATGTAACAAGACTTGACACTACAGAAAACAGTGAAGCATAACAAAAATTGGAACAAACTGCAGAACTACAATCAATGCCAAAAGCCCTGTCTCAGGTGAATGTGTTTTTACTGCCACTCCTCTTCCTCTCTTCCCCCCAAATTAGCAAAGGTGATTTTACAGTCTTGTGCTTTTCAGTTTCTGCCAATTTTGAGCTCAAGTTATACTAGAATTCCCAGCCTACTGCTAGGCTGAAGGATTCCCCTCTGGAGATCATTGAATCAAACCCCCCCGCCAAGGCAGGGTCACCTGAAGTAGGTGACACAGGAATGTGTCCAGGTGGGTTTGGACTGTCTCCAGACAGGGATCCAGGATCTCCCTGGGCAGGCTGCTCCAGTGCCCTGCCACCCTTCCTGTAAAGAAGTTCCTCCTCACGCTGAGGTGGGACTTCTCGTGTTTCAATTTACGGCAATTATTCCCCACGCTGTCGCTGGGCAGCACTGAAACTTCAGAAATGAAAAGAATTCTCCCAGGTGCACGGAAATACAACAATTCAACACCAGCTGGTCACCGCGGTTATTTTAAGCTACCAACTGAGTAAGGCCACCACTTAAAAGACGGCAGCGCTCGGTTTCCTCTTTCCCGCACAGTTTTCCATAAGGCTTTTCTCTCTGCTGGCTCCCCCACCGCCGCCCGCTCACGTTTCCCAGTGCGGGGTGCCCCGGCACACTCACACGACCCGCTCCAGCGCATCCATGGCTCCCTCATGTGCGGCAGGATGGGCGGGAGCCGCCGCTGGCGTCACATCCGCCGGGCAGCGGGGCTCCGGTTAACAAAACACCGGAGAGCTGCTCTGTGTGTGCCTTCTGTCAGAGAACAAACTCTCGAAGCACCTCCCTGCTCTCAGCGGCTGAAGCAGCCATTGCAAGAGCCCTCTCTGCAGGAGGCTCAGCAGCCACCAAGTGCACCGCAAGCCCTGCCTCCGGCACTCAAGAGCCTGTGTATTCCCAGGATCGTCGTTCCAGTTATAATTGTCCTCTATCTCTCAGCACCACACAAATCAAGTGTGAATGATGATGTTTTTAAACTTCCATGGTTGCAGTTAAATCCGGAGGGAGGGCTGTGCGGTCTCCCTGTAACCTCAAATGCAACACGACCATGTGAAAAGATCCACACCCAGGCACACAGAACACGTTCCATTTTCTTCCTTTCCGGGCGTCCCTTTCCCCTAGGATTCAAATTGCTCATATGGAGAGAAAAAAAAAAAAAAAAAAAAATGTATTGATGGTTTGAAACTGTTGCTGTTTTAATGACTTCTCTTTACTGATGCTGTGAACAACGCTGCGGGTGAGCTTCCCCTCTGATCATTACTAATTAAAGCATTACATAATTATGCTGGAATTAATTAGGTGTTCCCATCCTCACACACTATTGCAGTTACACTGTTTTAAGGGAGGCAGAGAAGAGTAGGAAAGAAGCAGGGTTAGGATGAAAATAGCTTATATTTTAAAATTTTTGTGCTTTTGAAAATATTATCCCAAGTGCACCACACACTCAACTGTGCTATAGAAGGGTGTGTGGCAGTGTAAATGATGTAGCAGTATCAACCCACAGACTAGTCAGGCACCACAATACAGTAACATGGACTAGTCTGGGAACCACTGAGGCAAGGGGACAGGACCTTTAGTATAAAACTCTTCACAAAAATGCTGGAGAGGAAGATTAGAGCCAAGAAGTTATTACAGTGAGGAAAAATGGAGTGATTACAGTTCCTTTTGTATAACACGCATTATATTATACAGAAAATGGGGGAAGCAGCATGACAGATGCCTCTAAGACCTGGATTTCATTTGCTGACAAGTTTGCAAGGGTTTTCAAGACCTGAGTGGACAAAGCCCTGATCAACTTACCCTAAATTTCAGTGTTGACCCTATTTTATATAGGAAGCTAGAGAAGAGACCCCCTAAAGTCCCTTCCCACATGAAAGATTTCTAAACTCAAGGAGATGACACTTGGGAGAATCTAAACTAAGCAATTTGATGATCATCCAAACAGTCAATAAAAGCCATACTTATTTGATGTTTTCTTTCATAACTGCAGTATAAGGACAGACAGTGTATATGGCCAAACACAATGCACAAGGTGAAGCAATACTTGAAAAATTCAGGACTTTATTTTAAACAATGGTGTGTTTTTTCTTTTTACAAAATGTTTCAGACTGTACAATACATCAACATTTTTCTAAGGTAGGAGTTTCTTTTAATTATGTAACCATATCCACTTGTTCCATTTTGAGGTAGGGATACATACATTTCCAGTCAGTAATTTTAAAAAACACTTAAGCCCTTCCCACTATAATTCAAACACAAAAACAATGCACAAGGATATAATGTCTGTTTTTCCACAATTCATTTTTCAGATAAGGTGGAAACCATGTAATGGTTTATAAAAGTTGGCCCATTAATTCCTTGAAGAAATCCTGAAAAGATCAGAGTTAATATCATGGAGGTACATCCTCTAAGGCAGCATTTCCAGAAGATTCCTCTGCTGCAGAAGCGGAGCTGTCAGGCAGAGGAATAGGGGCATCCATTTCCAAGGTGTGCTGCTTTTCCAGATCACAGTTCATGTTAGAATTTCCTTTGCCACTCACCTCTCCCTCTGACTCTTCAGTCAATTTATCTTGGGCCTGAGCTGACTCCTCAGAATCATCCTTTTCAGGCAGAAAACTGCAAATCATATTAAGCCTGCTGTAAGAAAAATCTCTGTCCTTGATCTGCAACCACTCTACGCCACCTGATGTAAAGAAGGAAAATTCTATTAGTGACAAAAGGAGTTAACAGCAGCTTTCTCTTAGTTTAAGTTCACTGTTATTAAGGCTAAGCCTGACCAAGATCTAAGTAAGAAAACCACTTAGAATACAAAAATGTGTATGTCCCTCTCCTATTACTTTTCACATACCCATTTACTACTTTTCATAGTCAGAAAATACAACGCAGGACTAAAAAGATCTTTTCTCTGATCCAGTATGGCAGTTCCTGTTGTATTTAGTTGTCTGATGCCACCCTTAGGCTCTTAAAATAACTTAAACATAAATCAAAATGCAGAGAAAATATTTCACAAATGCAATGAAGAGAACAGAATATTCGTTCACATAAATATTAGATCTTCTGACAACAGGTAAAGACAACAGAGATAGGACACAAGTTCTTGCACTCTCTTTAACTCAAGTGTAACAACAAGCTAGAACAACAGGTTGAAACCAACTCCTAATAGAAATGGGATTCCACTCCCATTTTGATTTTTACTCAGTACATATTGTCAGTTCACAAGATGTTGTAGTTGCTTTGTATGTACAAGTTAAATTCCTGTCAAGGTACACAAACAAAGTTTTTTTCAGTGCTCATCATCAGTATTGCTGTTCCAGAATAAAAAAAAAGGCCTTTGTATTAAGCAAAATACTCTCTAGTCTCAATATAATATTATCTATACTATCATAATAACAGTTTCAGTTCAATATTACCTAATTAATTCCATAGAGAGAAGTGGTATGTGGTGTTGATAAGAATGCTGATGTTTGGTTAGATTCTAGATGACATTTCATTTTATACCTCCTATGGCCAGTGTCCAGCTCATATTTAAGGTAAAATGGCCATATATCCTTAAAATATTAAACAGCAACACTAACTTGAGTAAAAAAAAGCAACTAAAAGCAGGACAGTTCTAATGAATATTGCTATATATAGTAGGATACTCATTATTTGACTGTGTAAAAGTAATTACTTTTGTACAAAAAAGCAAACATATGAACCCTGAATTCTGCCTACAAAATGAAAATCAATATAAATTGTCTTCTAGCTATGTCTTTGCAAGTAATTTAAATTAATTTCCATTCAACTGTAAATACAGCAAGTACAATTCAGTTCTTTTCAACAATTATAGAGACTCAAAGTCATTAGAAAAAATGATGGAAGTATGAAAAAAACCCCAACAAAACAACAAAGAACTACTAAACAGCACCTCTGATTTTAAAACTTTTAATGGCAGAAGAATGTACCAGGGAGCATCAGCATATGTTTGCCCTGCCCCTACACTCCTTTGTAGTGATCTCCTACTAGCCATTTCTTGGGGACAGCACTGGTCAGAAATGTATTTAATTTTTTAATTTAAATATACACATATGGTGTCTAAAGAAAAATGTTTCTTTAACTTCCTGCACACTCTTGAATCAAACAATAAAGGCTGATGCTCCCAAGCACAATCCATTTATATCCACATACATAAGAACAGAATCACTCACCAACATTCTCTTCTCCTTCCTTCTTTTCTGTCAGAAGGGTCCGTGTCATGTTCAACTTCTTCACTGTGTGGCACTTGTATTTCAGCTGTACTTTTTGGTTGCCTTCTGCATCTACTAAGAAGAGAGGAGGAAAAACAATACCCCAACCCCAATCATTATAGTGAATTCCACTAGCAACTGAAACAAGATAAGTATTTTTAACTTCCCCTGCTACTGAAACAAATAGAATATCAAATCACATCAATTACCTTGCTCTGTGTTTTCTTCAAAAACCACACAGGTTCCTAAGGCGTCTATGAAAAACAAAGTGAGAACGTTTTAGAGACTAATTTATATCAGCTGCAGATAATATGCCCACTGGACCAGCTGTGGGAATGTTCTGACTTCAGCCCCTCACAGAGGCACAGCACTGGTAAAGAACTCAGGAACAGGCAGAGTATCACAGTCATTGAAAGTCACTACAAGGGAGGATCCCAGACAATTTTCTTCAGACCAGGGTTGTCACCATAGGGCAAATGAGAAAACTACAGATTGCACATGTCAATCCTGCTTACACAGGAGACAATAGCACTTAAAGGCATTTTATATCCCACATTTTTGTCTGCAGTAATACTAGCTGGTGCGCCCCAGAGTCAGCTTCCAGACATACTTTTGCTGGAAGTACCATGGATGCATGGTTAATTTAGCAGTGAAGTCAGACTGCTGTTGCTCTACATGGTGTTATACAACCACCCACAACTTCAGTGTCTCACAGTTCCAATTGCAGTAAAACCACCTGATGTTAAGAAAGTTCCTTGGGTCACGTGAAAAGGGAGATTGTATTCACATAAGTTTTCCTACCTTCATATTCTCCTGCAAATACATATCTGTCCACTTGTAAAATTGGCCTCTCTGTCTCTATTCCCTATGTAAAGAAGGATAAAATTACATAATGTCAGGTCTGTTTTAGCCCAGGTGAATTTCTCACTGTAAGACCAGCCATAGCAGAACCCAGATTACATCAATTCCTCATCATACATGTACATGTAAGCATATTAAATACAAAAAATACCAGATAAGACTCCTATAGTAATCATTATAAAATCTAGTATAGAACTGCATAGAAAATTATCTAGTATATTACAATGAATTCAGATCAAACTGCAGACAACTAAGTTAAAATGCTGTTATTTCCTCTAGGAAATTAATGTAACCTCCATTTCAGATTAACAAAAACATAAGTATTTCCATGAAGATTATGTTATTTTCTAAGCTTCAATTAATACAAGTTCTAGAAAGTGGAATAACTTTCAAATTGGAAAGTATACAGGGTGAAGAAGTCCAGCATAAGCCATTACATCAGCACCAGAAGTGCCATTGCAGGGTCACAGAAGCTTCTGTGATTACTCTGTGTCTATATTGTGAAGGAGTTGGAAATTGCTGCTATTTTATTTCTTAAAACAAGGAGTGGAAGAGTAAGGAAGAACTTCTATCAGCTCATTCCCTTCCTCTAGAGCACAGTTTTCCAAGTACACAAGCCCGCATCCCATTTTTCTTATATAAGATATACCTATACATTGCATTTTGATAAAAATCTGTGTCTGAACACACTAATTAAGGCAAAGTTACTTGTAATAGTACCTTGTGAACATCAGAATTATTCAGGACATGGAGACAAACGTGCTATTAAAAGTTAGGAAGATAAGACATTATGTAGTAAATTGCATAAAATACACAATATCACACAGGTTAATATGAATTTGTGCAATTATTGTCTTCTGTTTCTGTGTTTCAAAAGTATAAGATCAACAAGATTTAAGCTCTGGGATTCTCTTTCTCTTGCATAAATTGAGAACACCAATAACACTAAGCTAACATATAGAACATATTTTCGTGGATTTTTTTTTTTTTTCTTCTACATGAAAGAAAATAACAGATCAGTACTAGGCAATAGCATTATGGGGGTTTTACATTCAAAACTTTATTTCTTTGGCTGACTTGCATTCCTTGGTGGACTATGCAGACTCGGAGACTGTCTTCCCCTGATGCGACCAGCATCACAGAGAACTTGCTAAACAGAGTAACACAGAGCAGACGCTTTAATTAAACTTTTAACAAAAAATACCCCTTACAAAAAGTCTCAAAGAACGCTTTCTCTGCAGAGTGAACGCAAGTACACGTGGATACAAGTAGGACACAGTAAGGATACTTTTACTAGTGACATTACAAGGGAATATCAAAGTGCAACATTTAAAAGAATCCCGCCAGCAGCAGTGGAGCATCTGTAGCCATTGATCCATCAGTATGAATGACACATGTAACAAATTTGAAAAGAATTCGATCAGATCAAGGAAGGAAACCTGCTTATAAAAGCATATCCATCCAAAGATGAATGTTTTATGAATTTTGATTGCATTTCTACTTCTGAGACATTCAGAATTGACTTTACCAATCATATATATTGTGATCAGTGGCACTCATCACTCAGATGTGAACACTCAGATGTTGTCTTCCATCTTTTTAGTCTATAATAAAGGTCTGCTTTCAGAAAGTATTTGCAAATCAGTAGTACTATCTATACAGCTCTCACAGTCTACATAGGTTTTAAAGGTCAAATAAAATCTGTCCTGTACAGATAAAGTGATTAAAAAAAACTCAAAAGGAACAGGACAGGGAAACCAGATTCCTACAATAATCTTACAGTGAAGCAAACAACATCCAAAACTGTTTACCAAATGTTTAATACCCAGTTATCTTTTACAAGACTTAACTTGTCAGAACACATCTGCAAAAAAGCCCCATTGTAAATACAGTGAAAATCTTAAATATTTTGCTTTACCTGTTTGCTGCATTCCAGTTATTTGAAGAAGTGTGATTAAAAATTTATTTTTTTTACTGTGTGAAATACATAATTAAAAAAAAAATAACTTAGAACTTGAAATCAGAGCAGATACTGGTCCAAGCTTATATATACAAAAAAAGTTTCCATTTAAAACACAGTAATATATTCAAAGAGTTTATGTTTCTGAAAGAGAGCCCACAAAATACAGCCAAGTACAGCATACATAATTCTCTATCAAAGATTTGATCTAATGTTATCAACATGAAGAAATTTAGAAGCAGCCTCACTCCCTTGTTCACATCCATGATAACTTACCCCTTTCCTATTGTGCTGTAATCACTCACCAAAATCTTGCACTTGTTTTCACATTTTTCTAGGAAGTCTGAGTCAATAATTCCTGATAGCTCGACCATGACCAGTTGCTCCTACAAGAAAAGTTGATAATGTATTGCTGTAAGAGATAAAACAGAACTGTGTGGAGAGAAAAAAGCCCCCCCCGAAAGCAAACTACACCAATAAGAACAGAATACAAAGACACAGCCTTTCAGGATAAACAGACCCCAAATTGGAGTTTATGCTACATTTTGTCAAGAGACAGAACTCTTGTACTACCCAGGGAAATGTAGTGACCCACTACACCATAAGACACATTTCACATCCGATTTTCCTGGCCTTTTCTCCCTGGCGAGCAATGGGAGAGCACTTTTTTCACCCGCGAAAAACGAGCATCAATATAGCTCTGGGAAGACCCTACAGCATATTCAGAACCTAAAAAAGGCCTACAAGAGAGCTGGAGAGGGACTTTTTACAAGATCTGTAGTGACAGGACAGGGAGTAACAGATTTAAATAGAGAGTGGATTTAGATTACAAATTGGAATTTTCATTAATTAAAATACTTCTTTTTGCCTACGTGGGGGGAGGGATGTGTGTGGCACTGGAACAGATTGCCGAGAGAATCTGTGGGTGCCCCATCCCTGAAGCGTTTAAGACCAGGATGGATGAGACTTTAAGTAACCGGGTCTAGTGGAAGTTGTCCCTGCCCATGGCAGGGGGCTGGAACCAGATGATTTTCAAAGGCCCTTGCAACCCAAATCCTTCTCTGATTCTGTGATTTTATGGTTTTAAGGAAACAACACAAACTGGAAGTTCGCTCTCTGACCACGCCGTTTTCCGGGAAGGCCGAGGAAGAACATCCAGCACCACGCAGTTCTGGAGACGGGACCGCTGCGGGCACTGCGAAACCCGCCGGCCGCAGGGAAACGCGCTGGGTCCGTGACCGGCCCCTCTCCCTGCCTGCCCCGCCGGCCGGGCGGAGCGGGGCCGGGCCACGCCCCGCGGGGGGCCGGACCCTTCCCCCAAGGCTGGGGAGCGCCCCGGTGTCGGCATCCACCAACCTCCACCTCGTCCTCCTCCGCTCCGTCGCTCCTCCCGCCCTCGCTGCCCGCCGCCGCCGCCGCCATGTCGCCGCCCGCCCCGCGCCCGCCTCAGCGCGCACCACGTGGGGCCCGCGCCGCCATCTTAGAGCGGATCGGCCCCGCCCCGGCCCCGCTCCGCCCTGAGGAAGGGCCCGCTCCGGGACGGCGAACAAAACCCCGAGCTGTGCTTTGGCACTCCCCAGCGCTCTGACAGCTCGAGCTCTGACGGTTGTTCTTGAGTCTCAGAAATGATACTGGAAAATGGGAATCCCTAAAGTATTCTCCTTCCCCCACCCTTTTTTTTTTTTTTTTTTTTTTCTTTAAATAAGGGGCTACCAGGCGCATCTTATGATTAACACAAATAATGTCCTGCTGCTGGTACAGACCATTTGTTTAGAAAGCTTTTATTAAATAATAAAATATATAGTTAGTTTCTACCACTCGTGTCCTTTGCAAGACGCTTTCTAGTTATCTTGGCAGGTCCAAATGCACCCCATCAAATACATCCTTCTGACTGACCAGGGTTTCTGAGATAACGTCTTAATTTATAAGGGCAGGATGTTGTTCACAAAAATCGGGTTGTTTCCCAGCGTGCAACAATAATTACGACATCGGCTAATAATTACACACGTGAGAGAGACATTGATTATTTTATTTCTGAATTCTGCAAGCCTGGGTGCCCAGTGGAATTCCACAAATCGAGCACAACAACTATCAACATTTTTTACCATTTATACATGTCAGCAAACAAAGGAATTAGTGTGCATTGGCTACATGTTACATAATCCTTGTGTTAATTAGTGTTCTATCTTCTGTTGGTTGATGATTCTCTCGCTTCTCGTGCTAATCAGTCCCATGGTGTTTCTCTTTTGGCCAGGTGGGTTTTTGGGTCAATGGTCGGTGCTCAGGATCTCCCCCTGCAGAATTCCCTTTTTCCCAGTCAGAGCTGATTCAGCACAGTTGCTGGGTAAAGTTTATTAGTTTCTTCCTTATCTTGGGGGTTCTGCCCAATGTCCTTGTGGCTCATAAATTCTGCATTCTTTGTGTCTGCTGTCAGTGGTGCATCCTTCTGCCCAAGTTTGTTCACCTCCCTCTGGGTGTGAGATCACTGAAACCTGTCAGGTCCTAAAGCTTAGCAAGGCAATTCTACCAACCAGCAATTTGTCTTTCTAATACCTGGGCATCACTGAGGGCTTGTGGGCTGCTGTGTGTTCAGAGACTAAATCTCCCTTCTTGCTGATAAGGTTTGAAAGCATAGAAAGATGAAACATTAAAGAACATTCTTCCTTAGGAAGATTTTGCATATTCCACATTTTGCTACAATGTTGCACTCCATAATTCTAAGTCTTACACTGATTTTGTAATTTTCCGGTTTTCTTTCCATATGCTATATTTCTTATTTTATATCAAAGGTGCCTCTCTACTCATTGTATTGAAACAATTAACTAAAATGTTAAATAAAAACTGTTTCCAAAGGAAATTGCTGAAAATTTTCTTCCAGCCTCTCCTTAACTTCCATAAAATAGACATAAATGTCAGCATTGCACCATATCAAGTGTAACTCTGTCCAGATAGGTGTGATCTAATGGATTTCTCCTTTTCCTAGAAAAATCACAGATCTTAATATTATCAAATAAGTTTAACAGGGTTTTCTATTAAGCTTCACATTTTTAATTAATTTTGCTTAGAGCTTGTTTTGGAATGTTGCATGCTGCTGTGGTAAAAACAGCCTATAAATTGGGATTTGTTCTAAACACAGAAAATGATCCTGGGTCATGTTACCTTTTCACCAGGCAAATTGCAAAGGCTTGAATTTTGACTGCAGGGAATAAAAGCTGTGGAACAGATGTTTGGTATACTACAAGAGTTAATTATCAGATACTTAAAAATAACATTTTGTATCATTGTATTTAGCTTTAGGTTTTGCACCAGGTCTTTCTCACTTTACATAAAATTTTTGTTGTTTTAAAAAAAAGCTCTACCTCAATAAGGCAGAATCAACTCTCTATTCTGAATATTTGTGGTTTTTAAATTAATTGTCATAACTGACAGTGCTTCTGTAATGTTACATTAATACCATGATTCTCTTTTTATAGCTGGGAGGAGGTGAAGTGATATATTTAAAAACTACAGAAAGCCCTTACAGGAATGTAAATGTGTGCCAGATCAGCCTGTGTAAATTATAGACTGGCATGAACTGCTGTGAAGGAGCAAGTACATTTATTTGCTTTTAAATCAGCCTAAGTGTCATGTAGAATCCGGGTTCGTCTCAGTCTCCCAGTTATGGTGATTCAGGGCATGCAGTTGGATGACGGGAAATTTTTGGTGCATTAGTGCTGAAGGTATTTTAGAAGAGATTACCACGTTGTCAGGCTAAATTTGCCGTGGGCATTAGTGGTTTACCTTGGTCTTTCCTATCCTGGCAGGAGTATTTTGGCAACTTATCTCTTAAAAGAGACTGTCCTCGGAGTCTGCCAGTGAGATTGAACTGTTTGATAAGATAAAGATGGAAATACACGTTTTGAGGACCCAGATTTTGGGTTTCTGAGGCCTCAGCTAACAGTCCTGTCAGTGTTTGAACAGATTTATGTGTACATGCTGCCAGAGGCCAGTCCCTTGGTGGCACTTATGTAATTCTGAGTCAGTGAGAACTAAATGGTCAATTTGAAATAAATGCTCGTGTTTGAGATCTAGGTACGTCACATGAACACAGTGGTTTCCGTGTGCTCACCTCCAATTTGAGCACATTAATATGTATTTTATTTTGGGCCACGTAGTTCGCAAATTTTAGTTGCACAAGTTCATAGATTAGAGGCTTGGACTATCTATTTAGCAAATAAACATTGTTGCAGTTAAGGTACATTACAGGAAATCAGAGAAAGTTCACTGAAACACATAATGAACAAATTCTGTCTCACTACTTTGTCTCATTTTTCCATTTTATTTTGACTTCTATCTTCTTGTTTGAAATTCCTTCTCAATCCTTTTGCAGAAGGGAAGTGTCTTTTCCCCATTCTCTCCTGAACACATTACTTTCTTTGTGAGGCCCTGGCACTAGTCTATCTAAGTAAAAGGTTAAATGTTTTGTAAAAGCACAGAGTAAGATAAGAGTCTTTGTTTAAGCTCTTGTATTTTTTTTCTGTCTGTTTAGATTGTGAATGTCTCTGGTTGAAAGCCGTTTGTATTATGTAGTGAAAAAACATAGGATTTAGCATTCAAAAATTACGACAGATCATATGTGTGCAAATATACACACACAACTTATATTTAATCTTTGTATCTTTGTTATTTGCTGAATTGACAGCCTCGAGAGAAGGGCATTGTAGTTCCTAGACTTATTTTCAGTTGGAAATGTAATTAAAACAATGATGTGACAAAAGGTGATTGCCTATGGATGTGAGAAGAGACTCTCAGTAAAATGCTACCATGTGAAACATCTAAATGCCATAATACAGCATTGTAGGGTGCAGAGAGATTCAGGAGAAAGCATGTAAGAAACTAGTGTGTGTTTCTGGCTGTAGCTGGGGTTGCAAAACGTAAATCAGCCCCAGGACAAAGGTAATTTGCTGATAATATTACAGAAGATGATTTCCATTTCTCTGCAGTTACATTGCTGAGCCTCTTCAGTTAGGAATTTGCAAGCCAAATCAGCTCACAGGTATTGACAAAAAAAACCAACAAAACAAAACAAAAAAACAAACAACAAAACCCCAAAGAAAACCCCACAAAAATCCTACCTGCTTGCTTCCTTTGCACATGTGCCTTTGTCTTTTCCAGAACTCCTTAAACATTATGTAAAGAAATCCTATGAATTCTATTAGACAAAGCAAAGAAGAGTAGGTACAGTAAGGGGTACAGAGCTGGTTCTATTTATTGTGTCTAGTCTAAAATAATGGAGTGAAATCGCACAGTAGGAAGGGGAGAGGGAGCAGTGGGCTCACATTCTTCCCACTCTTTTGTTTGTCCCCTACAGAATCACTTCGTGTTGTCTTTGACATCCATCACCAGCTTCAGTTCCAGCTGGGCTTTAACTTTTGGGACCTCATCCCTGCATACCTGAACAATGTCTCTGTATTCCTCACAGGTTAACTTGATTCCTTCATTCCGCCTTCTCTATACCTCCTTTTTGTGTTTGAGTTTGGAGGTGCTCCGTGTTCACCCACAGAGATCACCTGGCATTTTTGCCTGACTTCTACACACGTTTCCTGGACCCCTCTTCACTCCAGGGCCTTATTCTATGGGGGTCCTGCAAAAGTCCTCAGAGAACACGTTTTGTCTTGTCTTCCTTAGGGAAAAGAGCTTGGTTGTTATAAGTAGTGAATGCTGCCTCCTGCATGCAGCCAGCTCAGAGCTTCAAATGCTCCTTCCTTGGGAACAACCTGAAGAAACTTGGTGCTGTATCCACATGGAGAAAGGATACATCTTCATGTCTATGAGTGATAGGTCAGGAGGAGAGTGCTGTGGCAAAGCTGAGATCTGCTGCAGTGTCTTTCATGGAGTTCTAAAACAGGGATCCCTCTCAGTTAAACTTGGCAGGTGACAATCTTCTGAAGCAGGTGGTAACAGATAGGGAGTAAATTAAATTAAATTACATTAATTAAATGTCGAAGTTTGGGATCTTTTACAGGACCTCAGATAATCTGGAATCAGTTATTTGAGATACCAGGCTGAAAATTCTTACTCCTGCTGGGTTGAAAGCAACTGAAAGCCCTTGACTTCAAAATTCACCAGGAATATTTATTATTCTTATATAATCCCAGCTGGCCTGTCTGTAATTCTCAGATTCAGAGAATGGCTTGGGTTGGAAGGGACCTTAAAGATTACCTGGTTCCAACCGCCTTGCCATGGGCAGGGACACTAGGGAGTGTCCTGGTTTAGTGAAAATTTGTGAGACTGACTTGCTTAGAGTCCATCCAGGCTGGCCTTGAACACTCCCAGGGATTGTGCATCCACAACTTCCCTGGGCAACCTGCTCAACCTCACAACCACCCTCACAATAAAGAATTTCTTCCTAATATCTAATCTAAACTTGCCCTCTTACAGTTTAAAGCCATTCCCCCTTGTTTTATCACTTCATGCTCTTAAAAAAAGTCCCTCTTCAGCTCTCTTGCAGCCCCCTTTAGGTGCTGGAATGCTGCTCAAAGGTACCTCAGGAACTTTCTCTTTTCCAGGCAGAACAGCCGCAAATCTCTCAGCTTTTCCTTATAGAAGAGTATTTGTTTAAAATGTATTTAAACAAATGGATATAAATGACCCTTGGAATTTTTTTGCATACAATTATGTAAAATCAGAAAGTTATTTCTCCTTCATATTTATCCACTGATTTTGACCAATGTTCCCATAGCTTACTTTTTATTGAAGTGAAATATTTTTATTGAATTATGTTTTGGTTTCCATCTACATGAACACCTTTTGCTTGTTACCAAAGTGCTGTTAACAGCAATTTTTACACACCTCAAGATCTGAGGTGTTTTGCCAGAGTGGTTTGCAGGGCAGGAAATAAAAAAAAATTATTAATCAATATGCATCAGAAGCATCAGAGTCGTGATTCAGTAGGCTTTTATTGCGGCATAGCTTGGCAGCAATTTGGAATTCCTGGTAGTTTAGTGTTAGTGTAGTTATGCCCACTGACCTGCAGAAAATGTTTCTGACACAGTATAAAAAGTAAAAATCACATTGCTGAAGCCTGAGGGTCAATACTATATGTATTGTTTTTTCTTACTGTGATATAACTACAAGGTGTAAGAATGTTGCTTTTTCAGTGCTAGTTCATATTGAGTGGGTGAAATCATAAAGGCATTCTCTGTCTCTGAAGGACAGAAGTGCCAAAAGTGAGGCAGGATAGAGTGGAGTAGCCCAATAAATAGGTACAGTTGTACAACCAACAGAAGGATGCACTGACTCAGTTATCTCTCTGTGTCTTTCCTATAATTACTAAAAATACCCCCAAATCCATAATAGGAGACTAAGAAAAGCTAGTTTAAATTGGAATAGTGTGATACTATGCATATGAGACACTGGAGGGATGGAGAATAAAAACCAAGTATAAATTATGTAGAGAAGATGAAAACAGCCCTTTGCCCTACCAAAGTATGTCGAGACAAATCAGAGTTAAAATGAATTCCAAATAAGAAATACATCTTGTTAGGACTGTAGTATCCAGATGGTTGCAAACACTTCCTTATTAGGAAAATCAGGCACTGTAAAAACAGAAAACAAAAGAGAAAACCTTGTATGTGTACTCTTGAGTGTTGTAGGTAAATGTAATACTGATCAGAATCATGAGACTAAAATCTTTGGTGCTATAAATTTTAGGCTTCTTGGCCTGGACTTGATTTTTGATCACTGTTGTGCGTGGTCTGCTTCAAACTGTTTTTATAGAAGAGCCATTTGGAAATAGTGATCTTGTTCTTGCAGTTGATGCATTTGCATCAAAAATATCTCTTTGTATAATAGACTACAGCGGACTGTGGCTCTTAAAAGAAACTAAACTGCCAAGGAATAAGTTGTTGATACAGGTTAGGAGAAAATGGTCTATTTTCAAAATGAAAGGTGACTATTAGTGTATTTTCATGGAAATTTGAGGTATGAAACATATTTCTAAATAATTTGTAGAGAAAACCCCCTAAAAAATCAAATGCGGAAAGTGAGGCATAGAAATTAGAAGATGGCACTGTATTTTTGGGATTCTAAAAATGAAAGCCTACTGTGAGATGTAACATGACTGGATAGAAAAAGGGCAGGTGAATTGCAACCATTCTCTGTCTCAGGACCTCCTGAGATAAAGATTGCTGAAGAATGAGGAAATACCTTTACATGCTAGTCCTGCCTGTTCTGCTGCTTTTTCCAGGCATTCACTGTGAGCTGATTTAGGTGACAAAGGTACTGGCTAGGTTGATCTGTCTCACTGTATGGCTGTTTTAGGCTTTCAAATTTAGTTCAGAATGACAAACCAAAAAGCTGGCAAACTTGTTACATTCCTTTCCAAAATTTATAAAGGCAAAAAATCATATGAACTCAATGGGAGATTGGGCAAGTCCTTGAGGGAGTGATCCACTGGGAATAATAACATGGGCAAATCCTACCAGGCCAAGGACGTAACTGAGCTGACAGCTTGGAGTGCACCGTATGTACTTGTGTTCTTCACTTGGTGGCCACAGCTGCAGACAACATAGTGAGTGAGCTAGACCCAAAAGGTGAAACCTTTTCTGAGCAATAAATTGTGTTTAGGAGCTTTATTTTTAATTCCAGATACTTAACTCCACTGTCTCTTGAACAGAGAAGCACACAAATATAACACAGTAAATAAATGAGAGCAGAGAAAAACCCAAGAGGCGGAAATCCCTGTGAAGTCCCCATTGTCACTTAACACATTTGGTATGCCTACAATTACTGCTTTTACTCATGAGGGGATCAGTACTTGGAAAAGGTTCTTTAGGAATTCTACGTAGGAAGACTCTGAAGATTACTGTGAATGACATTTAAGACTTTAAAGCTACTGGAAAAATAATTTTGAGGAGTTGTGTGCAAAGATGGTGCACTGACCCACTGACAGAATGTCTTGCCTTTATTTTCAAAAAGAAGCAAGAGTAATGAATGGTGAAGAAGGACCTGAATTTATACCAAAGCACGTTTACTATTTACACTGACTAAGGAATACCATTAAGAAACACCACGCAAAAAGGAGAAAGAAGGACACTGTCACAGTTGACCACATTCTTTCAGTAGTCCTTCCTTCCTGACACTCCTTATTGTTCGATAGATAATGTGTTTGGAAAACAAGAACAGAAATGCAACGTGATAATCTTTCCCATGACAGTTGGATCTCTTAACATGTTTTATATTTGTATGAATCTGTTTGTTTCAGTTTATTAGCTCATAGACCAGCTTAGGCACCACACTGTTGTGATATTGACAAAAAGCTCACATTACCATATCCTGTAAGATTTCATTACTCCATTTCCAGTACAGTTTGTATTATGCAATTAAAATGCAATTAATTGGAGAACCAATTCCTAAAACTAGCTTTTGTTAAGCACACAGTGCCTCAGGTCATCTGAGGGTACATCCACATGGATGGGTGCAGACAGTGACAGGTTCACTCTGCCTGTGCCCTGTGCCAGCCAGCATAGCAGCTGTGTAGCTGTGATTTGTGTGCTGCTGAACCTGAGTTAATAAGGCTGGCTGTGAAGCAGGATACATTAGCTTGGGCACAGAACTGTGTTAATGTGGCCACATGATTTCTGGAAAGAAGCTGGTCTTACGTCCAGCTGGCTCAAAGAATGAATAGAGCAAAGAAATGACTGTCTCTGTAAGCTAGTCAGAAATGCAGGTCAGGAGATGAAGTGTGAAAGAGTTTATCTATACTTTTATAGCTGCTGTGAATGAAATTTTCACTTTTGTGTAAGAAAAAAAACTCACTGCTAACATTTGTCTCATTTAACTTGCAGTAAGCTCACAATATTTTCATTATGTGTGAATGTACACTTTTGACTTCTAACCTATATCAGATTCTTTTTAAAAAATAATAATTTAATTTGTTGGGTTATTTTTCCCTAGAAAAGCAAGTAGGCAATTTTTCTAAAAACCAAAGACCTAATACCTTTAAGGCTTGAAGACCTTACTATCCTTTATTGCTTACATTTGCAGTGAAGCATAGCTGGTTTTCTTCCCAGCAACCAATCAAGAAGGAGATACAATTGTCAGCTCAAATTCCAAATTGGACCTAGGCAGCTCTGGAGGGAGTTATTAGCTGTATGAAGATGCCTCAGCAGCACTTACTGCTGAAGTGATTTTTTTTTTCCCCCATAGAGATCTGCTCTTACAGGAGAAAAATTTATACTTTCTCATATGTATTTCCAAATGGTGGATAGACTTGACTCACTTTATACAAGTCTATAATGAAAATGGAAAATATTGAATTCTGATGGCATTGACTTTTTTAGCTCACTTTATTTGCTCTCTTGGAGATTCTGAAGGCAAGTTGTTTACACTAAGGATCATCTTTTACAGTCAGTAGCAGAACTTAAATACCTCTACACATAATTAATTCAGGACTTTCTGTTCCTCTTTTTGCTCTTACAAGCATGTGTTGTATTTGTAGGTCCCCAGTGCATGACCTTCTAACACCTTCTTTTGTAACTAATTTCATAACTTTTTATTGCAAATCTTGCATTCTGAGTAGCTTATACTGAATAAAATGTTATTGATTGAATGGTGACTAATGCTAAAGTACATTCACCTGAACATGTGCTACATGAGTTTTTTAAAAGAAGATTGGTATTAAGTACTGCTTAATCTGCCAGGGTCCTCATAATGTAATTGAGCATCAAAATTGTAGGAGATGAGAAAAGATGCTCATAAATTTATACTCTCATATCTGTATTTTAATCCAATACTTTTGCTTTGTTCTCCTTTAAGGATTGAAGGTGACATCCAAATGGAAGACTTGAACATCTTAGCCATAAGGTCAATCACCAATATCTATCAGGGCTCAGAATCCCTGCAAAAAAGACAAACAGAAGTTAATGTTGCCATTTAGATACATATGTTCTTATGAAAAAACCCACCAGGTACCAATTTTAAGATACAAAAATTACTTTATTTTTGAAGAGGATAATTTCCCAGAAGGCATTAAGGTAAAACCCAAAACTTTCTGTCCTTAAGTAATAGTTATATAATATTGTACATTTCCACTGTGCATGAAAGCATGTCCTTGGAAGCAGGAGAGTTTTTCCCCGTGTAGAAGCTACAGAGTAACACCTTAGATTTGCCCTCCCTTATATTCAGTGTGTTAAAACACATAATGATGTGTAACTGGCATCATTTCAGCTCCTTCAAGCTTACCCAGCCAGTACTGCTCTGGAAACCAGAAAAGGCAAGGCAAAGCATTACAAGCATTACAAATACCCTTCTGTCATCTTCATTTTGGGAGCAATCCAGATGGAAAGATACTGTTGGAAAGACCAGCTTTGGACCAGTCTGAGCAATGGATTGTGTGCTTGGCAAGAGCTACAGAATGGCCAGATCTGGCATTGCTGACAGGAGCAGTGGTCACTGCCAACATCTCTCTTTTCCTACAGTTCTCTAATCAGCTCAGAATTAACAAACAACCCTGAATTTGTGGCTAGAAGCAAGGAAAGATGTTCTCTCTTTCTTTCTTCTATGCTATTCCAATCAGCTCTTTCCCCCGTATTAGCAGAGACACAAAGTGACCAGCAGTAAATGATTAATTTACTTGGCTTTGCTGCTTCTCTGGAATTCCCGAACTGCATCCTTTTTTTGATTTTTTTGAGGAAGCGTGCTCAAGAATTTTAGGAGCTATAAAACTATTCCTAATCCAGCACTGAAACAAGAGATACTATGATGAGTACTTTCACTGCTGGGGACAGCAAAAGCTTGAAAAAATATTCAACTTCTACACAATTCAATCTTTACCCTGGTGTCTTTAATCAGGGTAATTTTTGTTACTCAGAAGAGGGTGAGTAGTTCAAATCTCTTGGCCTGATTTAGACTATATATGTATATATTTATTCTTATGTAGCCTTAAGATTGTCTCATCAAAAGAATCCTCATAATATTAGGGTAACTACCAATGAAGGATCATTGCACTCAGCCTCTCCATTACCACATTTCTAACATTCTATTGCCCCTGGTGCCTCTGTGAAATGAAGGAAATACCATTATTTCCATACTGCATAACTGGTTTACAGGATTGTGAAGAGTAAGCACTTCCATTCCAACACGCAGTCCTCATGACTCACTAGAAGGCCAAGTCTCAAGATGAAGACCTATAGGTCATGTCTCCTTCCCACTTGGTCCTTAAAGCATTTAAAGAGGTGCCTGTCTTCCTGTGTGGTTTCAGATTACATCAGATTTAAGTGTACTCCAGGCTGTTTATCAGTACAGTAAAATCCTGCATGGCTTTTTGTTTTTTGTTTTTTTTTTTTTGCACGGCAACAGAACATCCTTTTAAAGGGGAGACGCATGTGACATTTCTATCCTCCTCAGCATGCAAGCAACCATTCCTCTGATTCCAGTAGGGTCCCTGAGGCAGTAGAAGGAATGATCCAGCATCTGCAAAAGGGCCTGACTTAAAATCTTCCCATTTCATCCCAGAATGCATTAAAATACATTTTTCTGCAGATGGCGAGAGGTCCATTAAGAAATTGTATGGGATGTAGGGTTCCTGGAACAACACAAACTTCCCATCACAGTGTCTCAGAGCTCAGGCTCCACTGCTAGAGTACAATTTGGCTAGATTTGCAGATAGAGAAATCAAAATAATTCAAAGTGCCTACAGAGTATTAAACAATCTTGAAAATGAAGGATTCCAAAATGATAAAATTTGAGGAACTGCTACAAAAATGGTAGTCCAGAACTGCTTATTTTTAGGTGTCATTTATATTTTTCCATATTTATATATATAAATATATACCAGCTTGTATTTACTTTGTGCCTAAAATGTGTATTACACATGGAATACAGAGATCACAAAAATTTGAATCACCATCACATAAACTGAAAAAAACCCAAAATATTTTGAGATATTCAGTATGGACTGAATATGACTGAACATCTGTTTCTGTAACTACCTATTTTTTGTCTATTAATTTGCCTTGACTACTGCAAGAAATTGAGCAGTGGCTCAATGAGATGGCAGTTATCCAAATTCAGTAAGAATAGCTAGGATCACAATTCTTTAAAAAGGAGTTAACACAGTTTTATTAAAACTGGTTTAAATGTGATTTCTGTGTGTCTCTGGACTATTCTCTTTGTGAAAAATCAAACCAGATAGCTTTTTTGAGTAGTTGATTAATTTCTTACCAACTGCTTGACATAGTAATATGAGCAGTTAAAGAGAAATTTACTGTTCTGAAACTTCTTGTCTGCTGAACCCTTCTGGGTGGTCTGCATAGTTCAAATATTTCATGAATGAAGTATTTAAAAGATTACAATGTTAAGAGAGCAGGTAATCAGAAAATACATCTTTCTGTTATGTAGCAGCACACTAGATGGAAGAACTGAAAGGCATAAATATAAACTGTTCAGCTTTTTCATGTCATGGCACTTAACAACAGAGTACAACTACAAATAAACTTTTTACCATGCTTAAAACTACAATATTAAAACCTACGAATTTATAGTTGATTATCTGCCTAAAACCAATACAAGCATAGCTGAACCAATGAAATACTAACATTAAAACAAATATTAATTAAAAGCACAGACTATTACAACACTGGCTGTTTGTTTGTCTGTTTGCTTTACAGCTTTTAATAGCCCTATCAGCTTCGTGCTCAGTATCCTGCAGTTGTAGGCACTGTAGCCTCAGCAATTACATCCTGAAGCCTTTGCAGCTTTATCTTGTTATACATGCCAGCTTTTGCTACAGCACACTAGGAAAAACACACCTTCTGTAAGGGGAATGAGTAATTTTCTTATTTTTCTGTCCTCCTCCTCTAAGCCCCCCCCACCCCCAATATTTCACAACAGCTTAGGGGAATGAATAAATAAATCAGGCCTTTATTTAAATCAGCAACTTCATCAACACTTTTGGTTTTCTACCAGATTTTCCCTCTAAATAAGATTTTAAGATTTGAGAATTGGAAACAATTCAATATTAGGTCACCAAATACGAAAAAACAACTTCTGCGCTATCTGAAAAATACGTATCTGTAAAAACTCTTAAAACTGGCAAATTTGGGCTGTGAAAGAGATGGTTTGGATAGAGTGAATATCAGCTATATATAACGTAGCTGATAATGTGGCTTTAGGAAAGATGCAGCCTAGAAAGAGTCCAAGTCTCCAAGCCTAATCAAGTGAACATACAATGAGTAGACCTGATGATATATGCCTTGCAGGATATTGTAACAGTATTGAGGATGCTTTAGTAATTGAATACTCATTCTTCCCTCTCCTCTCAGATAATGCAACAGCACTATCTTCACTTTAGAACAGCATCATGAAATGAAAACAGGAGAGAAGCATCTTTAACAAAAAGAGTTTGGAGATGGTTACCATTAGAGAACAGCCCTCAAGGGCTTAGGTCCCCTTGTTAAATAGCATGGAATACATGTGTTACTGCTGGTTAGGCTGATAGGGGTTCTGACTGCAAAATATCACAGTAACTAAAATAATCTTTTAGTTAAGTACAGGCTAGGTTTATCTACCTTTTTATAGCTTGGATTCTAACTTTGCATTTGAAATCTGACCTTGTATTTGGCTAAATATTTCCCAACTTTTAAGATCAGTACTGTTAAAGATGAATCTAGTGAAGCTGACAGGTACTTAGCAGGTTCCTCTTTGAAAGAAACAAGTCCAAATTTAGGGACTGGAGATGGCTGTAAAGCTACAGTGGCTGGTGTGTTGATGGAGCTGTCATATGATATATTTCAATAAACAATCTCTGGCTGGCACAGAGGCCAGTGCCTCTTCTGGAAGAGGCAGATGATGAAGAGGCACCAAATTGCTCCAAGCTTCTGAGCAAGAACAATGGATTTGGAACATTTTGTCTTGTTCTGTTACATCTGTGTAACTCCTGTCCACACAGAGAGGAAGCTGAAACTTAGTCCTATAACTGCAATTTACAACTCTGTTCAATCATAAGCTGGTTTTTCCTTGTCTTTCTATGGCTTTGTTGATGCAGCAACGAAGTTTTAATAGTGTAAAAAAAGTACCACACTTACTTTTGCCCATAAAGTAAGGCAATAAAATTGAAGATGGAAATTAGACTGTGCAGCCAGAAGTCCATGTCTAGTGGAAATAAGAGTCCAAAGTCCCATTTCTCTGGCTACCTTGCAAACTCAAGCCAGAACTTTACACCTTTGTAATGCAGAGGGCAACATTGGGGTGTCCATATTGGGACCGTTATTTATTATCTTCTTTAATGACACGGGTGAAGGGATTGAGTGCACTCTCTACAATAAATTGCAGGTGACACAAAACTGAGTGGTGCAGCTGACACACCTGAAGGATGGGATGTCATCCAGAGGGAGCTGGACTAGCTTGAGAAATGGATCCGTGGGAATCTTATGAGGTTTAACAAGATCATCTGCAAGGTGCTACACCTGTGTCATGGCAACTCTCATATCAACCGAGGCTGGGGGAGGAACAGATAAAGCACAGCCCTGGGGAGAAGGCCTTGGGGGTGCTGGTGGGTGAGAGGCTGCTCATGAACCAGCCATGAGCACTCCCAGCCCAGAAATCCAAGCACATCCTGGGCTGCATCCAGAGCAGTGTGGGCAGCGGGGAGGGAGGGGATTCAGCCCCTCTGCTCTGCTCAGAGCCCACCTGGAACACTGCTGCATCCAGCTCTGGGGTACCAGCACAGGAACAACATGGACCTGTGGAGCAAGTCCAGAGGAGGGACACAAAGTTGATGAGGGATGTGTCATCTCTCCTATGAGGCAAGGCTGAGAAAATTCAGATTTTCTGCCTGGAAAAGAGAAGGCTTTCAGCAACCTAACTGCAGCCTTCCACTACCTGACAGGAGCCTGCCAGAAAGATGGAAGGAGACTATTTACAAGTGTGTGTAGTGACAGGACAAGGGGAAATGGCTTTAAACTGAATGAGCAAAGGTATAAACAGGTATTAGGAAGAAATTCTTTACTGTGAGGATGGTGAGACACTGGATTAGGTCATCCAGAGAAGCTGAGGATGCCCCATCCATGGAAGTGTTCAAGGCCAGGCTGGAAGGAGCTTTGAGCAAGTTCTTCCTAGTGGAAGGTGTCCCTGCCTGTGGCAGGGGGGCTGGAATCAGATGATCTTTAAGGTACCTTTCAACCCAAACAATTCTCTGATTTTGTCTTTAAATGGGCAGATGCCTTACATGCTATTTTGAAATCTTAGTATTTAAGAAAAATTTAGGGATGGATTGAAAGGATAAAAATAATCTAGAAAAAGATGTGGGGAAAATAACAGGAAGGCTACAAATGACATAATTGAGAGTTAGGGATTAGGTAAAGCGCCTGCATTAGGAATTACATGATGCAAAAATGTGTGTTCACATTCTGGCTAATCCAGGAATGAAAAATGCTGAGCTTATTGTATTCATGTGTCTGGTCTTGCTCCTAAAAATGACTGTACATATTTCACTTGTACACATGTATTTAAAATTAATAGCAGTTGCCAAAGGCAGAACTAAGCATTTACAGAGAATGTAAAATTTATATAAAGATATGGCTTTCAGGCAGCTGCAGAAGCAAGGCTCTCTAGGGCCTGCTTAATTTTTAAAAATATAACAGCAGCTCCAGTATTCTAAGTACAGTGTATAACAAGAGGAAAATAGAACAGTTAACTTGAAATAGCGTGGGAGAACACCACACCTTGGGAGCATATCCTCAAGCATTATTTCCAAGCCTTGTGCATTTAGATATCAGTGGCATTGCTTTTGGGATTATCACTAGGGAAACCTGAGCTGACACCAACGCAGCTGGCAAGCTTCAACATTTCTGCCAACACATTATCGTGCACCACCAAAGCAGCAGCCAGACTGACAGCCAGCACATTTCTAGAATCATCCCACCCAGACATAAGTACCAGAACAGTGTCATCTCTGCCATCAATACTCCACAGTAAAGGTCTAGGATTGAAAACCACTGGTTTTTAATGCCTATTCAAGTGGCTTGGGTACCAGCACTGGTGTCAGCATCTCCCTTTCTGCACCACATTAAAAGGACATGAGTGCTCAGGCATAGAACTGCCTTATGCTCTTTCCTGCCCTAATCATGTTACCTTCAGTCTGCCCATGCCCTCCATCCCCACTGCCCAATATAGAATCATAAAATGGTGTGGATTGGAAGGAACCTTAAAGAGCACCCAGGCCACACGATGAACACCACCAACTTTGCAACCACAAAACTGAGCCCTGGTGAACAGCACTGGTGACCATCCATCAGCTGGATGTGGCACCACTTACCCCAGAGTCTCTGGGTCTGATGATCCAGTTTGTTTACCCAACAGTGCACCCAGTTTCTGCAGCATGTTGAGAGACAGCATCTAAGATGAAGAGATGAACACCATCCACCTTTCCCTCATCCACTGAGTGGGTCAGCTTGCCATGGATGGCAATCAGGCTGGTCAATCAGGACCTGCCTTTCACAAAGGCATGCTGGCTGGGCCTGATTGTCCTGTATGTGCTGTGTGACAGTCATCAGCATCATGTGCTCCATGACCTTCCCTGGCAACCAGGGCAAGCTGCCAGATCTTCCTCGCGGCCCCTTTTGTAGGTGGGCATCACATGTGCTACCCTCCAGCCAACTGGGACCCTTCCAGTTAACCAGGACAGCTGCTAAATAATTAAAAGTGGCTTGACAAGCTCTTTCACCAGCTCCATCAGTACCCTTCAGAGGTAGATTACTGCTAATTTATCATGGCTGAGACTGTTAAAACAGGATCTTTTGATATTGCAAATTGGAATTTCTTGTTCTCATAGAGTTTGTTTGGCATTTTAATAAGTCTTAAGTACTTGAAATAACTACAAGTTACTATTTACTATCCAGAACACCGTTAGATATATGTACTGGGTGACTAATGAAACCTGTATTCAGAATGAAACCATTTAAAGGTTTTAGATCTCCAATACCAACACAATACTTAGATGACTTTGGGGGTATCAGCACTGCTGGAGCTTTGCAGGTATGATTAAACTGCAGCTGCTCTTCCTGTAGGACTTGCCACATGAACTCAAGGAATTTTCAATTGTGCTGGTTGCATCTGCTTAGCACTGACCTAGCCACTAGCCACTGATTCCTAGCCACTAGCTTCTGGTCTAGGTTACTATCTAGATTAGGTACCTGCCTCCTTTACCTTAAGAGATAAACCTCACCTTGAACTCTCAAAGCCAGTCTAAGCCTAAGTACATAAATGTATGACAGTTTGCTACTTACAGTCTTAATTCACAGGGCTATTTAGAATATTTAATGCTAAGAAAAAGATACAGATTAAATGTGAGCAACAAATTTGTGTTCCTTTAGAGTTCTAGCTTCAAGAACAGCACATTTTTACTTGGCTTCATTTCACATACTGCTTCATTTTAAACTGCTAGTGTGTTGAGATGCATCTCCTACAGGAGTAAGGACACAAATCTATTTCAGAATTAAACCATTTGGTACCAAAAAGCATGAAGAGAGCAAAGGACAGAATTGCTGAATCAGCACTACAAACAATTTAAGCGAACTTTTATTGAAGCGTTAAGTCGTGGTACAGATATTTTTAAATGATCAAAGTCTAACACCACAGAAATTATAAACACCATACTCCCCCATCCTGATCACCCAGTTAGTTCAATAACCCATTCAACAGCTTTCATTTTCATAGACGAGGCTTATGCTTCTTTTTGTAAGATGCATTCTTTCAGTATTACTTGAAAAGGGATCTTCAGTCTACTTAAAGGACCTCAAGCCAAAAAATGTCAGAACAATTGGGACAACGCAAGAACAAAAAAAAACCCATTGAAATATTGGTCCTCAGTATTAACACCAAAAAGCATTAGTGCCATATACAGCATGTAATTGATAACATTGGTAAAGAACATCAAGAATATGCTTAAAATAAAAAAAAAAAAAATCAAAATGTTCCAACCACTTGATTTCTAACCAAGCAGACTTTAGTTTAGAAGCACTGAAAAAGTGCTTCATTTATAAATACGGAAGGAACAAAAGAACCATTGCATCAAACCAGAAAGAGTCAAAACATTGCAAGGACAAGAGGGGAAAAATAATCTCAATTTTGTTGTTAACATGCTGGTCTCACAGCTGTTAAAATCCCAGTATTTGCAAACAAACATAGCTGAAAGTGTGCCAGCTTTTCAAAGCCTGCATTTTAGTCAATACTCATTAAAGTGACTTTGAATTACACACTTATTCATGCTCCATGAATAGCATTCTACTTCACTCCTGTCCAGGTGTCCCAGACAGTTCTTGTTCTATACCTTCACTTAATGCCCTCAAGTCACAGTAAGAGGAACCACCTTAGCAATTAGGAGGAAAAAACAGATGAAGTCACAACACTCAAGTACAACATAAGTCACATGCACAACAATGTCACAGGACTGTCACAAGACAGAGGCATTAGCTTTGCTCAAAACAACAAAATGAAGTGACACTGGACCAGTTTAGAAGCACTCTTTACAATCCCAAGTGGCAGGTCAGAGGTTTTACTGAGAATAATCCCAACCAATCAATACACCCAGACAGGCAAATTCCACTCCTGCACTAGCCCTACCTGCCCGTGCTCAGGAGCACCAGCTTCCTGTTCTGACATAACAGGTGATTAGGACAGAAAGTGCCTGCTGCTAACACAAACTTGCACTTTGCAAAGCTGTCACACAATTATGCCAAAGCACCTGATGCCTGGCTCAGCTCTTCCCCTGGCAAGTCTTGGACCTTCATCACATTCTGCCGTTGCGTAGCGGTGTGACAGCTTGGGGATGTGGACAGACAAATGACCATTAAGATGAGACAAAATTTAGCCTGCACTAGTACCGATACCCAAGTTACTAAAGGTGAAAGACCAATGCATTAGCCCAGTTCTACAGGAGAGCTGAGCAAATTCCTAGAAGCTTTTATTAGAGCACGAAAAGTCAGTCTGATTTAAAAATAAATCAACACCACCTGTAGTAGCAAAAAAAATTTGTAACTGTATTAAGAACTTTCTCCAAACATGAAAGTGTTAATTAGGAATCAGTTTCATTAGAAATAATAGAAATTCATCAAAAACTGTTTTAGACTGAAATCACAACATAGATTAAAAAAAAATAAGTGACAATTTAACAGAGAACTGTCCCCAGTGAGTAGGTTGAGGCTGAAGTCTAATGAGGACGAAAGCCTTGTCTGTGGGGAATTTTTGGTGATACTTGGAGAAAAACTATACTGTGTGTAATTCTACCTGAATCATTTTTACAAGTGTTGTAAAGTTTCATACAGTAAGATTTTTCTACATGCACTTCAATTTCACAGCAAGAGTGGCATAGAGTACCTAAACACAGAAGAGAGCATTCATGCAAGATATCTAACTCCTTGATATAATAATGCATACAATTCAAAATGGTTATACTATGATTACACCTAGGGCTTTCCACAACTACAAGGTGGTGGGAGTGGAAAGCATGGCCCCCTGAATCATTAACTAGAAAGCAACCACCACCTTCTATATGGGATTTCTTTTTGCGCTTTTTCTTCATTCTTAATCAACTGTGCTGTTGCTGGCGATTTTTTGTGAAACTGGTAAAAACAAAATTATAATCACTGAATTGGGCAATCTGGTGATCAAGACGTTTAAACCCCTCAATCTTCTGGGCAGAGGAAAACACTGTGCGACATTTAGAGCTCTAGAAAACAAGACCAAAAAAAAGGGAAAGTTACTTTTAAAAACTGTCATTTAGAGATGGATTAGCACATATGGCTCTTACCAACATGTTTTAAAACTCTCCCTCACAGTGGTGCAGAAAGTTTCATTCCCAAGCAGTGATTCTGCTCCCTAAATTTGAAAAACTATGGGGTTGAGCACCTCTCCTATGGACATAGGCTGAGAGAATTGGGGTTGTTCAGCCTGGAGAAGAGAAGGCTCTGGGGAGATCCTAGAGCAGCATTCCAGTGCCTAAAGGGAGTTGCAAGAGAGCTAGAGAGGGACTTTTTACAAGGGCCTGTAGTGGCAGGACAAGTGGTAACAGATTTGAACTGCAAGAGGGTGGGTTTAGATTAGGTATTAGGGGAAAAAACCCTTCATTGTGAGGGTGGTGAGACAGTGGAACAGGTTACCCAGAGAAGTTGTGGATGCCCCATCCCTGACAGTGTTCCAAGGCCCGGCTGGATGGGGCTTTGAGCAAGTTGGTCTACTGGAAAGCGTCCCTGCCCATGGTATGGGGTTGGAAATGGATGATCTTTAAGGTCCCCTCCAACCCAAATCATTTTGTGGCTATATGATTAGCAACACCATTAACAACAGGCTTTCTGCAACTGACAGTTGCAGGCAAATCCAGAAAAACAGCAAAGCAAGTTCTATACAGAACTAGACAGGAAGTCATTAGAATTCTGGGACTGGGGTGCCTCATCTTACTCCTTCTGAAGTTTTCTGAAGATCAGATTTAGTACATGCCAAAGCAAGACTGAAAAGATTTTTACTGTCCAAAGAAACTACCACTCAAATATAGAGGCAAACTGGAAACTGCTACTCTCCAGTAAAAATCTCTAGCCTTGCTCCGTTTGTGCCTATGTGTATTTCCATCAGCTGGTAAGCTAATGCAAAAAAAACTCACCTGGTTAACAAAGAGAGTTGTCACAAATTTTCCTGGCTTGAAAACCTCTACAACTTTTCTAATCAGGTCATCATAAGAGGTCTGACTTATGTTTGTTTCAAAACTAACATAAGAAAACTCTGGTTCTGGAGTGATGTGAATAGTCCAGTAAGTTCCCTGGAAAAAAAAAAAAGGTATTACCACCAAATATTTATTTCTTTTTATTCATCAATGTTAATTATTAAGGAGTATAAAACTTACATCCGATTTCATCCCATTCATTGAATACCCACAAGGATTGAACATTGTAGCATCAATAACAGAACCTGGTATCAGGTCACGAATTCCACTCATCTGAAACGAAGTTAAACAGCTCTGTTTATCATGCAACCTTTACACTTGTTTAGATTTAACTCAAAGGCAGAATGAACATCTATTCAGCAAAGAGGACACCAGAATTCACCCAATAACAAGTCAGTCTGATCACGTGCACGACTGCGGATGACCTTGGTTTTTGTCCTGTCACTACATCAATGGCAGTGACAAGCTCCATGCAAACTATCACACTGCCTCTTACAGAGCCCAGCCACATCCACCTAAGACAAGGAAACAGCTTAGAACTCCAAAACATATTTGCTTTTGCTGCTGAAATGGAAAACAGAGCTTCTCTTCAATCACTGCTTGCAAAGTGAGGGCTGTTTACATTTACTCCAGAGAAAGGATATACTACTTCATACCCTAGGAAGAAGTGTAATCCCAAGTGGTTTTGATTTACCTCACAGTACCTGAGCTACAGCCAAATCTCAATAGCAAATACAGTGTGAGAATCAAAGCCTAAGATGGAAAACAAGATGAAATCAGTGTATGTGTCAGGAAAACTTTTTCACGTCACATGACTCCCCCCTCTGGGAAAAGGAGACAAACCCATCAAGTTATGCTTAGACTTCAGATCTGTCCTTCTCATCTAAATGGCTCCCAGCTCTAACCCTGATTTTGATACCTACTTAACCTTTGCATTTATCTCCAGTCTAAGCCTTAACCTCATATTCTACATCCTTGAAAGTTACTCAAATTGTGGTTTAATTCCTACTCCTACATTCTTCAAGAGTAAAAGCTTCCAATTACCCAAAGCACTGCATATTGCTGCTTTCACTAAAGGAAGAGCACTGAAAACATGAAGTTATATTCCCCAAAACCTTCTTGAGTTAAATTCATTTTCCTCGCAAAGTATTAACCCAGCACTTTCTATGACATCTCTCCTACCACAAAATAAACCTTGTATTAGAAGGTAGGTGTATGAAGCATTTTGTTGCCCAATTTCCACCATTCCCGAAAATGCTCAGTTTTCAAGCAAACATACACGAGTGACATCATTTGCAGTAACACCATCTTTCATGTAGAACTGGTCCATAACTACTGGGTCAAGCTCACTCATCAGAATTTCCAGTGTCTGATCAGGCTGATTGGATATCCGACTCTCTGGGAAATCCAGGGTGTACAGGTACCTACATAAAGCACAAGCCAAGTATGTAACACATATTGACAGCACCAAGTTCTACTGTAAAGACTTCAAACTCTTCACATACATACCAGCAATCAGAGTTCATACGCCCCATGCAATAAGCTGCTCCATCTAGACAAGACAAAAAGCTTCCAGTTAATGTACCACAGCTGAATATCTACGTAAAATATTAGATTCATTTCTTATTTAAAAACAGGGGCTTTTCACAGAACCCCATGAGGTTCACTAATGCAGTCAGCAGCTGTATCAAATAACCAGGCATTTAACTACAGGAATGCAAAGTTAATAATCAGAAAGGCAAGCTTCCTCAGAAGTGGGTCTGGACACCCCAGCTGAGAGGTTACTATCAGGAAATTGCTATTACACTTTAACTATGCACAGAGAGAAAGCCTGGTACTCTTAACGTCTCTATAAAATGCATTTATGATTATAATTTAATTTTCAAATAACTCAGATGAGTACCGCAGTTTCCATATTCCTTCAAAAATCTGTCACTTTAAAATTTAGCATTCTTCTTGTAAGTCTTAAACTCTATTAAATGTTTAAATTCAGTTTTCAGCATAGTAACTTCTCTGAGAAAAGCCCATGTTTTTCTTCAGTGTATTACTTTAAATTACTATTCTAGCTTTTTAAAAGGCTTTCAGAATTCTGCAGTGGGATTGGAAGTCTGAAGATGACCCCAGTTAAGACAAGGTGCTAAACGTCAAGCTTAGTATAATTTAAGGTTTTGATCCTGGCAAGCTAGTATCAGAAATTCAGAAAATAAGTATTTAGAGCTTTTGATATTTATGCAAGGACCACTGAATTCTTGGCCTGGCAGCCTGTACCTATTGTATTGCTCATCACTTCTGACATAACATCAACCTTTCACCCAACTTTGCTGAAGTTTCGTCAACTTACTTGGGAAAATTTCATTAAGAAACTCTACTTCTTCCTGGAAATTCCTATGTGGGTACTCCTGGTGGGAAGGCTTCATGAAATTCTTACGTGAATAAAAGAAGCTCTGAAAAAATAAAGGTGCATCTTAGATATTGAGTATATCCATCCACCTTGATTCTAAGAATTTAGAAAAAGGCAAGCCTTTATCATGAACTTTCACAGGACCTAAGTTTTCATTGTCAAAACACTACTACCTGCATTCCCATTCCAGAAGCACACAGTTATACCCTATCCTATTTGCTAAGCTTCAGGAGACAGTTCACTTACTAAATTGTTAGACAGCATGGGCACAGCTACTCTTAAGTAACTCAGAACAATACCATTTGTTAGTTAGCACCCACTACGAGACAAATAAAAGGACAACTGCTACAGCACAGCAATCTTACATTACAGTCTTCCCATTATGGGAAACATACATAAAGTTTCAGAATATTTAATAAAGAGTGAATTTGAAACAGCAGCAAAAAAGCTTTTTGTCCATTCCAAGGAAGATTTTTGACACCTTACCTGAATTGAGTCAAACCCACTGTACTCCCTAGCAAGCTCCAACAGGGGAACCAGTGCTTGCAGTAAGAGGGTGGTACCACACGTCTTCAAAATGAAACGTCTCTTGGAGACAAACATGCTACTCTCACTGTAAAAGAGGTGTTAAGAACATATTAAGTGCTCTACATAAAACAATCCAGGAGGGAGTTGTTAGGTCTTGGTCCTTATCCCAACCAAACACATCACTCTAAGTGAACACTCAGCATATGGCACAAACATACGTAGCAAATAGATCAAATCAATAGAACGCAGCTAGCATTTGAGGGCTGTTATGATTTCCCAAAATAAATATCTGCTCCAAGCATGGTATTACAGAGCTGTCATACTACAGGAAAAGGCACACACATTAGGCACCCTCAAACCACCTGAGAAATATAAACATGCTGTGAAGTGGGTACATAGGCACAGCTATATGATAAGCCTCATAAGTAAAATGCAGAAATTAACTATATATAAACTAAGATACTTAACTACAACCCAGATGAACTGGAGACAGGCATTGCTCAATTTGGAATGATGTTTACAAATTCAAAATCAAGGTTAAATTTAATCCAGGATGCACTGCAACTAATTACTCTTTCCAGAATTTTGTTTTAAATATATGAAGCTTGAAGAAACAAGACTTGAACAAGTTTCTTTGACTAGCTTGCTCTTAGCACAACCCTGCCCTCAAGGCAGTCTTTTAGAGTACAAAAGCTTCAGTATTTGTAATCTGAAGTAAACCAGAGAATGTCAAGTCTGTAAAGTTCATGCACAAAAAGCAAGGAAGTATTTTGCAAGATGAAAAACACATGGCAAGAGTAGTGTCCTTACAACTAACTGAAGCGCAACAAAAATTCCAGGATTCCAGGAAAACTACAGTTTTACAGATACCCTTAGGTCAGCTGCAAGAGTTGTTCTACTTGATTGCATTATGTGCAGTTAAAGCTGATCTAAGTTTTTTTTGCTGATAAGTGACACCTATAGCCTATTCTGCTGCAGTAGTACTGAAAATTCTGTATTGGGGACACTTATTCACCCATGGACAAAATTCAGTGATGAGGTGCAAAGCCACCACAAGTCTGTCGATCCTTTTGGTTAAAGGCAAAAAGAAACAACTATGAAGAGATTTGCACCTCTGAGCAGGAGAACCCTGCAAGTTGTAACCATCAACCTTCCATTAACCCAAGACTGGACTCTCAGCCAAGTGAATCACATATGACAACTTTCACTTTTTTCCCCCCTCTTAGGAACTAAAAGGATGAGCGAGTGCCTTACCTGAGTACATAAGCTTCCTGCTTGTCAGTTTTTGTCACACTTATGATCAAACAATGCACATTCTCCAGAAGTTTGTCCCACTCAATCCTGCGAAGAAATCACAGAAGAGCACAAACAATAGGTTAAACAAACCAAAGCTTGCTGGAGTCCTGGGTAAAAAGCCCAAACAAGAATTAAGAGTCTTGAGGTACTGGATCCGAGGGCACAAAATGGGGAGAGCTATCATACAGGGACTGTCTCTCACAGTACAGTAATACTCCATTCTTTGCTCTTGATGGCTCAGTAGCCCTCAAAATCTGTTACCATGATCTGCTGCATGCAGACAACTGCCAAACAGCAACCTCAAGCTTCTAACCAGGTGAGTCAGGATAACCTTAAATTCTGCATCCCACATGTTGGTAACTTAAAGCTAAAAACTAATAAGATTTCAATGGCCTGAATTCCTCTTTGACCAACCAGGATCACAGGAATAATTCCTTCATACAGTGCAAATTGTAGCTATGGTGCTAGATTTCAGTACTGTGGTAGAAGTTTAATAGTTCAACTCTTTACTAATATTAGTCATTCTACAAGGAGACTGAAAAAAACAAAAAAATTCCCAAGGGCTCAAATTAAGCCAAAAGGCTTTCAAGTAGTACTCAAGAGAAACGACAAACTTGCAAAAAAACTACTTTGATTGTCACTTCAGTCTTGTGTCTACACCAGATTAGTAGAATTCAATATAGTCAATTTTGCTATAAATAAGACAGGAACAGATAGAGCTTCCTGACGTCATAAAATTACAAGACTGCCAGCTGTCCTACTTCTCCCTTCACACAACATATTCCACCTGCAGGTTTGTGCTGGCTCGTGTCCTCAGAGATGTCATGATCTAAGAGATTTACTAACCTAGCATAAAACTAAGCTGCCCGTCAGTAGAGCTGGAATAACTGCAGGAGCTAGGAGCATGAAAAAATTGCCAGTTTTTCATCACCAAGTAAGCTCAGCTTGCCCATATAAAACTGTCAGCCTAATCCTTCTTCAGGAGGCAGACGTCTTACCCTTTACTGACACTGCAAAAGCCCCATGGCTGTATTCCAGGACAGAGCATTCACTGTTAATTCCATCAACACACTTTCTCCTGCTGTCACCAGTCTTTCCCCTTAGAAAACTGGTCAGTTCATGAAGTTGAAGTTTTAGGTACTGTTATACTTATAATTAAAACATCCACATATTTTTTAGCCTTTCTAAGCAGTTAGCATATAAATGCTTTAACTTCCCCCTCAATTAATTAATTTACTGCCTTTTGAAACTGAATTCTGTACCTTTACTAATACTCGAGGATTTTCCCATTTAAAGTACATAGTACACTGGAATATTTATATATATGAGTTAATCAGAACCTACATGGAGAAAATCCTATCCATTTGAAAAACCCTCATAACCAAGTGCACAATATGATTAACTTAGAAATTTAGTGATACAACTGGATACTTAAAATCAAAGTGAGATTCACCCCAGTTAGTGACCATTGATGAAATGCTTTTCTGCAAACACAGACATGACAGCACCCTCAAATCTCCATGTCAAATTAAAAAGGTTATTATGAATGCTCAGCTCAAATCCCACACATTTACTCAGCTCTATGCTTATGTCATTGACTGGATTTAGCTCTGTTTGTAAAACTCAAGTGTACGTGAAAATGCAAGTGACTCCTCATCTTAAAAAGACTGGTAAATGCAAAGAGTGAAATAGGTATTATATAAACTGTCCTCTAAATGCTCCTAGAAAATTATACTATTGTGCTAGTAGGAGTACTAAGGGATTTAGTTTTCTTTGGCTACAGCACACCAGCCTAAGTTTACCAGCCACTCTTCCTGCAAAGTGAACCAGGAAATGTATTAGACTGTTCTAATACATTAGATATGTTATATTATTAGATATGATATCTAATAATGTTCTAAACCATTCCAGCATCCCTACTGACATTTTATCTGCCATTAAATAAACACCCACAGTCTGACACTGCATTTGGAAAAGGTGAGGAAGATCTCCCTGACACTGAGCTGTACTAACCCCACTTGTACATTACTGCAAATCTGATTTTGTACTTGTCCGAGTATTAATGGACATGTAACTATCTTAGGCTTTGCAAGAGCATAGTCTCAGCCTTCACAAGCTTCTTACCCGGTCAGACAGTCAAAACCTCAGCCTTATGCAGGCAACTGACACTTGCTCATTGAGTGTCACTGTAGTGCAGCTCTGTGCAGGATTTACAGGGAAATGTCTCCTCCACATTTCAGACGCACATTAGCTGAGGAAGATGTAATAAGTTTGGCAGTTCAGTGAAGGTCAGTATAGCACCAACAATGCACTATTGTTGTTAAGTGCAAAGGAAGTCCTGTCAGCTTGTTGGTATTTAGGTGCTATGGCTGAAATCTGCAGTTGCACACGACCTTGGCATATCACAGCTTTGCTCAAGTCCTCACTATTCTACTACAGAAACCATAGCTAAGCATACACTAAATGTTGTGTTCAGCCTTTACAGAAAAAAAGGGCAAGGTCATTATTTGATCTGCCTAGAGCAGCATTAAGGAAAAACCCTACGACTTTAGAAATGCACAGGATACTAGGCTTGCTCTAGAAGCATACGCAGACTAACAAAGGGTTGCAGCACCCAGGATGAAACTTGGCCACATTACAGAGTTCTGCAGGGATACTGGCCTTTATCTATCTGCATTTTTAAGTTACGTACAGAAAACTAAAGAAAGGCTGGATTTGATCCAATGAAATCTATTTAAGCAAGATGACCACAGAATTTGTTTAAATCTATTGTTTAAAGCACAACTAAGGAAGAACATCTGGGACTACTTTGTACCAAGTAGGCTAAGTTCACTAAAAGTCTAACTCTTGTAATTTCTTCCCCCCTTTTTTTTGATCCATTGTAATTGTCACTAGTTGAGACAAACAGTATCTACCCACACTTAAATGAAGAAACAAAATCAATCCTAAAAGTAGTATTTCAACTGTTATCACACTATATATTTATGTCAGCTATTCAATAATAAGTAAAAATATGCTAAGTGAGTGATTTAAGTATTTGAGAACACTACTAATTTCGTAACTGAGTTCAGTTTTAACTTAGACGCAAACCCTGCAACTGAAAAAGGGTAGCCAAGTAAGACTGATTCTCAATGAAGTGGCATCACAGACTCCTGCTCTTCAAAATCCCCCCTTCAATGATCGATGTGCAAGGCATTACTATTTCTTAAATTATTTCCCATAGCCAATGCCAGTTTGAAAGCTGTTTTCCCATACTCAAGCATAGCAGAATATGATCCATGGGAGTCATTGGTAGCTCTCACTGGAATCAAGTTCTGCAGCAGACCTGCAGACACCGACTTGAGACTGACCCCTCAATTATGTGGGCTTACTGACCACTTTATTCCAAAGTTGTAAGATCCCCTTTCTGAATTTTCAAATAACTGCTACTTATACAGATTAAAATTAGTTTCCTGAATGGGCAAGCACAATGCACTTTAAATGACTGCACCTTCTCAGAGAACAGAAAAATGAAAATGGAATACATCTACTCAAGTGAGAGGAACTGTCCTTGCTTGAATGGTAAAAAGCTGTTTGTTCTACACCTGACGAGCAGAACATCCCAAAAGGAAAAAAAAAAAAAAAAGATCAAGTTTAACAATCTACTCCTATACCTGTGTTGCAATATTTAGTGCCTTATCAACAGATTTATTACCAGAGTACAAGTAACTTCCATTCAAAGTGCCAACCAGGTATGTCAGTAGGGAAAAGCTATTGTAACTGAGAAGTAGCTTAACTGTAGGAAGCATGCTTCATGAATAGTCAACAGTTCCTCTCAACCAAGTTCCAATGCATCATATTTGCTCCTTTATTTCAGAAGGAAGTCTTCCTTGATAAAACCATGCTTTTGAACACAAGTTATTGGCCTCTTCTGAGCCTTTACCTTCAGGGGTAAAACACATTCTTTAACAAGAGTCAAGCATACCAGGCACAACACTGCTGTTTCAGGCCAACTGGGAATGTGCTAACAGCAATTTGAAGAGATTAAGAACTACATCAAGAACTCGTTCCTATCAGCAACCAACAGCCTCCTCAAGCATGCCACCCTACCACCCCAGTAACAGGACTTTGCTAAGGCAGCCAGACAGCATTGCAAAGAAAAGCTGTATTGCAGTAGGGCAGGAATTCTTAGGAAATAAATCATATGGAACTCCAAAAGACTGCTCAAGTCATATATATACTCTTACATAGCTTGTCATTAGAACAGAACAGCTGACAATTCTGTAGTATCAAAAGTAATAAGCTTTTAATCTTGACTGTAAGACCTTGTTCTAATGTCAAGCATTCAACTGCAGAGCAAACTTTTATCCCCTCACCTGTTACCTACTAAGTGTTTTTATGAGCCACATGGGTATCAGTTACCTCATTAGCAGACTACAGTTGAACAGGCAAATTCCTACCAATACCATGATCCAGACGGCCTAAAACTGTGTCTGAACTGCCTCTGCAGAGGAGATGCAGCCAAGGCACATGAAAGATGGCTAAACACTAGTGTCAGCAGAGCTGGAACACTGCTTTCAGGCATCCTGAAACAGGTAGGAACAGTACAGACCAAACAAAAGCTACAAGCATTTTAAAGCACCACTCAGCAGCTCGTGTATTTCTCTGCAGACAGCTGCACATTAATTACTTCCTATTAGAAATATAACTTCATTTATAAATTGCTGTTTAAGATAGGCTACCTTAAACCACTTACACAGCCTGAGTTCAGGCTCAAGGCGCTTGCAACTCAATTAAGTTTACATAGGCAGTATCTGTGGGGTGCACAAAAGTGTCACACCCTCTATATGCTCTGAACACAGATATACAGAGAGACTGTTCACATCTCCCTTATCTTAAACCTAAGAAGCCCTTCATGGACATGCGCTTAATCTTGAGAGACAGGCACCTGGGTGGAAAATTGCATCCACACTGAAAGTTGATTCTATGCAGTACTGCTCACAAAATCCTTCTCGCCTCTAAAGTCCCAAGCCAATTACTTAGAGCATCACTCCCAAATGAAGGAACCAAGGTATTTCAGCAATGGCACAAAGATGGCTACAGCTGGGGCTCTGAAGGCTGCATATTTCTCCTGTTGCAGGCCTTACACCATTATTGCAGCTACACGGATTGGGGATGCCATCCTTTACATCCAAAGATACTCAATGGGTAATCCCAAATCACTCACATCCAAGGACATCCAAAGTGTTTGAGGAAACATGAGCCCCACCAGGCACAGCAGAACTTCACAGGACAGCAACATTCAGGGCAAATTTGTAATTTTCTCCAGAAGAAACATACTGTAAGGCAGTAAGTATATACAGAAAGCCCCAAGTTTTCCTGTTCTCCTGGCTGAGCAAACAACCATTAGGAAAGCCCTTCCAGGAATACACCAATAGCTACTTAGTTATTTTCTACAGTCTCACTAAGGGCTCAGATCTTTAACAGAAAGTGACTACCCAAATGCTTCAGCACTTTTCGTGCTAAGTAGGAAAATGCCAAACATAAGTCTTCACTTCCTGCAAGCAGTATCAGAATCAGCAGTAGTGAGAGTAAAAGGGCTTGCTTCCATTGTGTGACACCATTCTTCAATTACAATTTTAAGTTACAAGAAAACATTTTACCTGTAGTTTTGAACCTGACCTAAAATCTAGTTGATTAATATCCGTTCTGATGAGGGGAAGACTGCACTCTTACATAAAAAGTTCTTGAGATAACCTTGCATTGCCCATAAAAAAGGCTCCACAAGAACATGGGGACATAAGCCCTTATCTTAGCACAGCCCTGCCTCCTTTCCAGAGTCCGTTCAGTTTTGTTCCAAAGCACTGCAGGAGTAGGAGCAGAGCAGGGCTCCTGGCCCAGCTTCCTTGTACCTTCAGTGTTTGAGGAAATAGGCAGGTGCCACTGCCCAGGACTGGGGGAAGGCGCAGAGGTGCAGCAGCACTGCAGCAGTGAGCTGACTGAGGCTACAGGGTACACAGCAAGGATTTACAGGACCCCTATCAAATCCTTGACTGCACTGGTGTGTTTGGGAGCTTTCATGGAGCACAGCATCAGAACGTGGTATCAGTGTCACCCTGTACTGCTCATTGCTGCAGTTTCCTCCAGCTTGCATCTCCACATAATACAGACGAATAGGAAGCAGATTAAAAGTCCATAAATAAGCTCAATTTCAGAGTATTCCTCAGGGTTGAATGCTTGAGATATGAGCTTTTAACAGTGGCATCATTTATTTATGGTTTCAAACTTCTGTACATTCAAGATCCTGATAGCCCTTGAGATGGAAAAAGCATAGCTGCACATCATCTGAAGGAATACACAGCTTATTTTACTGTGGGGATAGCGAATGCTCTACTCAGTCACCATGGAAATCCAGGGCTTGCAGCAAGTTCATCATGTTTTCAGCAAACCCTCTGTTTTCTATACATAGTTTAAGGCTACTTTTTTAGAAAAAAACATGGTTTATAAAGCATAGTGAGAACAAGCAATAAAATTAAAGCAAATTATTCTGAGACCACAAAAATATTAACTTCATTTCACTGCTGGATATAAGCAGGGTAGGCATATTTAGATGCTTGCCAGTAACTATTTCAACCACAAGACCTTTCTGCATAATTCATTAACAAGTGAGCAAGAACACCCCAAAACTTAACAACAAAGTTCCATACTTTTTAGTTGGGACCTTTATTGAATGCATTAAAATGACAGATCTTTTCTGAAATACATTACACATAATCCAAACTTTTAGCCAGAAAGCAGGCTTGCCCATAGGAGGGAAAAAATGTAAAAGAAGTCTTAATTGCATCAGCTCAAGAACTTTTTTGCTGATGACATCCAACAAAGACTTGAAAATATCTAATCCCCAGCAAGCACACACAACATGGAAGTTTTTAGCTTTGAACACCAGCTTAGTCATTCAGTAGATGAATGGTTCACATTTCACTACTAAGCAGGTATTACAATACAAAAGGCAAGCTCAACTGGTTTGCAACTTGATTCTAATTTAGCTATTGTTCTACAGTTTCAGCTTTGATTTCAGGTTCTGCTCAACATAAACTAGTTTATTCAATCCCCTTCATGGAATTAGCATAGTTCTATTCAGGACTTCCTTTGCATCTATCAGGTAATGTAATTCTGACAGTTCTCCAACAGATAATGTTTGTAGAAGGCAATTTTCGTGCTAGAAACACGTATCACTGATAACTACAAGTGGACTCAGTACAAGCACTTTTAGACCTGTCACAGCTTCCTACCAAAGAAAGTAAGCAACTTCGATTAACATGTTGTATTAAGAGCCAATTAACACAAAAGTCTTCAAAGCCTGCTCACAGCTCTGACACTGTGTTAAAAGCCACACATTCAACAGTTAACAGTTTTTATCCACTCTATTAAAACTTTACAGCCATATCTAAACCACACAAAGGAACCGTCCCAGTACACGCACTGCAATTACATTAAATGTTCTGGGAGTAGTTTACAAGTTAAGTATGCAGTTTTGCAAACACGAGTCTGAGCTGACAAATGGAACACCAGAGTGCATGAATGTGTCAGTGAGGAAAGCATTTGCAGAATGTCTTCTCTAAACTACATCTGCATATTAACACAAAGTCAAACGATTATTTTGGAATCGTTCACATTTTAGGTCAAACAGTACAGGACTCCTACAGCACCTAAGTAACTCACATCATCTGCAAGAATTTCAGCTAGGATTTTCCATCAAGGATTGCCTGGACATTAACTATATAAGCTGTAACCCAGTATCCGCTACACCACTAAGCCTCAAAGAGCTATAAAACCACACTTGATGATTTCCATGTTAAGTACTTTATTCAGAAAGGTCTAAATAGTCACAAGTCAAAGTTACACAAGCAAATTACCTCATTACATCAACAGGTCAGGTAAAAATGTATTCTGCACTGCTTCTGGTACAGCAGAAATGAAGCCTCCACTAACCATGAGCATTCAGTCATGAACACATGTGCTACTCATTACTTTAAAAAAGGGCAGTTATCTCCCCACTGCCAATTCAGATCTGTGAATAGCTAATTCTACCGATATATATACATGGGAAATTTGCTGAGAAATACCAAAACAAAGGAAAAAGACAAATAGGATATATCTCTGAATGGAGATCAGTAACATATTCCAAACATTAAATACGCTATGACAAACTCTTGCTCAAACTCTCTAACCAGAGACCATTGGGTAACAGCGATATGCACAAGCAGACCGGGACACACTGAAAGCCAGATCCTCCAGCAACCACCCAAACCTGAAAAGCTGACCATACCGAAGGTGAACTACTCACATGAGTATAACCTTCAGATGTGCCCTGTTTGCTTAGGACAAGTCTACCTTTTCCAACCATGTCAGATGATCCCACCTATGTACCATTTTTGTCGCCACTGCAAGCTCACCCACAGTTCTGCAGATTTTGCTTTGTACTCCAAGCTTGCAGCTACCATTTTCTGACACTTCCAGAACACAATTTTTTGTGGATCTACAGCTGGACCCTCACAGTCACAAGTCCAAGTATTCCACAGACTCCTAGAACGGTCTGTGTTGGAAGGGGCCTCAAAGATCACCTAGCTCCAGTGTTTCTAAACTGTCCCGCTCCAAAATACAGCGGTGGCGACCCGCAGCACGCCTTGCCCAGCAGGGCTCCCGAGCCGCCCCGTGTGCCGGCAGGTGGCCGTCGGCCCCCGCGCTAACAAAGGCACATTGCTGTGCGGGGAGCGGCGGCCGCCGGTGCCCAACACGTGCGGCGGGAGCGGAGCGGGCCCCGGCCCGGCCTTCCCCCGCCCCGGGCGGCGCCGAGCGCGGCGCCAGCGCATTCCCCACATGCCCATTGGGTGACGGGCGCGGCCCGGCCCTCCGCGGCGGCCCGCTCCCATTGGCCTCGGCTCCTCAATGGGGGAGAGCGACGGGAGCGCCGGCGCGGCCCGGGAGCACGGCCAGGACACTCACGTGTAAACCGCGGCTCCAGCCACCCTCTGGGGAGGAGGGGGCACCCCCTTTTCCCGGTGCCTTCCCTCGCTGCGGGGCCCACCGCACCGCCGGGAGACACGGGAAGGATCCGCGGGTACAGCCTGCTTCCCTCGGCGAGAGCCGCGCTGTGGACCTGTCCGGCTACGCAGTGCCGGAGGTGGCCGCCACACCGGCCATGTGAGAGGGAACCATCAGCCCTGGCCGCGACAGCCACAGGAATGTCCCTTTCCAGCTGGCATTAACGGGGAGGGAGATTCCTGAGCCCTCGCTCTCCGCAGTACGGCACAGGCAGGGATTTCCCGAGCCCTCTCATCCCGAAACTGGCCGTAGGAGCGGGACGAGCCGCCGCAGAGGGGTGGGCGCCGCCGCCGTGCCCCGGCCGCCAGCAGCACTGCGACACCGCGCCCGCTCGCCCCGCGGCGCTCCCGGCCGGCGCGGCACACGCCCGGCCCCGCTCCGCCACATGTTGCCAGCGGGAACCGCGCGGGGCTACACGAGGTGGCGGCGCGGAATGGCTTCCGTCCCCGGCACCGCCACCTCCCGCCCGCCGGGACGAGGGGAGCCTCCCTGCCCGGGGGTCTCTGGAGGGCGGCGGAAGGTCACCCGCAGCGGGGAGATGCCGGGGCTGTCACCGGGGGAGCGGGAAGGCGGCCAGCAGCGCGGGAGCCCAGCCCCCACCGACGGCCACCCCGGAACCTGCCTTCCCCCGGCGCGGCCGCCATCGCCCCCCAAAGCGCCGCCACACCCGGGCCATTCGGGGACCCTCCCGCCCCACGGCCGCCCCCCCCCAAGGGCACCGCTGCCCCTGCCATCGCCTCTCCCCGCTCCGACCCCACCCCGCCCCGGCCGTTCACGGACCTGGGTATGGTGCGGAGGTCGCCGGACCCCTTGCTCTGGTGCGGCTCCTGCTGCGCGGGCTGCTGCCGGGCGAACCACACCTCCAACAGCTTCTCGGTCCCTTCGAAGAAGTGTGCACCGCTCTCCTTCATGGTGAGACAACTCGGCAACCAACAACCACAGAAATTAAACGACAACCAAACTGCCGCCCCCGGCCGCCACCGTTCGCTGCTGCTGCACGGGCCGCGCTGCTGCCGCCGCCGGGTCCCAGTCCGTCCCGGGCGGGTTTCACCTTCTGGGGGATTTGCGTAATATTAATTAAAAAAAAAAAAAAAAAAAAAAAAAAAATAAAAAGAAGAAGGAAGGATTTTTTTTTTTTTTAAACGGGCGAAAACCACCCGGAGTGCGCGGCGGCGGATGCGGCGTGAGCGTATGTGAGCGGGTTACAGTCCGAGCGGGGGTGCGGGCGGGCGATGCGGTTCGGTTCCTTGTAGTCCGTGTGTTCCCCTGTTACAGAGAAGAGCGTTGAGCGAGCGCTAGCTAATGTCGCCGGCCATACTGTGTAAGCGAGGGGCCAGCGCGCACGCAGGCGCCTTTATAGCCCCGCAGGTACCCGCATCACGCCGGGTCGCGCTGCACATTGGGCGGCCGCCGCTCCGGCCCGCCCTTCCCCGCTTTCCATAGGGTGGTGGAGACGCCCGTCGAGGCATATGCCGGTTCCTCCGGCCCCTCCCGCTGCAGCCAGCCCGCCCGCCCGCCCGCAGGGAGCGGGAGATGGAGTGCGGGCGGTGGCGGGGCTGGGGTAGCGGTGTGGCGGCCACCCCGGGATCGGACTGCGCCGCCCCGGACATGGATGGGAAGCACAGGCTGTGGTTTGCAGGAACCGTGCCAGGGGAAGCAAGGCAGAACATGGCCTAGAGGCGGCGGGGGAGCATCCCCCGAAACCATTCGGCGCGTAGCGAGGGGCGAGCCCGAGAATTCCGGCTCTTCCGGGGCCGCGGCGGCAGCGCTGCGCCCGCACCCGGCGCTCCTTCCCTCTGCGCCCGCCCTAAGGCGCTTCCCCCACTCCTGAGAGGAGCTCAGCCGAGTGTTCAGGCGCAGTTCCCGTTCCCTTCGCCCCTTCCAGGAGCCCAGCGTGTGTGACCGAGAAATGGGGAGTCACTGGTACGCGGGTGTGTGGCACAAGGAGCGAGTGACCGGGCAAGGCATGTGCGTCTCTGGGCGCACACAGGCGGGACCGCGGATCCCTGTGCGCGGGTCATTACTTGATAACCTGCGACTCTTTTTTTCTAAATATTTAGAAGAAATTATTGAAAACCACATAGCTCTATGGTCGCCTAAAGCATTTTTTAGCGATACTATAACATTATAAACTCAGTGTTGCAATACTTCGTAGTCTGAGGAAAGGCTTGCAACTGACCAAATGAAGAACAGAAAATCCCGTCTTCCCCATCAGCCTGCGGTACTTGCACTACATGGGACAGGCAGGAGCAGATGGCTGGGGACAGATGAATGAGTCCCTACTAGGAGACAGTGAGACAGTATCGGACGGCATAATAGGCAGTGGGCTCTGTCCACCAGCGGAGGAGTGAGTCACTGAGCCAGTGAGTCATTGCCAAGGCAGCTGGACGTGAATCATTCCCTAGGTGGCTGGTTGCCGCTGTATGCTCCCATGGCACAGCCTTAATAGCTGGCAGAGAACCATATTCTCCAGTGCTGGGGCTTCACTGGTTTTTATTAACTTTGTGCGAGTTATGACATCTGTAAAACAAAAAAAGGTTTTCCTTTCTCAGCCGTATCTCTGTACCTCCATGCTGCCTCCTTCCTTGTGCCAGCACAAGCACTTGCATGGCTGTGTAGTGGACTGCATCAGGTTTAATGCTGACTACTTAGTTTTAATGATGGTTAATCGCTTTTAATTGTGATCAGGTTTAATTTGCATCAGTTTCCCAAGCCAGTTCATGTCCCAGCTACATAGATGCTTGTATTGGAATAAATAAGAACCATGTGCTTGGGCATGCACATGAAATTATGGATGGGGAGTGCGGGACCACTAGTTTCAGTATTCACAATGGATTAAATCTGCTTAAAGTGCTAGTGGAACTACATCTGAGAGTTTGTGGACTTAGTCCAGCCATATTCCACATTTATTTTTAATACCACTCCACCCATCCTTCTTTCTAGATATGCAGTACCAGTTCTTACTTCTGTCTGTTGATTTAATGTTTTCTCTAGTTTTCAGTCAGGTGTTTGATCCTACTTGCTGTTTGCAAGTGATGTGTGTGACATTGCTCCAGGCAGATACGTCTTTTTCCTTGTCATGGATCCTGTCTTGTATGGAGTTTCTGACTTCCTGATCTTGACTGTGGTGTGGTCTCACAGCGTGTCTTGGACCACGTGCTCACAAACTTCATCATTTCCTGAAGTCTTGACTGTTCTCTTGCCTGCGCCCTCAATTCATTCTTTTTCTGACTTTTCCAATTCAGGACTTGCTGAATTTCCAATTCTGGACCTGCTACCAGACAGAGTTCACTACAATCAGAGTGGCCCTAACCCACTATCTGTGACTGCTGTCCCTTCGTTTCAAGGCCCACCAGTTGCCTGTAAGAATGCTTCTGAGACATTTTGGAGGGGGACAAAAAAATTAAGTACATTCTTTTTTTTTTGTTTCTGGGAAGCTTCTCAGTGGAATGGATAGCCTATGAAACTGCATGAAGTATTTGTTTGAAAGTTTAACAAGGGACAATACAGCTCAGTATCACCAGCTGACATGAGGAGGGAAATGATCTCAACACTGAGTAAGATGAAATAGTATTTTTCTGATGTGTTAGGAAAGTAGCAGGGATGTTGTATATTTGAAGCCAGATCACCTAAAAAGAGATTTGTATTACTGCTGAAGGCTGTAGGCCTTCCTTCACAGGAGTCTGGATTGCTGACAGATACACAAAAAACAGGTGGAGGAGGGAAACAGTGGAAGCTCTTTTTTGAACTTGACTGACAACTAGACATGAACAAAGTATTGTTTGAGAGACAAGCTGAGGTTTCAGGAAGGACAGAAGGAGATTGTTTTGGATTAGAGGGAGGTTCTGTGAGTCAGTGTTGGAAAGATGTTTGCTGAATTCATGTTTACAACTGAGATTACCCAGAGATAAAGGACAGGACAGGAGCTTAAGGACCAGCAGGTTTGAAAATGTCCATTCAAAGGGGTTGCACTAATTGAACTGGACTGGTTTTGAAATTGTTTTAATAACATTAATCAGGCATTTGAATCTGGAGGAAGAATGGCTTGGGAAGACAGCTCAGATATCATCATATGATTGTGAGACACAGGGCCAAAAATTGTTTATGATCTTGTTCTTTTGTAGTAATCTGCTGGCACAACAGGCTGTAACTGGCCAGGTACATTCCCCTGTGTGCAGGAGGAAATTCGCTGTTACAAAAACCTGTTATGACTATTGTTGTGACTTCTTCTTTTTTTTTAATGTTAGGTGTGTTACCAAGCCCAGTAGTCAAAGTGGTTCAGAGTTTCTGCGTACCAAAGCAGAGCTTTGGGGCAGTCAGAAACAGAATGCAAGCCCATATGGTGCTGAAGCTGCTCCCCATTTTCATTTCTATAACCAGCTGCAAAGCACAAAGCTCACAGAGTTAGTCTGAAGCTAACTTGCTCTTACCCATATTCTCGAATGGGGTAAGCTTGGTGTCAACAAATAATCAAGTCCAGAAAGAAAGATGAGAAAGTATGAACGTTTTTTTGTATGGAAAGGACAATGATGAATTCTGTTTTCTTAGCCAGTCTCTTTACACTTTCCCAGTAGCACAGAGGGCCTGGAGAGTTCTTGAAATTTCTCCGTAGGGAGTACTTCTTGGGCAGAGGTTTCCTCACTTTGAACAGCTATTTTGAGCAGCTGGAATGATCCACAGGGGGCTGTGGCAGCAAAGTCATTTAGAACGGCCAACTTACACGAGAGGCATTGCCAAGAAAAATTGAGATTGGAGTACGGAGTTAAAACTGCCTTTACCAGCCCTCCATCCACTGGGCAGTAATGGATCGTGCTCACTCTTTTCGAAGGAGAACTTTCCTTGTTAATGTTTATGTAAAAGTTAAAAAGTTATAGTAACTGTAATTCTATACATCTCTGCTATGTCACCGTGAAAAGCAAAAACTAGTGTGCTGTGAGGAGGAGCATTGTTACAAAAGGAACGGGAAAGCAAGTTGCTGCAGAGCCAGTGTAGGCACAGAGAATCCATGACTTTCAAGGCATTTTTTCACTTCTCTTAGAAACAAAAAGCACTCATCTCCACTGTTGCCAACCTGGCCCTGCTCCTCCAGTTCCATTTTGATTTACTTGCCCCGCTTCTCAGGTTTCTTCTCACAGAAAGGACTGCAACTGCAGCCAGCTTCACAGATCAGAGAGTCAAAGGTCTCAGAAGAGAACTTCTCAGCAAATCTGGGCCGTTCTGCTACATGGTAGAAATTGTAAACTGTCGTAGCAAAAAGCAGAAGTGATCTTTCAGTAATGGGAGCTATTTTTAGCCCAAAATAGTGATTTCAGCATCTAATGCTGTTATTCCCTGCTGAATAGATGGATTTATTACCTACAACCAGGAAATATCCTTCTAAATTAAATGAGAAAGGTAAATATGAAGAATTGTCCTGTGAAATAATTTTCAGTGTGCCATTATGATTTCCTCTGCAGTTAGTTCAGATTTGACTGATACTTGTAAGTGTGGTGCTGCCATATGATTTATCTCATGATAAATGATACTTGCTGACAAGAAAAAAAAAAGAGGAAGTGCTGACAGTTAAGTAATTATTGTAGAATTCTGTGTGTATGAAATTGTAAAGCAGAAGTAGCATAACTTTAATACTTTGACGGTGTATGTCTTATTAAAAGCATTAAATTACTAAAGCTTCTTAAGGTTTAGTTTGTAGATCCAGTTGCAAATATTTGGCTAATGGAATAATCAATCAATTATGTTTGGAAAAGATGAATTAAATGAAAAAGTTAGGAATTTCAATTTTGACCTAAGTTATTCTTGCTGCTAGTTTATATGTGTTCTGCAGGCCTGGATGTCATGGTGATGTGCCATAAAAACTCCACAGCTGAAATTAACCATCACTTTAGTGATGGTGTGAAATTTGCTCTTCCCCAGCCGCCTGGCAGTAGACCACAAGCTCACATGCCAGTTCCTTTCAGAAATGGAGTGGAGAAGATGCAGGGTCTTGCATTAATTTTCTTTAGTTCTGTTCTGTCCTTGTTCTGAATGATGCTTTGCCCCACACTCCTGCTGTTGTCTAACATGATCAGTCAATATGGTCATTAAAATATGAGGCAAAGTATTCACTTCAGATTAATAGCAAAGTGCAATTTATATTTTGCCAAGATTATCTTCCATTTCTCTGCACTTTTTATTCCACAGCACTACAGTCCTTTTCTTCATTGTCTTTTGTTTATGGGGATGAAGAATCTTTTTCGTTTTTGCTTTTCATCTTTTTGAAAGTCTAATTCAGCCTGACTTTTGGCAGTTCTCACTTTGTCCTTCCTGTTCTTCATCCCTCAGATAACATTTTCCTTTGTGCTTAAGCCTCTTTGCCATTTTGCAAATGTTTTGGGGTTTGCTTGTGGTTACTTATTCAACTAGCTCTATTCAGTAAAAGTTTCTCTGCTTTCTTGAGACAAAGTCCACGTACTTTTATCCTTTTCACTTCAAATAATTATATTATCCTCAATATTTGAACTCCTCAATTTGAATTTCTTGACTTCATAAATAAGTTACCTGGTTTCTCAAAGCTTGTCTTTGTGAAATTGAGAATATTGTTTGCTTTTGGATCTTCTGCCAAATCAATTTTTACCTTTCTAAATTGTTTATCTGTCAACCCCCCCCTTCCATCACTGGTCAATGGCAATGCAATTACTATCATGCCTATACAGGTTTTCATATGCACTCGATTAATGAATGTAATACACTGAATGCAATAGTGAATTTAGTTCACAAATACAACATAAATGCTTTACCTATCAAGATTACTTAGAAATACCTTTAGCTCAGTTGTACTTACCTTCAATTTTTATTGGTAAGTAATTTACTAAAGATATGATATTATTCAAACAAAACCTAAACCAGTCACAGATGATCTTCGAAGAGGGACTGAAGAAAGAGAATTGGGTAATCCTGGGTTTTTTCTTATTGGTATTAGTTTTTCAGTGTTCTAAAAACTTGTGTCAGCCCTTACATTTGGCCAATTAAAAAGTACATGGAAACTGTTGCTTGAGATGTCTTGTAGTTGTGTTCCTGAAAATTAAAAGCTCACTTAAAAGGCTCCCTGGGAAGATTGCTTTACTGAAGACAATACACACATATGAGCAATATATGCTCATACTTTCTTCCCTTCCCCAATCTCCAAAAGCCCCATCTCATTTTAGTCCAGTCTAAAGGAAGTCAGTACAGGAACTCAGGGCTTGTTCCTGAAAACATTTACACATTTAGCTTTTAGACTAAATTCGAGGTCAACAAAAGTACATGAATCTCAGAAGCAATTAATGTACACAAGTATTAGCAGGCATGACAGAACGAGAGGCAGACTCCTCTTAGCTCCTCTGAAAGGAAGGAATGGTAATTTACGGTATTATCTACTGTCTTCTGTTACTAGGGTACAGAATTATCAGAACTGACCTTCAGAGAAGGGGTTCCAGGGAGGAAAATGAACAGTGCCTGTTTTCCTCACCTTTGACTTGTCAAATCAAAAATTTTTTCTGCTTATTTTTACAATAGGAATTCAGAGGTTGCCATGTGCCCTACCTTCTTCCCTCTGTCTATCCATGGTGAGAGACCAGTAGAAACATCACAAAGAATATTAGTTAAATTAATTAATTGCATTGGCACATACTGTAGTTTAATACTGAATGAACATACAAGAGATCTTTATTCAAAGTTTCTTTGTCTCGTTTCCTTGATGTAGATTGTTAACAGTTCATATCTGAGACATTTTCATTATCTTCGGTAAGCAGCTAAACTAAAAAGGGTGCAGTGGGCAAAGGGAAAACAAATTATCTGTTAAAAAAAAAAAAACAAAAAAAAAAACAGCCCCTGAAAGGTTTTTATATTTTAAAGAAGAGATAAAGCTCCAACTTTTCAAATACCCAACCTGGGCTGAATAGAAAACTTTGTTTGAAGGCACCAATTTGGGAAGGATGGGATGTAAACCACATGGAGTTTTGTTTACACAGAGCTAACAAAGATGCATCTCATTTTTTATGATCCCATATACAAGGCCTATGGCTGAAGCTGAAAGAATTCTTGGGGAGACAATGCTAAAACCCATGTTTCTCTCAGGAGAACCTAGGTATATCCAAAGTTCAGTTTAAAGATATGTTCCTTTTGTTTTTGCTTAGTCTGTCTTTGAGGTAAAGCACGTTCATTTCTTTAAGACTTGGTTGAGGAAAGCCAGGCTGTCTCCTCTTTATGCTGGTTGCTTCTGCAGAGATTGATTGTGAGTGATTTATGATCAGCCTTCCACAGGGAAAATTTCATATATTCATCAGAAAATAAATGAAAAAATATTTATATAGCTTGTAATTGCTCACATTGTTTCTAATTACTCATTTATATAAAGAAGGAATTTACATTGGTTACATTATCATCAATTTTAATAAGCCTAAGCATAAAAAATCACCAGTTAGGTCTTAAACTAATGAGATCTATTCAAAAATAATGAGATTTCAGACATTAATAAATTGGGATTTGACCTCTGGGGTATTTGTCAATGTGTACATTGAAAATTTCAAAACTCTAAAAATGAAGTGAAAACTTGAGGCTATCACATGACTAGAAATACAAATCTTAAATTGAGACACTGAGTGATACTGATAGGATAAAACCAAAAATGGTTCTTTATATCACTTTGGACACACTTCTACATTGCATCCAGAGCAAGAAAAAAGCTTTCTTATGTCAAAGAGGAGTAGGTACCAGGTTTAATATATAATTAGCTTGAAATGAAATAATTTACTGAAATAATTGAAATAATTTATTCTACTCTGTATGACAGCATCATTTAAGTATTTCTGTAGTAGTGTTGTCTGTAGACAATGCTTCTACTAAGCTGCTGTCAGCATTTCAAAAATAAAACCATTAATCAAAGTTTGTGACTGATTTCTGAAAGTTTCTCTAAGATAAATTGTTGCAGAGAGCATATATCTGGATGATATAAAAAGTGATCTGGCTGCTTTGGAGTCTGGCAGACAAAGCTATTACACAGCGTTGTGCACAACTGGAGCTCATCATAAAACCCAGCAAGGTGCTGTCCAAAAATATCCGTTTTTCATAACTACAGTTGTTTGTGGTTGTTGGTTTATTTTGTTTGGTTTTTGTTTGTTTTTTGCTATGGATCAGTAGTCCCTGATTAAACTGGAATCTACTTTGTGTCATTCCTTTTCATAAATATTTCTTCACTAGTTTCATACTGCCCCTCCCTCTGTGTTTTCAAAATACTAGCTAAGGTCTAAACTGCACAACTGTCTTCAATTGCAGTTTGTTTTTCAATTGCAGTTTTCAAACTGTCTTTGAATTTGTGCACCAGCTACACCAACTGTGGTGGAAGATGTACTTACTGCTAACTGCAGGTGCAGGAGCCTTTTTGTCATTTGGTCAACAGAGTATCTCTCACCAGTGATTCCAGCCTCTGTGTGCAATTATGGAATATATGCTGTCTGGTTATGAAAAGACACATCTTAAGCAATACTGTCAGTTTAATCATAATAATTTGATAATTTTTTTTTAACTTAGTATTTGGAACATATAACACAAAGTCACAGAATTGTAGCATGGTTTGGGTTTGAAGGGATCTTAAAGATGATCTAGCTCCAAACTGCTGCCAGCAGCAGGGACACATGCCACTAGACCTGTGTCGAAGCCCCATCCACCCTTTGAATATTGCATGGGGCATCCACAACTTCTCTGGACAACCTATTCCAGTGCCTAACTACCCTCACAATAAAGAATTTCTTCCTAATATCTAATCTAAACCCACCCTCTTTCAGTTTGAAGCCATTCCCCCTTTGCCCTGTTGCTACAGGCCCTTGTAAAAAGTGCTCTTCAGCTCTCTGGCAGCCCCCTTTAGGTACCGGCAGGTGCTGTAAGGTGTCCTTGGAACCTTCTCTTCTCCAGGCTGAGAAACCCCAGCTCTCCCAGCCTTTTTTCGTAGAAGAGGTGCTCCAGCCTCCTCTGATTGTCTTTGTGACCTCCTCCGGACCCACTCCTGAAGGTGCACATCCCTCTCATGTTGGGGTCCCCAGAGCTGGATGCAGTGTTCCAGGTGAGTCTCAGGAGAGCAGAGCAGAAGGGCAGAATCACTTCCCTCTACCTTCTGGCCACACTGCTTTGGATAAGCCCAGGACAGAGGTGGCTCTCTGGGCAGTGAGCACACATTGCTGGGTCATGTTGAGCTTCTCTTCCACCAACACCCCCAGGTCCTTCTCCTCAGGGCTGCTCTCAGACCATTCTCCACCCAACCTGTATGTGTGTCTGGGATTGCCCCAACCCAGATGCAGGACCTTGCACTTGGCCTTGTTGAACTTCACGAGGTTTGCACAGTCCCCCCTCTGGAGCCTGCCATGGTCTCTCTGGATGAGATCCCTTCCCTCCAGTGTGTCCACTGCCCCACTCAGCCTGATGTCATTGGCAAACTTGGTGAGGGTGCCCTTGATCCCAGTGTCCATGTCACTGACACAGATGTTAAACAGTGCTGGTCCCAGTGCCAAGCCCTGAGGGCACCACTCCTCACTGGTCTCCTCTTGGACATTGAGCCATCGACTGCAACTCTGAGTGTGGCCATCCAGCCACTTCCTTATCCACCCAGTGGTCAAATATGTGTCTTTCCAATTTAGAGACAAGGATGTCATGTGGGACAGTGTCAAAACATAACTGGATTGTACGTTTTAAAAAACATTTTTTTTTCCTTTCTCCTACCTACCATCTCTTTGGTCTCTTCAATTCATTTGTCAACAAGGGCTTCAAGTGCTGATTTAGATACTCTATAGCCAAATTGTGGTCCACATAAACAATGGTAGGATATTGTACCAATTTTCTTGACTAATAGTTACCTGACATCATTGGGGTAAAAGAAGTTGATAACTTCAAATTAGTTCTTCAAGTTGTAAACATCATATATGCAAATATACTTCAGATTTCTCTGATCTAAAACAAAACAGACATTAACTCAGACATACTCTTCAATCTCTAGTTTTTTTAAGGGAAATGTCAAGATTTAGACAGGTAATATAAGAATTTATTTATCTTTCTTTGTATCCATGTCTGTTTATGTCAGGAAGATAATTTAATTCAGCATGCTAACTGTTCATTTGACAGGATCACTAAAGTGCTGAATTTTTTCTGTTTCTCAATTTAATTTTCTAGTCTGGTCAGGATACTAAACTTTTCTGTATTGGGTTTGACATGGGAAACTAGAAAATATTTATATAGAACATCAGTAAGTTCTGCCCAGGTTCTCTCTATTTCCTCTGCCTCAGTTTATTGGATCCAGATTTCTGCATGTTTCCTTATTGGTGCTTTCTTCTCACTTGTGTTTGTGCACATTTACTTTGTGGACAGTTTTAAGACATTATTTACTCGGTGGCAAAAAATTTGTGGAAAGGCTAATCAGTGCTTTCCTTTGTTCAAATGACTTCCTGGAGCTTTCTTGGCTTTCAAAAAAACCCCAGCTCTTTGAAAGATGACAGTTTTGCTTGGAAATGTCTGAAACAATTGCAGATACCACCAGAAAAATGAATCTCATTTAACTTTTACATGTGCAATGCAGGTGTTGATAACTAAGATGAGTCACCCAGGGCTTCCCTTGGTGGTCAGTGTAGCAGAACAGGTAGGTTTATGGCATGAATCATCCAACATATTTTAGACAAGGATTCATTAAATTTTCTAGGTACACCAAAGGATCTACTTGTTCTACTGGAAGAGTAAGTGGAAGTGTGGTAGTAAAACTGTGTGTCCAGTCTGGGAAGAGTGAGCAGAGACATGAACCATCTGTGCAGGAATAGCAACAATTTTATTACTGATTTTCAGGAACCCTATAAACTAGGTTATAATAAATCATAGTCTATGGAATAATTAATTTTGTTAATACTATTTATTTATTTATTTTATGAATATGATTTATACACTGCTAAGAATTTTGTACATGGACTGCATGAAAAAAGTGGCTGCATATAAAAAGCATGCCTTGCTGTTTCAGGGATTGAAGGACTGATGCATTGTTACTGGAGAGAAAGTATTAAAAATTTTCTAAGAAAATTTTTAAGAAATGGTAAGAACATTCTGAACATTGACTTGAGACCATTTGTCTTCCATCTTTACAGCATCAGCACTGGAATTTGCATTATCTAACTTAAGATGTCTGCACCTGACTTGGAGTCGAAGGAGAGTAGGTAACTGAAAAGCCCAGGGTTTATAGATGTGGCTCCATGAAAACCTCTGCTGTCAGCCTGCAACAGCTGACACTGCAACACCAGAGAACACTCATGCAGGGCTGCTCAGCCTGACACAACCCAGCTTCACCAAGTGTGATTGTACAGGGTGTAGCCACACCAAAATGTGATGTCACCCTGTGCTAACTTGCACTGCACTCCTCCATGCAGAATTTTTCCATTCAAAGCACTAGGATCAGTTTCACACATTTCTCTGTTGCACAGTTTTTATTTTCTTTTTCTATTTAACAAAAATCCATACTTTGCAACTTTCTGACATCAGCACAAGATCTGTAAAAGGTAACATATCTTGCATTTCTCATCTGTGTATCTTTCATATACATGGAACTTAAGCAAGTTCTTCTAAAATGATGACTCATGATAGGAAAAGAATGATATAATTTTGAGAAGCTGGGAAAAACCTGCCATGGAATAATGTTTCTGGGCCTAAAAACCACTGCACCAGGAGGTGAAACTGTTCTGCAGGTCTTGTGTGACTAGCACTGGATGAAGAAATTCAGAATGAAGAAAGCCACATAAATGAAATTGCATGCTGAAGAGGTGCTGGCCCTGGCCTTCATCAAAGAGACACCAACGTGAGAGCCACTCTGATGACAGATAAGCACATAGCATTCGTGCTCTAGAAGTTAGCAAGCAAAGCCAGCTTACCAGACAGTGGGCAATCAATTGGGCTGGAAAATCCACAGTGAACACAGTTGTTGTGCACGTCTGCAAGATCATCAAGCATCTCCTACTTTCTTGAGATTATGAATCAGGGTGGTGCCTGGGGAACAGAGGAATCTGAAGCGGGGGATGATGAGGTTGTGGTAGGGAAATAGGTTGGGCGCATCCTGAGTCTGCATCCTCTGAATTCAAATGGGCATATTTGTCCATGATTTAAACCTTGGCTGATCAAGGAGAATATACAATACTCACAGGAAACATTTTTCTTTGACTGTTTTTTATTGAAGGGTGGATAGTGAAACTTGGCCTCTTCTTCCCAAGTCCAGAAATGGAAAAAAAAAGAGATTCAACTTTTGTTTTAGCAAATGCAAGATGAATGTTGTTGATTTTCTTAAAATTGAGAAGCAACACACCCTGTTTTAAGCCTGGTCTGAGTGAAATAAGCATGCCGCTGTGACTGCTGTGTACATTTAGTTCAGGTTTTGTGAGGCCTGCTTTAAGCAAGCATGGTAAGTTGTGTAGGCAAACATCGGGTCAGTTTCTATGGCATTGTTTGGTTAAGGGAAACACAGGATCCCTTCAGAATTGTGTTCTCAGGAGGGTTGTTTGCTGATAGTCAGTTTTCCCATTATTGACCTTGGAAACAATAATCGGTTTCAAATTAACTACATTCATTACTGAATTCTCCTTAGTTTGAGGTCAGAGTCCAGAGGCTAGAGGAGTGTTTGGAAATATCCAGGAGCACAGAACATGCTTTGGAAGCAAAGAGAACATGCAGCACCGATGCAGGGTACTTCTGAGGAATCCTCCTCTTGCTGCCACCTCCACGATCTCAGTGCACACCTCTAGGGAGGGATCTGCAGAACAAAAGACCTTCCAAACCAAAATACTAATGTGTATGCGCTCGCTACTCGGCCAGAACATTCTCTCTGAATTCCGTCCCCCTCTCTTCCTGCCCTTAGAGGCCCTGCTCTCTTCTCGCACTGCCAGGGAGCACGGTGCCTTTGCCAGGGAGCTCAGAGCCAGAGGAGGAGAGGCAGGACCCACCCTGCCTGCGCTCAGTCACGGAGGACAAGGTTGACTCGATGATCTCAGAGGCCTTTTCCAATCTACTTGGAAATTCTGTTCTCTGTGATTCTGTGACAAGTAAAGGCCAGGGCAGACAGGGCTGCCTGGTGTCAGAGACGAAGTGCACGGCTGTTGCGGGCAGCTAGGATTGAGGAGGGGGCTGGGAGTCAGAGCTGAGGGCGAGGGTGTGTTACAGGGATGTGTGGTCAAGATTGTGTTGTACAAGGACATGTGGTGAAGCTTTAAATGAAAGTGTTTTCACAGAAACGTCTGCTTTTCAGTCAGCGTTGTCATTACAAAGCAAACCTATTCTTTTGCTAAAGAAACTGCTGGGGTTTGGTTGCTGCTAACATTAGCATGTGGGCACTCAGCACACCAGTAATGCGCTCTGCAGCTTTCCATGCTCAGGGAGAAAAGTTGAATTGGTACGGCGGAACAACTTCACGGGAAGTCAGTTTTGCAATTTAAATATCCTTATTGAAAGCAAGCAAATAAACAAGCTGTGAGTGAGTATGTAAGTGATCAAGAATTTCTCAACACTTTTTGGCTTGATAGATTAATGGGCTAAAGCTGCCTTTCCCCAGTGAGCCAGTATGGTTTCTGTACAGGTACTGAGTTTTGCCGGTTCCCCATGCTGGGTAATCAGGCTGGTAAGGAAGCTGGCGATAGCTGCTGTTCTCAGTGCAGACCGGGAATTACAGCTCCGCAGCCATGGACATTTGAGAAATTCCAAGGAGGAATTTGAGCCTGAGGGGAAGCTTGTTTCTTTTGCTCCACGATTCCTCAACTTGTCTAAAGAGCTGATTGATAACAGATGCACCTATCTGCCTTTCTGTTTTTATTGAAGCATGTTGTTTTTCTGCAACAGGATTTTTTCCTGTGATCTCCCCAGGATATTTCTCCCTTTACTGTGTGTACTCTTGGTCAGCATTCTTTGTGGAGTAAGGAGGCTCTGGAAGTGTATTATCTCTCGTTTAACCCGTTTTCCCCCTTAATCTGCATCCATCCTTCAGCAATTATGGAGACTGCAGTTTTTGACATTAATTTCTATATTTCTTGCATTAAAGGAGAGTTGTTAGATTTTCTTGGTAACAGGAAGGGGAAGGAATTTGGAAATTCCTGAAACTTCTTTCCCTGCAGGAATTTCTGTCCCTTTCCAAACAGCTTGCTCTGGGTAAAGGCATTGCCGCAGGGAAGCTAAATTGCTGGGGATTGCCTGTGAGTCCTTTGAAAGGGGGAACTGATGTAGTGGATCTTAAAGCAGGAGGACTGGAACAGCATAGTCAGTGTCAAACTCGGTACACGAAGCAGTGGTTATGACCATTGTAACGTCCCCAGCAGTGACAAAGGCCCATGAACACATTGTTGCTGGTTCCCAACCATATGTACCAAGGCCATATCCTCATGGAGTGAAAAAAAGTTTGGGAACCTAAGAAAATTATGTGGAGGGATTTAAAAAGAATCCAGGAGGATGAAAGGGCCATTTTTCTGTAGGTAAAATATATATTCTGAGGATATCAGAACTTTTCCCTTGTCTGCAAGCTGAAGAAAATCCATCCAGCTACCACTAAAAGCCTGTTCCTTTCTTATGCTAAGAGACAGAAGAAAAGGCTGTTCCTCTCAAGTGAAAAAAAAAGTCAAGTTCAAGCATTCCCACAAAGGAAAAATTATACCTTTTAAAGTAATATGCAGTAGGACATCCTTGATGTACTTGACTCTTTGTAAATCGGTCTCCAATCCCACCCCGTTTAAAAAACCCATGTCTCTCCACACTAAAGCCTGTTCTGCCTTAATGCTCTGCACTCTGCTTGCTCTTCAGAGCTGGGGCTTTTGATCCATTTCAAGTGTGAGCTGTTTGGGGGGGATTACTAGTTATTCAGGCAACACAAAAGCTGAGTTTTCACATAAGTTTTGTGGTGGAAATATGGATAGAGATGACAAAAGTTAACACTTTGATTGCTATAGAGGATGTATTCCTTATAGGTTCAAAAGAGTTAATAAAAAGCCAGTCAGCACTATGGCATCACTATGGAGGTTGACCAGCAGAGCATACTCTCTGCAGTGTCCTCTCATATGCTTGTCGTGATGATATACCAATTAAAAGCAAATAGATTTAGGATCAGTAGTCAATCTGTAGGTCATAGAAAAATAAATAATAAACCCTTTCAGGAGCCCTTGTATCAGAGAAACAAGATACAAACAGCTTTGACTTCTTAGAATTACATCCAACTTTAAGAGAAACTGCAGTTATTAATGGGCTCTCACCTAATAGTACAGAATGACTTGAGCATGATGCTACCAAAAGCTCTAGGTGAGCCCAGTTTAGTCAGGTGTTAAATATGATTAACTGCAGTGGCTTTGGGTAGTTTAACATTTCTAACACCCAGTTTCTTACAGTGCCATAGTACATGAGGCAATCTGAAGATAAGATGGCTATTGATTTTTTTAAATGACACAAGAGCATTTAATGGAAAACATTAGTATTAAAAAGAAAGCAAGAGTATGTTTGATTATTAACAATATATATAAGACAATGTAATAAACATAATACAAAAGTAGCATTTTTACTATGAGAGTAAAGTGGTTAATTTTGCCATATAATTTCAGATGACAATAGGGGGACTATACAAAGGTTGAAAATATTCCGAGTACATGCCACATATAGCTCAGGAGCTACATTGGTTCAAAAATGATAGAGACAACAAACTCCTTATTCTCTGTATTGTGTGCTAAATAAATTTCTCAGTCACAACTGCATCTCAGTGAAACCTTAAGTCTGTCAGTGAAATGACAGAGTATCTTCCTGTCAAACCCTGCCTCCAATGCAACTTCTTTCAAGCCACAAATTTGGCTTCTGAGCATTGGGTTTGTTTAGCTCTTCCAGGGCTTGTGCTCCTTCCTGTACTGATAGTCTCACAGTATGTGAGACTTTATGCAAATGACTGTAAGGTATTTGTGTGTGTCCAGGACACACCTTGGACCAGTTGCTGAGTATTCCTGCATTTTCTGCATAAATGCAGTAGCAGACAGGCATCTCACTGAGATAATGTGAAGGCAGGGTCTGCAGTCCCTGGTACAGCACAGCCACATGTTTATCTGCTTGAACTCAGGGCAGTGAAGAACACGTGTGAAATGCTCTGGGCTAGGAGTTGACATGGTGTGTTTTGGGAAAAAAAAAAAAGGGATATACCACTCCCTTATTTTTTATCAACAAGGGTGATGGTGCAAGGTGGTCTCGACCAGACAAGAGAGTGCAAGGATAATGGGACCTGCTTCAGCCTTCCCACCCACAGTACCAAATGGTCCTGTTGTTTTGAGCTGCTGAGCAGTTTGGAGTTATGTTTTATCAAGTCTTTTCTGAGACAGGGTGTACTTCAAGTTTGATTTGTGTCTTGACTTTCAGTAGGAAGTGCTTTGCTTTTTTTTTTTTTTTTTTTTTTTTTTTAAAACTTGTTGTCAGCGTTCTTCTCACAGGTTTCTGATTCCTGAGCTGGGAAACACACATCTTCCATCAAGCTCTCTCCATTATACAAGGTTATTCTAAAGGAAAACCAGGGAAGGGTAGCCATAACCGCATTAACTCCAGCCAGATTACATAATTATTATGGCTGTCAATGTGCTGTCCCAGAATTTGCCCCTACTCTGGGATACCCTTATACAATTCATTACTGGGAGATCAGCTCCTGCTACTTCTTTTTGCTACTTGCCTGTCCAAATGTTTTTATTCCAGTAAATGGAATCTTGTCTAGAAATAGTAGGTGGATTCAGGTCTTAATGACTCTTTAGTCTCGACTAAAATTTTTTTAATGCTGTATCTAAATTATTTAAATCAAGAAATTAAACTTCTTGCCTTCAAATGCTGGTACTGCTATTTTTTATATTAGCAGGATTTTTCTTTATGTATATATCTGTATATGCACATGCATATATATATATATATATATACACACACACACACAAATATATTAATTGCAATGGAGCTTTCAGAATGACTTCAGCTTCAAATCCTCTGAAAAGGTATCTGAGTTTGCTATTTTAATGCAGAAATTGTCCCACAGGATCAAATTATTTGATTTGTTATAAGATTACAAGAAAGAAACCTCCTGCCAGGACCAAGGTGCTGCAAAATATTTGCATTCCTAAGACATTGTGGATTGCCTAGGTGGAGCTTCTATTAAGTATTAAGCCACTTCTGAACTCTCTAACTCTAATTCTGCCTTTGGGAAGACTATCCTTCAGTTCTTAACTCCATTAGAAATTTGGGTGGCTGACAGACACAACATGTGGCCATGGGCACTGGGAAGTACTCAAATATGCATTACTGCCTGCAGGTTTTGGCTCTCCAGATCTCCTGTGCTTGTCCACAGCTTCACAACTCAGCAGGACAGTAAGTTCTGTGTGATCCAGGCGAGGGGAAAGGGAAGAGCAAACCTTTACAGTGGCACATAAACATGCAGAAGGCACGGTGCTAAACTGCACCCAAAAGTTACACCCACAAAGTAAATGTACTGATAGAAGCATCAAAGCAGGTAAGCAGCCTTACCCATGTTAACACAATCTTATGATTAGAAAAAGATAATAGTTTTATGTGTTATGTATTTATGCATTCTCTATATATTTGCATATAGCAATGACTTCTGGCTAGGTTTCTTAAGAAAGATACTTCCTAAATAAGGGGTATAATTTTGAAATATATTGTGTAATGAATAAAATGTTGTGATTGAAGAAATTTAATGTCAGAAAATATCAATTTATTCTGCTGTTTTACTTGGGTTTAAGTTGTATCCTTTCAAATTGCCAACAAAGGGCATTCAGGAGACCTGGTTACAACTGGGGGCTACCAGCATCCCTCAGTGCAGGACATTCCATGCAACACAGCCTGGGAACAACACAATAATTTACAGCACAACCCTCCCAGCTATCCTGCAGCTTCATTTGGCCCTGCTCAGTAGGGGTTTTTTTATTTTCCTTTTGTTTTATTTGGCTATTAAAGGAATTGTAAAACTATTTAAAAATTGCACTACTTTACTTTGCAGTACAATTAGACAATACTAAATTAAAATGGCCTTATGAGATGATAGGTAAAGATACTCATTTTTTATGCTTATATATTTGATCCGGATGCAACACTACTTCATGCTGAAGATTATGATAGAATTCCTTATTGTATTAGAGAGAAATTTATATTTATAGAAAATATCCCATCAGTGAAAAAAAAACCCAAACCCTTTAGAATGCTATAAATGTGCTTGCACAGAGGGGCTACCTGCTTAGCATTATTGATTTTCCAATCAATATAGCAAGTACATTACACAAGGCTGTGTGCAGTCAAGGCTTTAGCATGGTTTAGATCTGTTTACACTGGTTTAGCTGTCAGCAGGGCAGCAGATGGATGTTTCCCTCCCAACACAGCTGGAACTGATGGAGATCCAGCACCTCATTGCTTGTCACCATCCAGTAGCTGCACCCACACCTGTTGCCTAGGTGCTCTTTGGCTCATCCCCTTGGATACTTCACTGGAGGTTGCTTGCCAGCCTTGCTGGCACCAGGGACCTGTTTGGGGTCAGTCTGGTAGAGCTGTGGCAGTAAATGGCCTTTTGCAAATGGTCAGTGATAAAGGGCTGGGGAGAAGTAATGACTCTGAGTGGAGCAAATGTTTGCAAACTTAATTTGTGCTTATGGTGTAAATGTATAGTCATAAAGCAAACAGATAAAAATAGTTCCAAGTCGATGTAAGAGAAACCACACACAAAAATTGAACTTGTTTGGTTAATAGCGCATGAAATAAGTCCATATTGCTTCTGTATGTAGGAAAGAGGTCCTGAAGGGGATTTTATGTGACTTGCCTGCTGAAAGCTCTGCAGTGGTCAGGTCACAGCACTTAGATCTGCATTTTACACATGATCAGTTTGAGCTGGGAAATAAAATTCCCCATATTCTGAGGCTTTCTTCCATATTTTATTTTTATTTCCAATATTGTTTCTCATATATATGTGCAGAACTTCTCTATAAACCCCTTCCTCTGTGAAAGCATATTATGTGCTCTACTGCCTGACCAATAGGAGCTACAGTCACTGCACATTATTTCCTCGTCAGTAATTTTCCAAATTGACTTCTCTATTTTCAGTTTATCCAGAATTTGTATGACCACCAGAATGCTTTCAGACATTAAGTTCTCCTGAAATGTATTTCTGACACTAGAACTATTTTCCTACTTTTTCAGGGACTTGACATATATTCAATGCAATCCAAATTATTGCCAGTCATAAATAAATTCATTAGGAATGCGACTGAGTTCAGCACATGTCTTTGTGTTCCTTCCATCAAGGTTCATGTCAAGGTGAATTTGCATCTGGATTTTTTTTTTTGTTTTTCCCCCTCAATTTTAGTGTGTTTTGGAAAGGATAAACTTGACATGTGGTATCAATATTCAAATGATATCAAGGAAAAGAGATTATACAGAAAAGAAAGCAAGCAATTTTATGAGGCTTTAGAACAGGTATCATGTTACCTGCTCTGTGCCAAAACCATTTCTTTTTGCATCTGAATTCAGGTCAGGTACAGCCTAGGCTGTTCAAAATGTAAAAAAATAATGCATTTAATAAAAGCAGAAAGTAAAGTCATACATACACTGCCTATGATTATCATCTGTCGATATTTAAGTAGAAGATCTTTTGTATGCAGAAAGTCCTAAAGGAAGAGAAAACCTTGCATTCAGTAGAATTGTATAGTATGGACCTATGAATACATTTTTCTTTTTCCTTTTTAATTTATATACAATCCTGTCTAGGATTAAATATAATTCTGATAATAAACTACAATTATATTTGTTTGGGAAATGATACTTAACTGCTGGAGCAGAAACACTTAAGAAGGACACATGTTCTGGCTCCTGAAATGTGCTCCCAGTGTCTACTAATTTCTGAATGAATCCAAATAAATCAAAACCACTGTGCTTTTTCTGCTAAATGGCTTTGGAGATTTCTCTTGAATATTGTAAATGGTATGGAAACTCCTGAGATCAATATTTTGCATATTGCCCATAGTTTCCACCACTAAACCTTATTTATAAACTTCTGGGAACTGTCTCTGTTACATTGTCAAATGATACTTCTCTGGGACTGTAAGCCTCAGGAAACCAGGCTCAGGTGATATGTTGTTTGCCTACCCATCTTGTCAGATCCTCTCTAATAACTTTCAGTTACATTTGGCTCAGAAACAGAAAACTTCAGGCTATGAAATTCCAAGTTTTAAGAAATACAACAGCACAGTAAAGGAAAGACTACTTCCTTCAAATTACTACTCAAAGGTTATTTATTATGTTGAGTTTGCTGGCAGCCAGCACATGCTCAGCTCAAAAGCAGCCACATCCCCTTGGTTCTCACCCAGCTGGTAGCTGGGAGGCAGGAGGAAGGAGCTGAGGGCACTGGGGGAAGGGAAGATTGATAATGGGCAGTGAAGCTGAGGTGTGGACATGGGGAAAGCATGAGGAATGGGGCACAGATCCAAAGAAGCCAGGACCTTTCATTTCTTAAGAGCAGAACTTGATCTCTACTTGGGAGTGACTACAGTCAAAAGCAACACATCAAAATTAAGTAGACTGAAGTGAGTTTAGCACCAAAATGGATTCTTAGTGAAACCTGCACAACAGTCACCATTTCAACAAATTTTCTTTATCTTAGTTTATCTTCTTTTCCTTAAGCCTCCAGTTCACTACATACAATGGGATTTTACTACTGAGAACCGGTTGGTAATCTGATGCCAGTCTACTGTTATTGTTTCTGTTACCATTGATAGCACAAATATTTCTATTTCAGGCGTGCTTACTTCTTTAACAAGCATGATAAAATTTCATCTCCCAGTGTTTTGTCTTATGCCAAAGAATCCATTGCAAGTGATGGACTCAATCGGATATATGAAGAAAGCTTTGTTTGCACTAGCAACTATCATTTTGCAATAATAAAGTACTACTAATAAAGGAATGGTTAGTACTCAGAGTGCCCATAGTTACCAATTAGATTTGAGAGAGCCCTATTAAGGATGTCTAAAGATAATTGTTCCTACTTTATAGCCAGAAGAACTGAAACACATGTGATGCATTTTTTCCAGTGTTAACAAAGTGGTTTGAAACAGACTCTGAGTCAAACATGTCTCCATTAACTTACTGTTGAAGCTCTATTTAAAGAGTGTACTAAATGAACTTCCTAATATTTGAGTCTCCTTACTCTGAGATGACAAACAAACAAAAAAAAACCCTTTCAATGTTTTTTTTTTTTTTTGCTTTCCAACAGTCCTGAAAAGCTCATGCATGTGTAGAATCCAGACTCCTGCAGTTCCTCAGAAGTCTCGGGGTTACCGGAGGAGCTTGTTTTACCCTACTTTTACCCATCAATAGAAAAACTTCAGTCGGGAATATTTTAGTTTGGATATCATGGTATCAGACTGGGACTGTGCAGAATCAAACACAACAGTTTCAGATTAAGGAAGATGAGAGATGAAAGCTCAAGTTCATGTGACCTCCAATTACACTGAAGAGAGGTCAGACTTTAGAATGACATGATATTATAGGCTGTTGGTAAGGATTCTGCTGGACAGTAGAGCAGGGCCAAGGTGGCAGGGTAATTTTTGCTTTACTGGCCTGAATTTGTTTGCTTTTTCTGACAGCTGGACATACAGAAGGTGCAGGAACTTCCACAGCTGCTCTGCCTGCTATCTGTCTGCCACATGGCGTAGCTCTTGCAGAAGCCACATACGATCTATAGGTTTCCTACGCCTGCATTAAGGTTGGAAGAAGCAGCACATTTTGGTTGGTTGGTTCACACAAAAGGAACTATTACCATTTTGTTAATCCCTCTGAGATCCATACTGCCTCCTTGCTGGAACCAGCAGATGGGAAAGAGAAAATGAACTGTAACTTCTTCCACCTGGTCCCTAACAATAAGGATTTGGTTGTTTCCACCTACAGTACTGAAGAAGAGAGCCATGGCAAAGCAACTAGTGCAATAAGATGCATCCCATTTCCTTCTCATTCTTTCCTCACAGCTTTTCTGTGGGTGGTGGGTTGACCCTGGCCAGCTGCTAAACACCCACCCAACTTCTCCCTTACTCCCCCTGAGGTGGGATGGGGAGACAATCGAAAGGGCAAAAGCAAGAAAAAGGCATGGGTCAAGATAAAGACAGTTTCATAAGGCAATGAAAAAAAAAGAACGAAGAAAAAGGAGTAAGTGATGGAAAGGCACTCACCACCTCCTACGAGCAGACTGATGCCCAGCCAGTTTGCAAGCAGTGGTAACTTTGCAAAACCTCCCTCCCCATATTCATAACTGGGCATGGTGTTACACAGCATGCAGGACCTCTTTGGTCAGCTCATGTCAGCCTACGTGCTGTGGGGGCAGAGTGAGAAACAGAGAAGGCCTTGATGCTCTGCAAGCATTGCTCAGCAGTAGCTTAAACACTGCTGTGTTATCAACACTGCTTTGGTCACAAATCTAAAACACAACACCACACAGGCTGCTGTGAGGAAAATGAACCCCCTCCCAACCAACAATATATTACTAGAGGCTGCAGGAAACCGAAGGCACTTTATCCTTCAAGGAAACATTAATGTGGAAGTTAAATGCACTTCAGCTTAGGTGCATTGATTTAACACTTTTGATTGTTCTAATTGTTCTGAGTGACTGTGTAAAATTGGAGTGAAGGTAAGACAGAAGTAAGTGATAAGAAGTTAGCAGCTAAGGAATTATATATATTATATATATTATATATATTATATTCTGTATTATAGTAATATTCTGTAGTAAGAGTAATTGTGAATGCATCATCCCCATGCTTCTAGTCTTGTCTCTGCATCTTCTGTGAGGCCAAAGCCACAGTCACCTTCTCCTTGATACTTAACCCATCCAGAAGTACTGTAGGGGTTTGACAATAACATTTTTGAGGTCTGGTAGCAAGGGCTTAAAAAAATATTTTTTCTTCAGCAGTCAGACCTTAAGTCTTTTCTATATATGGCATTAACAATAGGAATTTGACTCAGGAATTTTTTTTTTTTTTTCCCTGAGTTCTATTTGCAATATTGTGGCCTGAAGTATAAAAAGATTTTGGTCAGTTCTTTTTTTAGGCTGACTGAAATTTGACTGAGTGCAAATTTTTTACTGGTTGATGGACAGAGCTAGTAAAGCTAAGTGATAGTTTTAGTAACACATAATACAAAAGCATTTCTAAAGATGGGAAAATATTCTGCCTTGCAGGTAGAATATTACAGGTAGAAAACCTGCTCCCCAAAGAAATATAACCATGCAGGACAATGGAACTTCTGGTTTTCTGCTCTCATTAGAACATCTGGCTTTCTTTTAAAATTCAGAGTTGCTCAACTTCTTCAGCATTGTGAGCCAGCAGCCAATGCTGTCATTTCCTATTTGGCTGTAAATACAGTTCTGGAATCTAGATAATTTAGGATTTTGCCACTGAGGAACAGATGGATTTAGGAAATACTAAAATTAGGGTGGAAATAAGAAAACCAGAATTCAGCAACATATTGAGGCTCTCAGCATAGGAGTTCTTAGGTTTTTCTAAATCTAATTCCACCACAGTTACACAAAATCATTCACAGGCAGGAGGGATTTAGCTCTTGGATCACTTGTTCCTTTTGTTAGCATAGCTCCTCATATTCTAACAAACTGTGTTCCAGTGAATTCCTGTGCTGGAAGTTTCCTCTGGACCACAGTATACAATAGCTGTAAATCTCACAATATTGATCAAATATGCCTTTTGTCTCAATTTATTTACCATTTATCACCTCCCCTCCCCCAAATCATTTATCCTCCCAGCTAACAAATCCAAATGTATTTAGCCTTTCCTCATAGAATCATAAGAAGCAGACAAGACCAGAGGCCCAACAAGCACACGATTAAAAATGTATCTGAAAAGGGCAAGGAGGTAGCAATAATCCCTTCTGTGTGCCTTCCCATCTTCAGTAATCTGAGTACTGCAGACTTGCTAAAACAGTGCCAGTATTTTCAATTTAAAAGCTGTTAATGTATTTGTATCTTGCCATTTCTGTTTTCTGGGTTTTGTTATGATAATTTTGTTAGGACAATATTTTATTATTCAATCCTGAATGTTACTGTAATCCTTACTATATGGACTTTGAGATAGGGTAACTGGAACTGAAAGCAACATGCATGTAGTGCACTGCACTATTAATGTGCTTTAAATTGTTTTCTTATCCTTTTCCTAAAAAGGTTCATCTTTCTCATGTTATTAATCACTTCTGAGCACTGAACCTTTGTTCAGAGAACTACTCACAGTGACTGCAAGACTTTTCCTGGTTGACACTAGCTTTTAGAATTCGTCATGTCTGTATGCTCTTATCCCCTTGTGCATTATGCTGCTTTGTGCTTTGGAATACTGCTTTTCAACTATCAGGGCTCACACAGTGTTGTGGAAGCCTCTTGAAGTACTTTTCAATCAGCTTTAGATCTGAATTACTAAATATGTTCTTCAAACATTGTCCCTTCATCATTCATGCCTTTTCCCAGAGTTCATTTATGAACTCTGAACAGCTCAGTGTTAGATATGAATCCTTGTGGTATAACCTTTCTGTCATGAAAACTCATGGTTTACTTTTGTCTTTTATCTGTTTAGTCCATGAACTGAAGGTCCTTCTTATGCCATGCAGAATAACAGCGACATGGGAAAATAGGTCTGGAAAGAAAACCAAGAAATCTGATTTCTCATCATATTAATGCTATCTTACCTACAAGATTTTTGATAAACAGAGGTTTATCTGATCTTTCCTTAAAAATATGTAATGATTTTAATTTTAGTCTAATGATTACATAGCATCTTCAGACAATTAATTATGTAATGGTCTTTATCACTCAAAGGTTTTCCCATGTATACATCTCACTTGGTACAACTGATGTTTTTTATTCCTTGTCATATGTGTCCTACCCTAAGATGATTTATTGATGCCCTTATGAACATTTGCTGTTGAAAACATTTGTAATAGGGCATCACAATCTGATTGGCTAGGAGCAACACTAAAAAACAATATATTATTCTTACTGTATAAATTACGTACATTGTATAGACCTGTCACCAAATTCTGTTCTGTAGCTGTAGCTTGTATTTAGGATGGATTTTCCCAATACAGTGTTATAGAGCTTACTTTATCCAAGGAAGAAGTTGAAAACTTAAGAGTAGAACTCAATGTGATTCAGGTTATCTTTTTAGCACAATTCTATTTCTTCTGTGGGAATGAACTTAATAGCAGAAAGCTATCAGAACAGTTTAGCTGTATTTTCCTTTATATGCTGCAAGGGTAAGCAAAGAAACATCCTTCCTTTTTCATTATGCCTTGTCCAGTGGATTCTAATGCAAAGTTTAGAATTACTTAACTTCCAAAAACTTTAAGAACTGGCAAGGAAATAGAGTGGATGGAATATGATGGTGCTGGAAGGAGAATGCCAACAATGCAGGAAGACTGAAACTATGTATACCAATGAAGTCAAGGAAACTCAGTTATACTGACTGTGCAGCTCCAAAGGATGAAATTTTAGGCTGCTATAGTTGGAATTAGAGCTTATGCTTTCTCCATAATTATGGGCAACTTCTACATTTTCGGAATTCAAGGCTTTCTCTAAATCTCTGCTTTGGAGGTATTGGCTTGCTTTCTAAACCAGCTGTCGTACTGATTCTCAAATGTGAACACAAAGGCATTAGTTAATTGTACCCTCTGGCTTTTTTTGGGTTTTTTTCTATCAAACTGAAGCCAGCCCACAATACTGCGTACTCCCCAAATGAAATAAGCTTGTGCATCTCATTTCACAATTCACAGGGAGTGAGTGGATATCCTAAGAAAGATATACATGTAGTAAAACTGCTTGAACAATAAGGTTGATGTATCAAGGCATAATGATGAACTCCAGTACAGTGAGCAAGGCAGAATTATTTAATTTTACTTCATTCACTTTATTCACTATTGTTTCACATCAAAAAACTATTTTACTTTGCTGTCTCCCACTGTTTATGAATTACTGAATTATGGTAATTATGGCTGAATTATGAATTACCTTGATTTGGTCAAGTGCTCATACTTACTGGTCTGTATGATGAGAAGGCAGGGAATAGCTTTTGAAAGGGTTCTCTTAACACGGAGTAAAGCAGTACAGACTAGTCTGGGACCAAGTTCTTGGATTATGCTCAAGAAAAGTAGCACAAGGTTTCTGGTTTAGTCCTATTTGGATTATGATACTATAAAAATGAATTAAAAAAAACCCCAACAAAACAGAGCTAGCCAAATAATTATATCATGAGTGCAGAAGTCAGCACTCCCTTTCACTCTTACTGTGCTCTCTAGATTCACTGTAAAATATTGATAGAGCCCCTTTGTTATGTATTTTGTTTTTTAAACCAATATAATAAAGTTAATACTTTTTCTATAGGGTTTTAGAAATTAATTGACATAAAAGATTCCAAAATTCAGAGTTTTACTGGGAACCATAACATAAGAACTTACAACCAGTCGGGGACTTTCTAATCTATCCCTATTAGAAATCCTCTGGTATGCTGTCCCACTTTCATTAGGCTCTTCACACCCACACTAATATGTTTTAAAATCCCAAGTATATCTCTACACATTCTGGAATAGGTCTCTTAGTTTTTCTCTGCTTATTTAGAGATAATAATACAGTACATATGAGACATCTATTCATCCTAAAGTTTCTCTACTTGTATCCCTCGGAATTCTGAGAGCCATCCTTCCACTCTGAAGTGAAGCAACATTGGCTTTAAATGTGACAGACAGAAGTCAACACTGAGTGGATATGTTTATTAATATCCCATTCAAGATCTATTGGAAAAAATGCTATCTTGATCCCTAAGAATCAAAACCGTACCATTAGATTAACGAGTAAAAGCTTACAAAGAGAGCAAGTTAAGAAAAGGTGCTGCTACTTCCAAATGTGGTCAAGAAAAATAAAAAATCCCACCATCTATTTTTTGGTCTCACTAATAAATTAAGAGAGAATTCCTAGAGATTGTCTATGGAATGAAACAATCTGTAAAGAAAGTAAGAATGTATTTTAAGAGCAAGGTAATATACAACCAACAATGTTCTGCACATATAATTTTCTTGACATTGAAGTGTTAAACCCCAAATTTTTCCTTTTTTACGTTAGAAATTCATGTCTTATCTGCATTGGAGAATTGTTTAGAGATCTGGCGAGGATATTCAATTCCTCAGCTTTCAGTCTTGCTTGATATATCTTTCACCTCCAACGAAACTTAACCACAGTGACTTGAGACTTGGAAGAAAGGGTGATTCTAATGAGTGAAAACATGGCATCTTCATTTAGGCTGGCAGGCTGAAAAAAGTCCTGCTTGCAACCTGCAAGCCCAAAATTTTCTGTTTTCTTTGCTAAGGCTACTCAAACTTTCTGCATCAGCACAATTAACAAATGATACAGCGCTGCATATTAAAAACATTACAGTCATTTCTCTTCTGACCAGAAATGAATAATACAGTTGGTAAAACACTTTAAAAGAAAACATGAATGCTATTAAATACGTGTTACTGGTATCACAACTGTTCTACTAACTTGGAAGAGCAATGGAAATGTCATAGTATTTTTCTGTCTCTTTCTTTCAAACAATTTGCTGTTGCTGCTCTGTAAATGGCTGCTTGCTGCTGCTTCTCCTCTGGGAACCACCTGGAGAGGAGATGTTAGGTAGCTGTTTGCCAGCAGGTCTGACAGCCTGTGCCCACATAAACAATTTTTTCTACCTTTATGAACTTGAAATGGAAACCTGACATATAGTCCAATCTCAAGAAGAAACAAATGTGCCCATTTCCATCTTTTAACCATGAATCACTAAAACTTCTGCACAAATCAGACGGTATTCTTATTCTCCCCAGCCTCTGAGCTGGCCTGTGCTTGAAGCTGTTTGATTGCTTTTAGTGGCTTTTGTGTGGCCAACATTCGGATTCAGAAAGTAGAAGTAGGGCTGTGTCAGGAGAGAAGGAATCAGGGCACAGATCACATTCTGTGTTTTTCACAACCAGCTTTGTACCAGTCCAGCTTTCACTGGCAGGGCTCACGAGGGGAATAAGAAGAGCACGGCTTGATTAGTCCAGCAAAATCAAGGCTGTGTGGGGATGAGATTGCTGTCTATAAATACTTTTGGCAGGGGTACACACAGGAGAGTGGGAAAGGCTACTTCAGGACGGTATTTGCACAGGAAAAAAAGATGGACATGGTACTGGTCACAAGGAAATGTAGGTTTGACATTTTTAAAAGGCTTCTAGCTGTTTAGAGAGGTTTCTCTCGGACAGCCTCCCAGCAGCAGCAGTGAGGGCCAAAAAATTTACTGGCAAAGCACAAGTAATTTACCTAAAAAAGGATAAAATGGCTGCTTGCAACACTAGGGAACTGTGTACAGTATAGGGTGGAGGGGAAATTATGCTGCCTTGGCTTACAAATGCCAGGTTACCATAATGGAGGTGCTCTTAGCCCTCTCTCACCAGCACTGTGGACTTAAAATGAATTTTAATAAAAGGCAGTCTTGTCAGTACATTGTAAAATTGAAAGAGTAAAAACAAATGCCTTAGTGGTGAAAATGGGCAATAATGGCTATTTTTCTTGGTCAAAGAGGGCAAGGAGAACTACTTGAAGAGTTTATTATTACCAACAGCAAGGTAGTCCATATTCCTATTGAAGTTAAAACTGGCAGAACAAATGTGGATAAAATAACCATCTAGAGATAAGTTCTCTTTTTTCTCTGTGTTCCTTTTTTCTCAGTGTTGGTTTTGATTACTAGGTGACCAAAGATGTGAACACTTTGCAAAATTTAAATGGTTAGCTCTAATTTTAGTAAATATCTTTAATGTTGACACTGAAAGATCGATGGTGTTCTTCCTCCTGTTCAGGAAAATTGCCAGCTCATGATGAGGCCTTGCTCAGAAAGATCCACATCTGCAATTGCAAAGCAAAACACTTGCAGTTGTCTGGAAAATATTACTTTGGTAAAGGAGTGATGAAGTTTTCTGAGAATTTCAGTTGCTAGCTACCTGTCCCAGGGGAAATTCTGAATCATCTATTGCCTTCTGGAAGAAATAATCACCTCAAAATGGTTACACTCCCGCCTTTTCTTGAGAAACAGACTTCTGGCTATGACCTCACGACTTAGCTATGCACTAGTAATCATATATAGCACCGTACCTTATCGTGCAGTTGACACCTCCCTGTGCTTTGTCAGCAATGACAGCTTCTCATCAGCTCCTCTACCCCTCCCATCCAGCATGTGGAAAAACTTTCCATTGTGGTAAGTAATGCTGGCAGAGCAGGTGATGAACTGAGATCGTTTCTGTATATGGGGAGATGCCATTTTTACTCTCCCCTCCTTGAATTTAATTCTGCTTCATTCACTTGCTGCTAAGCAGGAGTAACCTAAGGCTGAAGGTGGGGATTGTCCCTTGCTTCTAGTGCAGAGTATAACCTGAAGGTTGCAGAAGGTCATGTCAGGGTTGACCTTACACTCCCTACAACTCCCTGAAAGGAAGCTGTAGGTGTGGGTCAGCCTCTTCCCCCAAACAACAAGTGACAGGATGAGAGGAGATCATCTCAAGCAGCACCACGGGAGGTTTATGTTGGACATTAGGAAGAATTTCATTACAGACAAGGTCATTAGACATTCGAATGGACTGCCCAGAGAGGTGGTGGAGTCACCATCTCTCGAGATATCTAGGGAAAGAATGGACCTGGCACTTAGTGCCCTGGTCTATAGTTGACAGGGTGGTGTCTGGTCACAGGCTGGATTCCATCTCAGAGGCCTTTTCCAACTTAATCGATTGGGTGATTGTGTGACTCCTCGTACATCGTTACCTCTGTGTGGCGCTTCCGTAAGGCAAGTAAGCTTGCAGAGTGACACTTTTCACAAAAAAAATCTTCGAGAGACCGAGACATAACATTAAGAGGCCTGAATGTCTCTGTGACCTCGAAGAACTTTGATGAAATCTGAACCCCAAAACAGCGCTGCGTTTGTCTAAAAATCTCTCTGCTCGGGGCTGAAGGGGCACAGCCTTGCTACGGCATCGGATCATAAAGACGCAGCAATACGACTGGGCTGTATCTGAGCGCAAACACCGTGCGCGCCCCTGTATTTCTGTAAGCGATCGGTTATTTTGCAGGATCCGACTGCACGAATAATCCAAGAATTCCCGTTCCCAACATTTCCAACATGGATCCACAGCTCCACAGCGCCGGGACCGGCCTGGCCCCGCCCCACCCCGCCCTCCGCACGGCGGGGCAGCACTGACCAATCACAGGGCAGCATCCCGCAGGAAGGCGGGGCCGGAGCGTGAATGGCAGCTGGCGAGATAAACAAGTCGCTGCACTGCTCAGCGCCCCGCAGCATGGGGTGCGTGTCCGCCAGCCATTCCTCTGTCCCTCCCTCCCTCACTCCCTGCCAGCCAGAGGCGCCGCGTCCGGCCGCGCTCTCCGCTCCCGCCTCTGCGTGCAATGTGAAGAGTCAGCAAGTTCCCAGCGGCCGCTGAAACGCTCCGGTGTCTCTGGGGAGGGCAGTGCGCCGACGCCGCCCGGCCGGGGCGGCCCGAGGCATGCCGGGAGTTGTAGTTCTGCCGCTACAGCGTCCCGCCTGCGACGGCGGGGCCGGCTCCCGCAGCCGCACTACGACTCCCGGCATCCCGCGCGCCGCGCCGCGAGGAGCCCAGTTGAAGCGGGTGGCGGCGGCGGAGCGCGCCCCCTCCCCCCCGCCGAAAAGCCCCAAACCAAAACAAAAACAAACCGCCCCCCCCCGGCCCCCTCGCCCGCCGCCCCCGCCGAGCCCCGGACATGGCGGCGCCGGGAGGGGGCTCCGCCAGCTGCGGGTGCTGATCCGTCCGCCGCGTCCCCCTGCCCGCCCGTCCCTCCCCGCCCATGGGCGAGACATGGACTACGAGTTCAAGTCGAAGCTGGCGGCCGAGCGCGAGCGGGTGGAGGACCTGTTCGAGTACGAGGGATGCAAGGTGGGCAGAGGCACCTACGGGCACGTCTACAAGGCCCGCCGCAAGGACGGGTAAGGGCCGCGCCGAGCACCCCCTTCAACCCATCCCCCCCGCACCAGCGCCCTCCCCTCCTTCCTTCCCCTCCCTCCCTCCCTCCCTCCCTCCTCGGAAAGTTTCTGGCAGCGCGGGGGCCGGAGCGCGGAGCCCGCCCGGGTATCCCCCCCCAGCTCCGGGAGCGGGCCCCGGTGCCCCGGCCCCGCGGATCGGTGCCCGGCTGCTCGGAGTCACGGAATCAATTAGGCTGGAAAAAACCTCTGAGATCATCGAGTCCGCCCTATGACCGAACATCACCGTGTTCAACTAGACCATAGCACTAAGTGCCGCATCCAGTCTTTCCTTAAACACCTCCGGGGACAGTGACTCCACCACCTCCCTGCGCAGCCCATTCCAATGTCTAACCACCCTTTATGTAAGCAGTCCTACCTAATGTCCAACCTAAAGCTCGTCCCGCTCTTGCCCCGCTTCCCCCCGCCATCCCTGGTGGTGCGGTGTCAGCAGGCTGTGCCCTGGGGTCGCCTTTGCTTTGCACGCCGTGTTTCAGGTCGTCGCTTTCCTCTTTTGTGTCACCGCGTTCGTACTTTTGACGTTCCGTTCCCATAACGTGCAGGGGATTGGGAAGCGAGGAGCACCTGGCTCCTCACTGCCCCTCCCCGGCTGCTCCCTCCCGGCCCGGGGAGCTCCCGGGGTGTGTGTTGGTCCCCGGTGTGTCCCTAGCCCCAGGTACCCCTCTAATCCCAGTGCCGGGCATGCTGGGTTTGGTGGCCTGTCTGGGGCGCTCCTTGTAGGCAGAGCTGGTGGCTGCTGTCCAGTACCCACGCCACAGGTGTGTCTCCATCGGTTTCCCGTGCGAGATCAGGATACAAGTCCTGTCCCCAAATACATGGCTGGTGGCTTGATCCAGAGAGGTTCTTTAGGCATTAAGCCCCCAGATGTTGGCTAAGCAAGGTTTCTTCTCTTTTTCTGGGGAAGAGATGGCTGGCACCATGGGATAGGTATTCCATGGATGCCATTTTCACATGTAGTGTGGTTAAGAGCGTAGTGGGGAGCTACGGCAGATTGGGATTGCTTGGCTGGCATGCAGCTGTTGAAGGGGAGTAGTCCTGAAGCCTGGGTAAGGCTCTTTTGCAGGTGTGGGTTCCAAATAGTATCCTTTGCTTTCAGGAGATCTGTTGAGCACTTTTTCACTGTGGTGTGTGCCTGGTTCACAATCACAGGCTGTGTTTGCAGAGTGTTGTAAGCATACGGTAAGGTTGGATAAAATATACCTGCGAATTGGAGGTGATTCCTTTCTGTCAGAATGCTAAAGGGAATAGCCTTCCATTATAGCCAACTGAGGCTTTGGAAAAGAAGAGACTGAATGTGGAAAAACGACAACTTTTAAATAAAATTTTGGAAGTGGGTTAAGGGAATGCTGCTGCTTTAGATTAGTAGACGATTCTAGGGATTCTTCTGTCGAAATAAATGGCATTCATGTGTGTCTTGAAAATTTAAACTCTGAATTAGGAGGTTGTAGTATAAAAGTGATTAATAAGTGAAAAGTAGACACTAATTCCAGTGAAGGATTTAATACTGGGAAATGAGCTCTGATTCTGACTAGCTTGCTCTGTAACCTTCAGAATACTAGAACATAGCTAACTTGAAATATCAAAGCTTTTCCAGGTATTACAGCTGACACTGAGCTGTTACAATATTTTTGAGTTAAGTGGTCATGATTGCTTCTTTTTCCTAAGTGTTAATTTATATATATATATGTAAAGCATACATGGGATATATGAAAAAAAGCAGTAATATAACCACCAAAAATGCTAGTGAAATATTTGTTGCTGTTCTTTGATATAGTAAGCCTAAAATTGCTGCTGGTAAGAACAGTGTGAAAAAACACACAGCTTTGCGTTTACTGTTTTATGAAAGAAAGAAATTAGATGTAAGTTAAAACCAGGCATTTTTCATTTCCATCATCTGCAATGGCAAACCATCACAGGAATTACATTGGTGTTACAAAGCACCATAAAGGACATGTCTTCAAAATCCCTACAATAATAGCAGTATGACAAATGCAAATGGGTAGTAAAGTAAATATGATAAAAAGATAACTGATGTGTCAGAGCTGGGAATAATCAAAGGGAGATCTTGAACAGTAAGAAAAACTAACTGGTAAAAGGAAGTGCAAAGTTTCAGTGCTGTCAGATAGATTGACATGTAATATAACATGGCACAAATTCAACTGTAGTATATACTCAAAGGCTTTACTTCATGAAACTTGGAAAGGGGCTTTTTTCCCCTCTTTTTTATTGGTTTTCATTTTATGGCATTGGTGAATTCACTCTTAGTTTATTTTGTGTAACTTTAGATCCTTGGGGGAAAGTAAAATGTGAACAATTTAGGAAAAAATTAGAAAACAACCAAAACCATTAATATGAGATAATTTCTTTATGTAACACCTAGCTAAAGTATATCTGCAGGTTGGAGGATATTTAGCATTAATTCTGAACTTTAAGGGGTCCATAATTAAAGAAAGGAAGTCTGGAAGTGGTGCATATTTATTGTGTGCTGATCACTGGGAGCTTTGAGCCTCGTGTAAAGGAATTCTTCTTCTTTAGCTGATTGGAGAGACTGTTCCAGTATTTTCAACTTGCAAGGCATTCCTGTATAAAAGAGAAAGATTTTGGCTTCTTGCTTCATATAGTCAATTTACAGTCTCAGGAGGCTGAGGGCAACAAGAACCTTGTAGATCTGCAGAAATTCCACTGAGAACTTGTCACTTCATGTTTCAAAAAGTTGGCATATGAATTTTATGAAATAGTAAAATGTGTTTATATGGAGCTTGGCAAGCTGTTCGATAAAATGCTTGTAAAAAAAGTGGTTGTGTTGCTTAGATCTATGTGAATGGCTTGTGCATAAAAGCAGGTTTTTGACAAAGTAACAGCTTAGTTTGTTTTTTTCAGCTTAGAGTAGAATATAATTTGGGCATGTTTCTAGTGAGCTGACTGGTTTCTATGAAATTTAAAAGATTTTTTTCTTTTTTAAATAGACAGATTTGAACAATGCTGGTGTTACATTTGAATGCACAGTATCATTATGTTTTTAGAGATTTTGAGCAGCTGCAGCTTCTATTTAGTTCAGTAGTGTTTGTATGGTCTGATGAGGTCTGGAGGTACTACTTATGTTATACATTTAGCCAATATAGGCACGTGGGTTTACACAACTTTTATTAATACCTCTGTAGTCCAGAAGGTGTAGAAAATAGGTGTTTATATAAGCTGTCCAGTTCTTTACTTCATATACACTAAAACCGAACCAGTGACATTGATGGGGGAAATCATGATGGAAGCCTCGTGACTGCAGTTCAGTCATCAATATTAGGTTTTTAGCGCTTTATGAAGCTGAAAAATCTGTTATAGTTTTTTTTGTTTGTGAACTGCTTCAAAGTATCATGTTGACTTTTGCTAACTGTTTTTTTGGACACATTCACATCTGTCTAGTAAAGCAAAGAATGCAACTTTTCCAGTTGTGGTTAGGAAAATGTAATTTTGTTTCATGCCTTACCTGTCCTCATTATGTTCCTTGACACTTCTTTGATTACATTTTAAGCTACAATGTTGTGCTTAGCTGTTTCACTTCTTGTATCTCTTCCTCATATGAGAGGCAAGTTTTAGGATGACTGAGGTTTGGAAATTCTGTTTGTTGTGTATGCCCAAGTTACTTTCCATTTTTTGAAATGATCAGTCTTTGAGTCCTGGCCACTACAGAGTATTTCTGTTCCTTCATCAGGATGTCAGTCCAGCTGCAGGTGGATGTTTGCATGAGTCAGCAAGCTCAAAAGATACCACTGCTGGTTATTCAGGAGCGCAAGGAATAGTGGGATACTTGAGTCAAGTAGAAAATAGGCCACCCTGTGCTTCATTCTGTAGCATATGCAACACTTGAAAAAGCTGTATCTTCATGTGAATAAAACCTTTCTATTTATTGCTGCTTCTGCTTACCTGTAAACAAACAATTGAGGTGACTGCTTTTTCTCAGTCTAGGGCTATTTTATTTTTTATTTGACTCACTATCTGCATTTGGGCAACAGAGGTTATTTTAATTATTATCTATATAACTACTTGGAAAGGAAATAAATTAATTTAATCTGTATGTTTCAGAGCACCTTTCAAAAAGCACATATATGTTTTTTGGTCTTGTTACTGAAGGAAGGACAGAAATACAAAGCGATCAGCTTTCAAAAGGATGGCAGTAGAAGGGCCAGGGTTTGTACCCTGGGCAGCTGCCAGGCTCACTGCCAGCTCAGTAGCTGGTGCTGCCCTGGCAGACCCTCCTGCCACGTTATCCTTTGGCAAGTATAAAAGGTTTGGCACTGCCCTGTACTTACAATGTATCAGCTGAACCAAGTGTGTAGATTTATATGCTACTGTAGTAGTATACTTTTGTAACTTGTCAGATTACTTTATTGTTACTGTACCTATAACTTTTAAAAGCAAGAGAGTTGGTATAAAACAGGTTTCACCTTAGTTGTCAAATACTGAATTCCCTTTTGAAAATTAGGCAACAGTGATGCAACTCCAGAAACATCACTGTGGAATACAAGGCATAGGATGGGAAAGACAAATGAAATACTTTCCCTCTTCTCTCCTCTGTTTCTCAGTAGTGTAAGCTTGTAACCGAAGAGGAGAGTTTGTTTTCCTCCTTGGACTGATATTGGTGTGCAGAATCATTAATGTGAAGTTCTTAACTCATAGCATCCAAGTCCATCATAAGAGTTGAGTGTCCCCTTCCTGGCAGTGTTCAAGGCCAGGTTGGATGGTGCTGTGAGCAGCCTGGTCTAATGGAAGGTTTCCCTGCACATGGCAGGAGGGTGAAAGTAGATGATAGTTAAAATTCCTTCCAACCCAAACAATTATGTGGTTCTAGGAAAGGTAGGACATGGGGAGAGAAAGAAGGATGAAGTATATAGCCAAGGCAAGTATATAATCTCAACACAGGAATGCTGCTTGTGGTTGTGGCCATGCCAACTTTCATTTGTTATAGGTTTTTTATTTGATCAATATTTTTTGTTTGAAGCAGAAGTGGAAAAATACTAAGAGAGAAAAAAATTATCTGTTATGGAACATGGCACCATGGGGAAACAGAATTTCTCCTGGGGCAGTTTGGTGCATTTGATATTTCTACTAATACTGTTACATTATTCAGAGGTTGCATCTGGTCAAGGTGGTGGCTCAGGTCACTGTGGTGGTAGAAAACTTAAAGTGTAGAAGAGGTAAAGGTAATCTGCTTGCTCTCTTAAGTCAGTATTCATGTAGCAATTAATTTGTGTACTGTTCTCCCCAAATTCTTTTTTTTGTAAAACACAAGTAATTTAAGTTATAGATCAGGAGTTTGTCAGGGGAGGAAACTTGCAGTCAAGTTAGCTAAATGCTGCAAATGAACAATGTTGGTGGCAAAATGACAGGGGAATAAGTACATGTGTACTGTAGTTGCATTTACTCTTAAAAGAGAGGCAACTCACTGATGTGGCAAGGATTATACTCTCTTGAATGTGAAACTGGAATATTATTTACCAATGCAAGTTGATACTTGTAAGACATTTGAGAGTCTATAATAATTTATATTTTTATATTTTCTTACTTCCTCTATTTAACATTGTGCTGTAGTTGCTCTTTACTCATATAAACCTGTGACAGGCTAAATCAAAGAATTATTGACTAAAGTCAGAACGCAGTGTATTAGATCCTAAACAATTACTTCTCTCTGCAGGAAAATCTCTTATCAGTTATGGTATCTGAAAACCTGTGGTTTGCTTTCCACTTTCATGTTTCTTCTTTTCCTGATGAAACTTATCTTGAGGAAGGTAGAATGGCTGAAGGTTTTTTAATGCCTTGCTAAGATCTCTCAAAAGCAAAGAAAAGCTAAATACTAGATTTACCTGCAAATCCTGAAAATTCCTCTTAACCACTGAATGCTCTCAATGTGTGTGAGAAGGAGCAGCAGAACTAAACCAAACCTGTCTAACTAGTTGCCTGCCATGCATTCTAATAGAAAAGTCCACATCTAGGGAGAGGTAATTAGTATTTCATATCTGTGCCTTAATGAGAGCTGCTGTTGCAAGTATACTGTGGCTTTGCTTTCTGTCCAAGAGGATAGTGCAAGTGGCGATGAGTAATTTTTAGTGCTTCCCACAGACTCTTGCATATGGTTTCTCCCATGCCTACATTGTCATTTCTTCTGTTACTCTCCCAGAAACTAAGTGCAGAAATGAGCTGTAAGTGCATCATCACCTTTCAGAAGGCAAATGTTTGGCTGATGTTGTGTCTGCTACTGTGGCAAGTACAAAGGTGATGCGGTGGTGGTAGGAGCTTGAGGAAGAAAGGGAGGGATCAGTAAGATATAGAAGGGGTTGTGTTTGAGAGAAACAGATGAGTTTTTCCCAAGCTTTCAAAGGAAGAATTGTACATAAATTAGCCCATAAGATGTGAAGGAAAAACTTTCAAAGATTAGTGGTTTGTTTTGGTTTTTTTTTTTGGATTGGTTTTTTTTAAAGAAATGAAGAGGGCAAGAAGGTTCCTGTTACTGAGTGAGGGGGTTAAAAACTTTCCAGTAAAGCTGCAGGAAAAGGAAGTAAGAGGTTGAAGGGAAGAAGAGTTTCTTTTCTGCCCCCCATCTGGTAATAGGGTGCAAAGCAAGATAGACCATGGACTAGGTCAGAAACTAAGTATTTCTCATGCAAACTGCTTGACACAGCAATTTAATATGTTGTATTTCTGGGTCATCCAATTTAACACGTTATATTGTGGGTAGGCATGTAGAAGTGTTTTTTATAAATTTATTTTCAACATGATTATTTTCACGTCATGTATGAGTTAAAAAGAAACCAAAAAATCAGCAAAAACCCCAAAGCCTCAGAAATTGCTGTGGTTCATAAGGCTGCAGATGTGTTTGTACAAGTAACTAAAATTTCTGTGGAATATCCTACCGAAATTGCACTAGAGATTTACCAGTAACATTAAATTTTCACCTGTGTTTTGAAAATACGTACTGAAATGCCGTCTGCCTCTTCTGCGGCCCTAATCAAGCTCATGATTTTCATAGACTTGAGTCAGAACGTGCCTCTGTAGCAACTGAGTTCTGTGTTGTGAAGTGACTCTGTTTGCGTGTGCTTGCTGCTGCTTTATGCTTGGTCTGGGAGGAGGTACAGTCTACGTGTGTGATCAAGAAGGGATGGTTAGCAGCAGTGATAAGCAGCTCTTACATTCTGCTCCCAAAGATGCGTCGTTCTTTGAGCTCCTTTGCTGGCACTTGAGAACTGACATACGCCGCCGTTTTATTTATTTATTTTTTCTTACTGAAATAAAGTGATAGAACTTAAAAAAAAAATAAAATTATTTGTTTCAATAACTGTGCATTTTCTTGAAGGAATGCTGAAACTGGTCCAGGACAACTGCATTTAGAATAAATTGGCTAACTCAGTATGTGAATTCAGGAAATGAAGAACAGTTTCTACTTGTGTAGCAAATACAAGAACTTTATTGTTTTGACTTGCCTTCAGTTTGAAGTTTTCTAAATCATATAGGTTTATAAAAGACCTCCTAGCTGTGGGAGCATGGTTTACATGGTTTACTTGACTGTAAGTTAAGCAAGCTTAGATGACTGAGAGATGACAATGCTAGTTGTGATGATATTGGAAGTCATTATACCTCTTGTGAAGTTCACTGTCTCACCAGATTCAAGAAAAAAAGTGCAGAAATATTTTAACCCAAAATCTGTTGTTGACTAATTCCGGGGAAAGTCTTTAATTCAACTGAAACTTAACTTCTATATCTGAATTTTTTATTAACATTTTTTTAGACTTTTCTGTGAGAGTACAATATTTTCATTTAGTGGTGGGAGTTTGTTTGAGAGAGTTCATGAAATACTAGTGTATCTTAGACTGGAGGGAAGAAATGTTGTAGAGATAGTGTCAACTGACCTTTATAAAATGTGTGTCTGTAGGTGTGGGTTGGGTTTTTTGGTTAGTGTGTTGTGATGGGGTTTTTTTATCCTTTATCATTTATTAATTTAATTTTACTTTATTGGAAACCAGAACTGGCTTTTTTGGTTGTGAGAAAGATTGAAGAAGCTGAGATTACTGAAAGAGTGGATCCCTGAAGGGTATTATTCATGTTTGTGTTTGCTTCTGTCTTTTCTGGGCTTAGCAATTTTTAAAACAATATTTTCAAATGAGGCCACTGTATAACTGCTTGTTTCTCCCTCAGTTGTCATCTGTTTTCTACAAAATTCATGATCCTTAAATATTCTGCAGTTGTTCAACTTGTAGATGAAACCACACTGAAGATAGGCTCTTTCCAAGAGGTAGAGCAATGGCCATAGCTTCCTGTGTGTGCTGGAGTGTCAGGTTGCTCAGTTAAGTACCAGGTTTCTGGGCTAAATATATATATATATATATATATATATATATGAGGATATAAAATAGGGACAATCTGGGACAGTGTAGCTTTAAACATGTTCCCATAAAGTGGGCCTTGTGTGCAGTATGATTATTTTTTTTGTTCACTCTGTGCTGACTTAAGTAGAAAACGCTATTGATTTCTTTTTGCAGTCAAGTAGAAATAAGAGTCATAGGCAATTGACTTAGAGGCAGAAGCTAAATCTGCTGGAATGGAAACTACATCTGTAGGTATGCTTCACTGTTTTGAAGCAATGTATCTGCTTTCCTCATTCAGTAGTTGAAGGAAGAATCGGTCCTTTTTGTGCAGCCAGAAGGTTTTCTGCCTCTTTTGTCCCTCCTTTGTTTTGCTGTCTTTATTAGAGCACTTGGAGGCATTCACACAGGTAATGCTGGGATTCAGCTCTGGCTGTGATAGTCATTGACTTTCCCACCTCATTGGTAATGTTGTAGGGCCTGAGAGCCCGAAGATACATAAGAGCCACTCATGCATGACATTTTTAGCAGCATATTTGGCTCTGAAGTCAGTTGTTTTGAGAGAGCTACTTCTTATTAGTCATGAATTCTGGAAAGTCAGAGGTGTTTAGAGAAAATTCTTACCTGTGTTAATAATGAATTACCATGGATTCATGCTAAGATTTAACACCTCGCACATTAAAAAATGCTGTGTTTGTTGCTTGCGTTAATTATCATCAGTGTAGCTGAGAGTGGGTGTCAGCTCATGTCTTTGAATGTGTCTATTCCTGAAATGGAGTTTCTGTATCAGTCATTGTCTTGTTCTCAAGGGCGTTGTAGACTTCAAAGTTAGCTTATGTTCATATCTTTTGATTAAAACCAGTCGTTGTACTGTTCCAAAGTTGTTCCTTTGCCCAGTTCTGTCATACTTCAAATGAGAAACAGAGGTAGACAAATTGCCAAATTTAGCTTGACCTTCAGAACAACCAAAAGACTCGTTATGAGTAGAATGCCATTTATTCTGCTTTTAGTGCCATGTCAGTGATGAGGAAAAAACAGCATAAAGCTTCATCAAGTGATGTTGTTAAACCTCAGATTGATGACAGAAGCCTGTTCTGACTGTGGGACTTGGAGTTCTAAAATTCAAGGGAAGCAGAATGCCCCTCCCTTTCCCCAGGAACAGATATGATAGCTGACTAAAGGCCTTGTTTATTTGTGATCAGTAGCAAGGTTGTCTTAGTGGCAGGAATTAAGACCTCTGTCTTTGGGAAATCCTCATCCCCTGACACTGAAGTGAGGAAAAAAGTGGAGATGCTCCATTAAAGAAAAAAATCATCAAAAATTATGATTTTTTTGCATTTCAGGATGAATTAAATTAGACCTTGTGGTGACTTTATGGAGTTTCATTCCAGTCCTTCTACTTTATTGTGAGGGTTTTGTTTCAACTTTGCAACTTTTCAACTTTCCAGCTGTAATAAATGTGCTCTGTCTCATTCTGCCCGTATGGAATTTGGGTCTTGCTTCTTATTTATGATCTGCGTGCAGCTTTAGTACCTAAAGGCTAATTTACCACCTAAGAATTACACCCACATTGTGTTAGCAAGCTTTCATGTAGGTCTGGCTTTGAGAATTAATAATTTCACTGTAGATGGTTTGAGTTAGTCTGAAGGAAAATAACAGGAAATTTGTGATAGATCTCTGATAAATCTGGGCTTTCATATGCTTTAGGGGAATCATTTGATTATGTCGTGAGTCAGAAAAGGAAAACTGAATAACTGCAGCTTTTAGGCCATTGCCCTCCTGTTAGGTTTTATATTGAGTCAGTAATTCTTCTTATTCTGCTGTAGTCAAACCTAGTGCATTATAGGGATTTAGAAAAAAAATCTGCACTTGGTATGTCAAACATGTTCTTGCTAAAAAAGACCCCAAAGTAGTACAGTCTTCCTACTATTTGGTGATTTGATAGTAATTTCCCACCTATCATAGTTGCAATATTTGGCCAGATTTAGCACTACATAGAAAGAGCTGTGATCCATATTAAGCTGAACTGTATAGTTACAGTATGGCTTTAGGGCTTAAAAAATTCCCAAAGCAGAAGCTTATTTCTTCACATTTATGGTTAGTTGCAAGCATTCTTCTTAAGTGATTTTATGAAACAAAGGGCAGATTCTTTTTTTGGCATAGTCTTAGGACCCTGTTTCTATGACCTTGATATGTAATTTGCTGATAAATAAAAATTTGTTTCCTCTTTATTTCAGAGGTATTTTTCTCCTGGCTGCTGTTGTTCCATGTAGGTAGCAAATCCTCACATGCAGTATCCTTTCAGGCAGGGAGGTATTTCCTAAATCTATTCATTATCTGTATACTCAAGCTTGTCTGTAAAGAAATAAAATCAGGTGCAGCTCTCTCCTCTGCTTAAATATAGCAAATTCTGTAAGAAGCTACCTGGAGCAGTAGAATAATTTTACAGCTTTCAGGATTTAGTGTGAACTCTTTAGTTTTTAACCTTACAAACAGGCTGTCAAGTCTGCTTGTCCCAATCTGCTATGAATGTACTTGTATGAAATTCACAGTTCTCAGTTGTTCCAGATACTTAGGAATCAGTCTAATTTTAGCAATGGCAACAACCCTGTAGCTGGTTGAGGTCTCTGAATTTTCGTCAATAAATTTGGAGTGAGGGTAGCAGTGACTGAAGTTGTGCTCTCTTTCCTTGCAAAATCAAAGTTTTATAATTATAATGTAAAGGCTGAATTTTAATATATTAAGGTTAGTAAATTTCTAGTGGTCTGTATTACATAGATCTTAGACTGTCTGTGATGTGAAATAATCCAAAATTGTTGTTAACAGTTAGAAGGTATCTATGCTAAAAAGATTTGCTTTTAAATTTCTGAATTAGAAACTAGTGGAATAAAGAGAAGAGCATATGGTTAAGTTATGTGTAATGGTGCTGGAATATTTTTAGTCTTCTCACACTGATATTAAGAGACCTCTACTCCCCACTCCCAGTCTAGTGAAATCATAGCTGGGAAAAGGCATATTTTTTTTTTTTTTAAATGCCAGAAAACCTTATCAGTGCTCAGATTCACTTTTTGTCCTTTTAATCAGCTGTCTTCTCATGCATGAAGAACACATCGCTTATGTTATGTGAAGTTTGTGGGGGATTTATAGGTACTCAGCATCTTTTGTGAGGATCTGTGGAAGCAGGAGGCAATGTCAAGGGCACTGAGTTTAATGACAAGTAGCTTAGCATCACTTTAAGAACTTGCCTTGTTCTTCAACATACTCATTTCTCCCTGAGTTCATAAACTGGTTTACAGAGGAGTAAACAGGGGGAAGGATAGCCATATCACTAGTGTGATTTAGAGATATATTTGGGGTTATCCTGAAGGTTATAAGGCAAAACCTGTTTCAGTTTCTCATGGGGTGCTGTGATAACACAGAGTGTCTATTCATAATATGGTGCAGTGGTACTTTTAATATGAACTCTTTTAGTCTGACTGGAACATGGCAGATTTTCCAGCAGGTGAAGCTGCGTGTCATGGTTCTGCCTACTTCTGAGTGTATGTGATGAAAGTCAGATATCTTTGAAAAAAGCCTAATTGTAGTAATCAGTTGCTCTGTATTTGACTGTCTCTGCCACTTTATAGTAGACTCAAGCTTAGAATGCAAATTTCAACAAAAAAAAAGTCTATTTTCTTAAAAGTTCTTTTTTTTTACCAACCAAAAAAAAAAACTATTGAAAAAATTCACAGATTGTGTAATAATTGCCAAGTTAGCCTTCTTTTGGCATGCATTTATGCCACCTGACATTGGCAAGTCTATGAAATTATTGAGAAATGGAGTAATAAACCATTCAGCCTTCAGGAATTTGGTATTGCGTTTTGAGAAGAGTAACATCTAAAATGACATTGAAACTTCTACCTTTTGAGTGTATTCTTAAGTTGTTCTAAAGGGTTTCATGGGTAGACTTTTAAGTCTTGGAGGTAACAGAAGATAGAGAAAAGTGCTGCCGCCTTGTGTTATTCTCTGTGTATACTGAGCTGTCGGGTGTTTGGAGTGAGACCTAGTGGAGTTCAGTTGGTATCATCAGGCAGTGATACCAATGAGCTGAGAAATATTTAAGCCCCTTCTTTAAAATTGAGATTATAAAGACTTGAGGCAAAAAACAAAAAATCAGAAATGCAATATTTACTATAGCATATTGTTTCCATTCCACAAAGCTTTTTCCTTTTGTTTCCCTGGATCAGCCTTGGACGTTGCTTTTTCACTCTAGTTCTTTTTCATATTGTATAGTAGAGACTGTCCTGTTTGATGTAAGTTTTTTGCATTGTTCCCACTCCTCAAGTTTATTTGTAGATGTTTCAGATAAGTTACAAGCTCAGCTTTTAAAGATTGAATAGTTACTGCCTGATGGGGAGGTTGGTTTACCACCCTACTGTTGTCCACAAAAATTGGATTTGTTACCCAGTGGGCAAAAAGCCGATAACTTCACACTCGAGAGAGACATGGATTATTTTATTTCTGAGTTCTGCAAGGCTGGGTGCCCAGTGGAATTCCACAAATCGAGCACAACTATTAAAAACCTTTTGCTATCTATACATGTCAGCAAACAAAGGAATTAGTGTGCATTGGCTACATGTTACATAATCCTTGTGTTAATTAGTGTTCTATCTTCTGTTGGTTGATGATTCTCTCGCTTCTCGTGCTAATCAGTCCCATGGTGTTTCTCCTTTGGCCCGGTGGGGTTTTGGGTCAATGGTCGGTGCTCAGGATCTCCCCCTGCAGAATTCCCTTTTTCCCAGTCAGAGCTGATTCAGCACAGTTGCTGGGTAAAGTTTATTAGTTTCTTCCTTATCTTGGGAGTTCTGCCCAATGTCCTTGTGGCTCATAAATTCTGCATTCTTTGTGTCTGCTGTCAGTGGTGCATCCTTCTGCCCAACTTTGTTCACCTCCCTCTGGGTGTGAGATCACTGAAACCTGTCAGGTCCTAAAGCTTAGCAAGGCAATTCTACCAACCAGCAATTTGTCTTTCTAATACCTGGGCATCACTGAGGGCTTGTGGGCTGCTGTCTGTTCAGAGACTAAATCTCCCTTCTTGCTGATAAGGTTTGAAAGCATAAAAGAACATTCTTTCTTAGGAAGATTTTGCATATTCCACATTTTGCGACGCTGCCACTAAGAGGAAAGCCCAGGCCAGGTGACATATGTCTGCTCTTTCTGTGTAAGTCCTTTCTTGTGGCTGACACACATGATTCTCTGTTTGCAACACCAGGAAAGTTCCCACCAAACCTCTGGGGCATGCATCAGCACAGAGGCCAGCTATGCAGTCCACAAATATTACTGGAACTTTTCACAGTAGCAGAATGAGGTAAATGCCTGCTGGTTTCATCCATTCTTTTCATGGCCAAAACCAGCCAGTTTTAGTTCATGTCATAGTGAACTTGTCTGGGTTGTAGAAACAACCTGTAGTTGCTGTGAAGTTTTAGCTGCTGCCTGTGAAGGTGAAGAAAGACAAACCTTTTAAAGGGTTGATGTGGTCAGGGATTTCTTTTCAAATTTCTGCTTACTATCCTTACTGTTAATACATTTTGAGTTTCTTACATAGGTCTCAAAATGAACTAATGCAATTGCATTGAAATACAGGATGTGTACTGCTGTCTAGAAATAAATTTAGATCAATCTGTAGATTCACAGCTCTATCACTTGTGACTGGTTGTCACGTGGATGAAAAGGAGCTGGCTGAGCTGCTGACTAGATAAGGCTTTGATATGTTTGGAGGATAGTGGTAAAAGAAAATTACTTTCTAGTCTGTAAAGAACATGTACCCTAGAGACGCCATGTGTGAATTTTTTGATATAGTAACTCTTTTGGTTTAGTGACTGCTTCTATATCCATAAAAACAGTAAAGTGCAAGAACTCTCTGCTTTTTAGAAAGGATTATGTCTCTTTTTCTGGTTAGCCATCAATGTCTTTTCTGGTACTGTTACCTTTGTAGAGGACTATGGCCATGTGCTAAGTAGAGGATTAAATCCATGAGCAGCTTGCCTAAGGTAACCAGTGCTGAGCATGATGTATTTAGTGTCTTGGCTGCCATGTTCCAGATGAGGTATTGTTAGCTTCTAATTGTGCTTCAGTGTCATGGTTTCACCTTTTCTCTGGGGAAAAAGTTTGCAACTGTTTGTGATCTCCTGCTGAGTGATTAACTTAATGCTGTCTGGCAGCAATTAAACAAAGTGATCAGAATGTAACCAGATATCTCTATGGACATTGTGTTCCAGGCAGTACTGTGAAGGACACTGAACTCCATAGCGTTCACAGGCTTTGTCCTACAAAGTCACAAATACTTAAATTCCATTAGTGTTACAGGGGTGAATTGTTGGTCTTTACTGTTTTTTTTTTCCTAGATTTACTTTTTTTTCTAGCTAAGTCTTGAAATGGTTTTATGGTGCACTTTTTTTTGCTTAAGAAAACGTGCACTTTATTATTTATTTATGGTATTATGCACTTAATTTAAGGCAGCTATTATTAGTATATACTGTTATGATAATATTTGTGTTAACTGATGTGATAGTCACAGTTCTAGCTTCAGAATGATTGCAGTCTTTCAAGTCAGTTCCTTGATGTGGATAATTAATTCTGAAATTGGGATGTATGTTAAATTATCTGTGAATTCAATAGAGACCATCATTGAAAGTATTCAAATATGAATAATAGAGATAAAACAATTGTTTGAACCATGCACTATTTTCAAATCCCCCTCTTTTTCTTATGGTCTTGGGCAAGTTGTTTCTAGCTTTCCATTCACTTGTTTGTAAATAGTTTCTCATATGATGGGAGATTGCAATAGTTAAAGACATTTCGCTCCTTTGAAATGTTGAAATTATTCTAAATCTTCTGAACTATGTTTTTTTTAAGTGAATTTGTTACTTTGTTCTTTCCAAAGCATTTGGAAAATGGAGACTGTTACGCAGAAGAAGTAGTAATCTATTTTAATTTTCTGTTTTGAATGTTGCAGCTGGACACCAACCACTGAGTACAATTTTTTGGGGCAAGAGAATGGTTTTCCTTTGCACAGTGCAAATTGAAATATTGACAGTAACCCTAAGGATTGCAGATTGGGCTATTTCTTGGTGAGGGAGGAAAATTGAGTCTTGAAGACCAAGTTTTTATAGCAGAGTAATGTTCTCAATACTTGCTGGCAAGAATGAGGATCTTTGTGTTTGGGTGCTGCTGATGGCAGTCTGAAATACTGCCATTGGGAAGTTTTCAGGAGGGCAGTATCTCATATTGGCAGTGTCATTTTGCTAAAAATTAATGCTTCTTAGAATAGAATGAATTGTAATATTTCCTGAAACCAAGCAATGCTGATTTTAAACTTTAACCCCTAGGAGCTTGAAGGAGCTTGAGGCTTAGAGAAGCCTTTTAGTGATGTGTTGTGGTGCTTATTTTATCAGGCAAATTCTTCTGCATCAGTTTTGAAAAGTATTAATGAAATTTGTTAACTCATAGCTTCCTAAAGTATGGTTTCCCTTTGAGTTCTGCTTTGCTATGTTTTTTGTTCAGAATAGCAAACACATTGCCACCCCTAGCCTGGGGTGGCTGTTTGATACAACCTGCTTGATTAAACCTTGATCTGTCCCACTTGTTTCCTGCCCTCAGACAAGCTCTCATACAGCTGGAGGTTAAAACCTTCAAGTTAGTTGACCTGTTCCTGAGACAGTATTTCTGTGGACTAGATACAAATGGCTGGGGGCAAAGACCTCCCTTTCTGCTTAGTTACTGCTGGCATGGGTGCCTTTTGCCTCATACCAGAGCTGTGTAGTTTGTGGTTGTTGTTTGGATTTGGTGTTAACTTGATCATGCTTGCTTCGCTCCAGTAAAAAATGTACTGATATATGATCTGCCAGAAAAGGATTTATTAAAAGAAACTTTCCTGCTGTGTAGTTCCGTACAATTTCTTGAAATGTGTTTAGAGTTCACTGGAGTTTTTCTGAAATTAAATATTAGTACTTCTCCCTGTCTCAAATGTTTCATGAGAACATTGGTCTTTAGGGAGTTGAACAGTGTACTTACTTATCACACACACCATTTGATATTATTTATTGAATTCTTACAAGTGGGGAAGTAGCTAATAAAGTACCTATGTGTTCTTTTCTTTGGACACTTCACTCAATAACCAGAATTGTGTGTTTCATCAGATTGCACTGGCTGACTTGCTTTTGAAGTTTCAATTATATTTCTTTCTTTTTCAGATTATCTTGAATGGGAAATATTATTAGCTAAAGTACCACTTGGTGGACATCTTTTGGAAAGTGCTTTAATAGCTATTATGCTTCCATAATAAGGACAGTTAACGTTGGAAAAGTAGTCATACTTGCATTTCTGCCAAAGCAAGTAAACAGTATTTAAAGGAGGCTGTGTTTATGATTCCAAAGCTGTTAGTTAAAAAAAAAAAATTAAAAATTCTCAGGTTGAGAATATGATCGCTCTGGAGTTCTTTGTCCTTGCGACCCATTTATTATAGATAAGTATTTCATTATCCGTATTTTTGCTCATTTTTTACAATACTTACTGCTTTAGAACTATCTGGGTTGCAGCTCAGTATGATTGCCTACTTTTCCCATATGCTGTAATACCTTAGGTTGCTGGATTGGTTGGTTGTTTTGGTTTTTTTAAACATCTTACATAATTTCTCATTTGTCTCTTAAAGTCCTGCATGGAGAGTGGCTATCTGTCAAGTGCTGACAGCCTTGCTGTGGCAGTGGTGTTGAGCAGTGCTGTTGGAGGTAGTGTGTGTCAAGTGTCATGCCTGGTCTCTGCAGTGACCTTCACTCTGTGAAGGTCTGAGTAGCTGGATGCAATGCTTTACATGTAGAACTAGTTGAAGGGTGGCCATATCAGTGTGGTCCTGTGCCTGTTTCAGTAGATGTGCCAAAAGAGGGATGTGATGCAGTGCTACATTGCTTTGGGATTCCTGCTGGTAGTAGTGCACAGGATTGTTTGGGCTGCATACTTTGAACATGACCATAGTTTAAATGCCATGATCAATTTTGTATGTCCAGAGTTGGGTTTGGTTCTGCACCCAATATAATTTTGTCTTCACAGTCTCTGTAAGCAACCCGAGTTAATGGAGGTAATACTTTGCAGTGTATGGAAATCATCTGCATAGATAGCAGGACCATTTATAAGAGGGGATGGGCATTTGCTATTTATTGTTTGAAGTTTGGACTAATTAATTAGTCCAATTCCTGGGAGATAAGGTATGATCTTCTTACCTGTGAAGTTACATGTGTTTTCATGTGTATTTGGAAAACATCTGGAATTCTTCTTGTTAAAATTTTGTTTCAGAAAATGTAGCTCAGTATCAACTATAGGCATGCATTGAGGGTTTAGCTGCTACTGAGAATTAATGCTTGCCTGTGTTACTTGTATGTAGATGGCTATTATTTCAAGTTCTCATTTTGTCCCCACATTTTTCTACTCAGTCACTTCTCATCCCGTGAATTTTGGAGGGAGATAGTCTGCCAGAAGGTGAGAAACAGGCTGAAGCTGTCAGGGCACAGGCTTGGAGTTCAAAGCCAGAGAGACTGAAGCAAGTACAAATTGAGAATCTTTGTGTGTCAAAACCAAATGGCTTGGGGCTGGAAGAAGGGCTAACTGATGTCTACCAGAAATGCCATGGGGAATTTGGATAGGGGCTTGTGGGTTGTTGAATTGTGACTGGTGAGTCTGCAAAGGGGCATCAGCACTGTGGGCATTGATGCCTACCAGCATCTGTCACTGACAGCTGAATCCTGCAAAACCATGTTGTATGATGGTTCTGTTATATCATGAAAGCTTCAAGATTCTACCTGCTTTTCTTGTTCTTTTGGTGGTCCCTCTAAAATTTTTCGGACTGTGATTATTTAAAATGATAGTGCAGTGTTTGGGCTGAATATTTTCTCATATTCTGGCTTTGTACATCATAGCACAGAGCTTCACGTGCCGTGTAGGGATCTGTCCGTAGCCAGGCCTTATTATGCAATTAGTTTAAAATAGTAGTATTTCAGAAATAAAAGTGGATTGAGAGTGGCTCATAAAATCGAGAAAAAAGCTTGCCATTCCCAGATATTTCTAGGAGATTTTTCCAGGCATGGGATGTGACTGCAGTATTTTCCCAGTAGTAGACAGTATCCTGGAATTTCAGGGAAAGCGTCCTCCAAAATTCTGTGTTTGCAGTTATTTGCAGATATTATGTCTGTTTTCAGAGAGAAATGGATATAGGTTAACCAATTAACCAAGGTTAACTTTTTTTGTGAAGAAGTTTTTGTTTGGGAATGGTAAGGTCTTGGTCAAAAGGAATCTTGCTTTTCATATCAAAGTGTAATTTATGCTTAAAAGCAGATTGGCTTTTCAGCTTCTTGATTTAGACTAAATTAAACTGTTTTATCATTATACTTTTATTGATTGGTGTAATGTAAGTCAGAGCTAAATATATTTTTCTTTCTCTTTTTTTTTTTCATGCGTGTACAGAAAAGATGAAAAGGAGTATGCACTGAAGCAGATTGAAGGTACAGGGATATCCATGTCGGCCTGTAGAGAGATTGCAGTAAGTGTACATAAACAAAAGTAATTTTACTGACATTATTACTCGATGGCTATTTTATTTTCCTAGAATTAAGTAACATAAAGATTATCCAAATGTTTTCTTTAAAGTATGCGAGCATGGAAGTTTATTCAGATCTGAGCCTTTTTAAGAAGCTTTTAAAATCATAATTTTCTTGTAGTTCTTTTCAGGTAATAGCAATGCCTCTTTCTGATATAATTTTGTTTCATCTTCTTTTATGTGTTGAGAGGGAAATAAATATGAACTTCTAAATGAAGTCTTATTTTAAAAAGAAATGTTTTTAAAATGACTTGAAAGAAAAAGGTTCTGAAAGATTGCAACTACCATCTGAGGTCCACTTACTAATAATGTATTTTATTTTAGACTAACGGTAACTTGTTTTTTAGTGTCTGAGAGCAATTTGTTCTCCTAATTTTTAATTTGTTTTGCCAAGTACAGAGAAATTGCACAGCAAAATGAAAACCAGCCTTAATTGTATTTTATTACATGTATATTTTATAACATACCTATCATTGCTTCAAATTTGGTAAAAATTAAGTGTTTGTAAATGAAGGTGGAATGCGATCTTTAAATGTTTTTTATGTCTGAAAACGTGCATTATTGGCAAAATGCTGGAAACTGAGTAAAATTTTGTAATGCAAGTATTTCTTGCATTGCAAAAGAAGTGCACTTGCTTGATTAAATATTTACCTTGTCTTAATGCTGTCACTATGCAGTCAGCTGTTGAAATGTATCTTAGGATTGTGCCTAAAGCTTTTTATAATCCGGTAGTGTTGCATCGATATAGAGCATTCAGATGTGCAATGCTGTGTGAGGCATTAGAAACTCGTGGTGTCCGTGAACTGAACAAACCACTGGTCTGGGTTTGCCAGTAGTGTCCATGGTGATTCTGTGTGAAGAGACTTAACAGATAAAACTGCTGTCCTTTTAAAGTGCTTATCACTATAAGGTCAAGGTCACTCATGGATTTGAGAGGTGGCTGCGTTGCTGTCCATCACTTTACACAGGATTTACCCAGTGACCTTTTTTTCCTAATATTTCTGCCTTTGGAGGAAATAGGAAATCCTCTTTTAACACCAGTACTAGGTTATATTCTTGGTATACTACAAAGTAATTTTGATTATATTGAGGGTTTTTTTTTCTTGGATTCTTGTCCTTTGTTTTAAATTGTACTGTTGTGGAGATGTGTGGCTTAGTATGAAGGAGACTTTCCTGTGGGCATGGTAACACTGTGATGGAGCTGGTACTGTCTACCTGGACACATCAATGTAAGGAAGGAGAGAGTGTCAAATTATGTTTTAATTTCCATGCTATATCACTTTTTTTTTTTTTATTAGTAAAGCCTTATATAAAGGTCAGTAAGCTTGTGAATTTTGGCATCTACTGTGTACATGATGTACATGATTGATGGCTTTCAGTGGTTCTGGTAATTCTTCCATGAGTTATATTCTTCTTCAAACTTTATTGTACAACTCTGTCACCTGAGCTAATGCAGCACATCAGCATTTGCCTCAGTGAAATTTCAGGTCAAATATTATAAATGTGGAAAAGGTAAAGGTGAAATAGTTGGAAAAAAAATTACTAAGTTTTTGTGATACGGAAGCAGGCCAAAATCGAGTGCATTTTCTAAAAAAAGAAACAGACTTCTAAATAATGCATCAATAGCTCATCTTGTATTTAAAGGCTTAGATAGGTGACAAAGAGGGTAATGTTTACTGATTAAATAAAGATTATCAGCTGGGACAGAGGCCATTTAAAAAATGTCATGAGTAGTTCTTTTGGCATTTAACCGTTTCTGTTTGGTCCAGCAACAAAACAAACCCAAATCCCACTTTGAAAGATGAGAAAATGTCAGGGGCACCAGTGTACCTGGTTCTTTGTGCGTATGTTCAGAATATTTTAATAGTTCTGTAAACTTTAGACATTTGACATTGTACTCAAGAAATATATTGCTGAACTGAAAGGCATTCAGTTTTACAGTCCAAGACCATTCTGTGTTTCTTACTGCATAGATACCTATAATAGAGTCTGCTGGCCAGCTTTCCCTAAAGGAAAAGGCTGAAGGCTCTTTTTTTCTGACATTGCAAATCAAGTTGGTCTCTTTGCTTAGAACATCAAAGTCCATAAAATTTCTCTTATTGCTATTCATTTGTAGATGCTTTTTCTGGAAGACAGTAAAAACATCATACAGGCAGTGGTTCCTGTAGCAAGTGATTTTTGCTTTATTTCAGCTGTAGGGTGATCCCTGCTTAAAGAATCCTTATTTCAGCCAGTTCTGTTGTATTGAGTATGAAAGTATTAGAAAGGGTTCTTTATACCTCAAAGAATTGTGTGTGTGTGTAAAAACCTAATTAGTTCCCTGTAACCCAAGTGTATTCTGAAGATAGCTGAAATGCTAACTATTTCTGTGTTCTTGCAGAGCTGTAAAATGTGAACGAGAGTAATGAAATAATGTTTCTATTTTTAGATGATTATTTAGTTAATCAATGTGACATTTCTTTCAGCTCAAGGCTTGCATTAGCTTATTTTGGAACCCGAGGTTGGTTGAAAGGAAGACTTTAATTCTGCTGCTTTTGTGTTTTACATTTTTTCCATACCTTATCTAAGTAGGCTTTTTAGCACATGAAGTGGAGACACATGAAACAGACCGGAGGAGTATAATTCATTAAGGCTGTTTTTTTCCTTTTGAATATCTTGGTCATCATCTCTTAATAGCTATGACTTGAAAAATCTGCAAGCAGGTAGCAGTAATGGAATTTGGTATTTCTTTATCAAAAGGCACCAGGGTAATACAGCTTTATCTGAGATTTCTTGTCCCAAAGTCTTCACTTCCTGTGAGAGTAGATCTGGGTTAGTTCAAGGACTTAGTTTTTTACAGTAAAAAGACTCTAAACTTTTAATTGTGGATTTTTTGCAAAAATTAATTCAGAAAAAAAGAAAAGTAATAAGCCTTTTCTTAGTCAGTGCCATTCACCAATAATGTAAATTGTAAATATATGGGTATGTATCCTGTCCCTGAACATGGAAGAACTTCAGTGTAATTGTTACTGGCTTATTTAGCCGGTATGATGAAGTTCAAGATCCTAAGTGAATGGAGCATGCCAAAAAGCAGGATCACAACCCTGGACTTTAGGAGAGCGGACTTGAACCTCTTCAGGTATCTGCTTTTAAGTGTTCTGTGAGATACAGCCCTGGAGAGAAGAGGGTTTCAAGAAAACTTGCTGGTATTCAAGGATCACCCTGTCCAAACTCAATTAAGTTCCATCCCAGCAAGTGGGAAACCAAGCAAAGACAACAGCTCCTTACTGAACCTGGATGTGAAATGGAATTACATATGAATTGGAAGCAGGGATAGGCAGAAGTATAGAGTTGCTGTTTGATCTTGCAGGAATAGGACTTAGAAAAGCCAAGGCTGACATGGAGTTGGGTCCTGGCAAGGGACCGGAAGGGCAACAAGAAACGATTCTACAAGTACCTGAATATCAAAAAGAAGACTGAAGAAAATATGAGCCTGCAGCTGAATGGGAATAAATGGTATGGAAAAAGCCAAAGTACTCAATAACGTTTTTTTTTGCTCAGTAAGTCCAGCCTTCAGGAGTCTCATGCTCTTGAGACCAGAGAGAAAGTTGAGGACGGAAGCCTTACCTTGGTGGAGGAGGTACAGGTTCGGGAGCACTCAAACTGGACATACACAAGTCTGGTGGCACCTGATGAGTTGCACCCACCAGTGCTGGGAGCTGCTTGGATTTCCTTATGAGACTACTCTCAAATGTCTTAGAAACAATGGTGAATGGAAGAGAACAAGTGTCACTCCTGTTTCCAAGGAGGATCAGGAAAACTACAAGCTGGTCAGCTCCACCTTAGTTGCTGAGAGGGTGCTGAAGAAAATCTTCGTGGAAACCATTTCCAAACATATAGGACAATATAGTGATTGGAAATAGTCAGGATTTTCAAAGGGAAAATAATCCTTAACCTACCTGTTTGTCTTGTATAATTGAGATGTCTGGCATGGTGAATGGGATGAATGCTGTAGACTCTGTTTAGCTTGATTTTAGTAAGGTTTTTAATGATATCTTCCATAAGATTCTCACAGAGCAGCTAAGACTACAGACAAAAATTACTCTACTAAAGGTTTCATATGAACCACTGACTTGAGTCAAGACTTAGATGCTCTTTGGTCTGCTTCTGGTCCATTCTAGCTTTTTTTTGCACCCTCATGAGTGAGAACTTCTCTTCTTCCAAGGATCAATACCAACTCTAACCTTCTGATCTGTAAATAGTTACCTTAATTCTAAACTTAAGTTTTCTGTATCACAGTGGTTTTATCGTTCATTCTTTTATTTTCCTGTAGGGGGAAAAAAGAGACCAGGCTGCTGCAGATGATTTAAATGGGGAAGCAGAACCACAAACCAGCATTGTTAGCCTAGTGTTTTTTAAGGAGCGCCCTAAATTGGTGCTGTTTTGCCCTGTGTTAATGTTGGGTTTGGGTCCTGTTACCATTTTAGTTGCCACATCCTGTGCCTGTGTGTGCTCCTTGGTAAGGAAGGCTGCTTCTTCTGGGAGGCCTTGAAATGGTTCCAGTATGCTGTGGCACACTAGTGGGAACATTAGATGGCCTTTTTTCTTCAAACTTGCATTTATGGGTACAGGCTAAAATAAAATCAGCGTATAATGTTAAATGAGTTACCGAAAGCTCAGCTGAACAGTTTAGCATTTACAAATCATTATCAGGCCTTTTGCCTACTCCTGCACTATATGTTCCAAAGTACTACAACATACAAATATTTTGGTTTCTGAGGGTGGACAAAGTTTTAGAAGCCTTACAGGTTAAATAATGCATCTTTGTAACCTTTTTGTGTTTGTCAGCTCTCTTGAAGGTGGTGCTTTCTCACTGTATTTGTGTTCTTTTCTGCCTCCCTGCTGTCTATGGCCTTCCTTTCCATGTGGGCAGTTCTTCTGGGGTTGTGTCCCCCTTTTCTTGTGTTTGGGTGCACTCTGATGTTGTGGTGCTGAAGCTGAGTTAGGGAAATCATCCAGACTTACTGTCTCCATCTTGAAGCACTTCGCCTTTGCCATGCGTTTCCTCTGGTGCCGTTGGCAGCATGGCACAGAGAGTCAAGGGGACATGTGGCACCTTGCTGGTAGAGCTAGTAAACCTTACTTGCTTTTACCTCTGTTAGGTGCTGCACATCATTTACAAGCTGCTCTCACCTCCCTGGTTGGAGATCGCTTAGTCAAATGAGCGAAATATGAAGTTACTTAATTTGACACTGTGGACCAGGCTGCCCTTAAACTTCTTTGACCTGTCTCTGCATCTCTTAGTAACATGGAAAAGGTCAGCTGTACCAGAATGATAACTTTTCAGTATTTATAAAGCACTTAGAAGACTTTTCATACCATTGGCTCTCTTCAAATGAAGTTGCATAAAATTTCATAATAGGTACAAGTTCTGTGCTTCGGCTGTATTGACCTTTTCTTTGTCTGTGACTATCACAGTGGCTTGCAGTACTTGCTGCCGTGTAGACTTCTTTAGACTTTGGTTCCTCACTTTGTTGGAAGCAAGGTTGAGTAAAAAAAAAGGTTTAAAAAAGTCTGTACCTGAGTACATTTGCTGTAGGAGATTTGCTTTTGAATGTCAGGACTTCTTTTCCCATGCCAAGACAGGATAAATGAGGAGAATATTTGGCAATGTAAAATCTCCCCATAAATTTTCTACTACCTAATTAGAAAAGATTGTTTGTGGAAACTTTGAAACTCCACTCCTTCTTTCAATAGCTGGAGGTAGTGAAATAAGTGAAAAACCTTTTTTTTTGAAGGGATTTTTATTAGAGAGCTGAGGCATGTGTTGGCTAGAAGTGTCTATGCATTGTGATTTTATGAGTATGAATCAGCTGGAAAAAGGTTTTTTGGTTCAGCTACATGACAACTCGTGTTTTGCGTGCCATAGGAAGAATAAGAGCTCTCTGTATTACATGGTCTAATCTTGTATAATCTAAGTAATTTAAATGCTTTTTATGTAAGGGAGTACTTACATTTCTGCTTTGGTTATTCTTCAGAAGGGTTCTCTGGACATTTTTTGTCTTCTTTATTTTATTGCATCTGAAAGAGCAATTAACTTCATTAAGTAAATAAATACACAAGTAGTAAATATGTGGAATAAAACTATTTTTGTTTAATCAATTAAGTTGATTTTTTTTCAGCTCATAAATACACTGTAGTATTTATGAAAATCAAGTTTCACAGTTTGAAGTACAATTTTATATCAAGAAATTGGACAAAAATAGAGCATCATCTGAAGCAGCTAGTTGGCTCCATTGTCTTAACTACAGATACCTCCTTCTGCAATTTAGCAATAAAAAAGACCATGCAGAGGAGAAAGGAAAAGGGAGACACGGCTTTTAGATTTCGAAATGCAAAATTTGCAACTTCTTTTCACACAGAGGTTACTTTTATTCAAGTTGTGTTTCTGCTCAAAGCAAGAGAGCAATATCAGTAAATCTATGGCAAGTACATTAAAAAGAAGAAAGCTTTTACCCCATTTTAACATGGTGTGAGGAAACGTCTCTATGAGTTTGATACTTGACATCGGTTAGGATATAACCAAAATTCCCAGCATAGCTGACTAGGGAACATGACTGTTTAGTCCTGTTTGGGCTCAGTTATTTTCACTTTGAGTTTGCTGGTTTGTTCTTATTCTGAATATTCTCAGAACACACAAATGCAAAACCAACTGATGGTACCTTCAGCAGAAATTAACAAAAAACCAAAGCTGAACTGCTTATGATTAAGCTTTAGGCAGCAGTGCCCTGAAATCAAATATCCCTACTTTATCACTCAGATAATATAAAACAGAGTTGCTGATAATGCAAAGAAGAGGATTTTAAGTACTTACTTGCCAAACTGAAACACTCCCTGCAGGACTGTGTGTGTGCACACAAGTGAACATATATACTTACATGTTTTAAAGCTTCAGTTGGAATGTTTTGTAAATTTTGTGGGGTTTTCTGAATTTGTAATAAACTTTCAGTTTTCTGTTTCTCATTCTTTCTTACACATTGTGTATTTTCCTTATGTTCCTCCATTTGTGCTTTCCCCATAGTTAAGTAAAATTAGTTTGTACGTGTTTTCAGTTTATTCTTGTGGAGGTGTAAAATTGTTTGAATTAATATATTGACTTTGTGTAACTAGAATGTCTCTAATTTAACATTACATGTTACTGTTTTTATGCCTCAGGCTGAGGTGATGGCATGGGTTTTCAGATGATGGATTATTTTTAAGTTGGAACTCCTATTATTGAATTGTCCACTTCATTTAGAAACAGGCTCACCTCTTCCCTTTCAGCCTTTCATAACCAATGTAGTAGCAGAAGTTCTTGTTGCACTCAACGTCCCTTTTAAGTGTCAAGTCAAGTTGAGCTTCAGCTCTCCTGACACCCTCCCTACATGCCTGGGCAATGTCTGTAAACTCCTCCCACGTAGCCTGTCCCTGTTTGCACACCTCTATGCACTTAGATCTGAGCTCTGACAATCTGCTTAGCTAAACAGGTCTCCTATTTCTTAATAGACCTGCCAGTTTTCCTGAGCAACTTTGTTCTTCTGAGCTGCTTCCTGTGGCTGCCTACCAGTTTCTTCAGGAAGCTGAAGTATGCTGTCCTGAAGCTCCAGGTCTGTGCTCTGCTACATGCCTTCTTCACTCAGGATCTTAGAATCATAGAATAATGGATTGGCTTGGGTTGGAGGGGGCCTTAAAGATCACCTAGTTTCATCCTCCCTGCCATGGGTCAGGGATGCCACCAGTGGATCAGTTTGCTCACGTTCCCATCTAACCTGGCCATGAACACTACCAGAGATGGGGCATCTACAGCTTCTCTGGGCAACCTGTTCTAGTTCCTTATCACCCTCTGAATAAATAACTTCTTACTAACTTGTGAAAAATCTTTACTCTCTTTTTTAATTTGAAATTCTTCTCCCTTGTCCTATCATTGTCTGCCCATGTAAAAAGTCCCTCTCCTTTTTATAAGCCCCCTTTAAGTACTGGAAAGCTGCAGATGATCTCCCTGGAGCCTTCTCTTCTCTGTCAAGTATCTTCAGGTGTACTAGTTAATGGTTGTGACAGCCAAAGCTCCCTTGTCAAATCTCCAACCAGTCTTCATTGTTTGAGAACAGCTGAGCTACCTTTATTGGCCCTTCCAGTATGTGTATCAAGAAGCTGTTCATAATGGCCTCCCAAAATTAAGTGAGTTAATTCCAGTGGCTGTCAAGGAGGTAAATGTCTTCTCATAAGAATGAGTGGATCAGAGACTTCTCTGGGTTATAGAGAAGATTTCACCCTATTTCCCATCCTTATCAGATGGTTCTGTAATGTACTCTCAATACAATGGCCTCTTTACTGGTCTCTCTGGTGTCCCAGATCTGTGAACTGCCTGAGACTTCTTGATTTCCATGGAGTCTGTGAGGCAGAAATGAAACACTGTTAGTAATGCCTAAACTGGTTAAATTTAATACAGAACAGAGATTGCAAATGGATCATCACTGGAAGAAAAAAATTCTAGGAATTTGATCAAATGCTGCTTTTTTCAATAAATTATCTGACATTGCCTTCAGCCCTGTGTATGGCTAAGTGGGTAGTGTTTTTAGTCTGCAGTCATATCTTACTCTGCAGGTTTGTGTGTGCAAATTGTAGTCAGCTTTGTTACTGAAGGCAAAAGTCACCTACTAAAACTTTATTCACTTAATTGAATTCCATTACATGAACAATTTCAGTGTGGTGTTTGTTTTCTTGTGAACCTCTGTGTCTGTTTCTGTGGTAAACTGAAAAGTAGCTCTATTTAAATATAGCTTCTACTGTACCCCACTGAGATTTTTCTTGTCTTTATGATGACTTGAGACACTAATGTATGGGAGTTTTAAGATACAGGGACACTTTCCTGTTTTGACACTGTAGTTAAGAGTACCACACAGAGTGGATAGCCTGATATCTTGAATTCTGTGATGCATCTTAGAGTGTGATGCTTTGTTTGCATTTTGATAAGAAAGCTGTGAGCATTATAGTCTTGTTCTCTGCTCCATTTGGCCATCTAATTGGCAAAATGCTTCTGACTTGTAGAAAAAGCATCACACTCATGCTTCCTCTGTCACTGCAATGTCAGGATGCTTCCTGGAACCTACCTGTTGCCTGCATGTAGTGGATGTACTAAGTCGTGGCTATGTGAATGTTCCACAAGTGTACTTGACCTTGTGCTTTTTCATATGCTGCTGCCTGCGCAACTGAAGTTAATGTAGTCCAGACAGGCTATACTTCTGGGAAAAGTTATTAGTTTTTTGGATATGTGGAATATTGAAAAAAGCTATCAGTAGAATAGCTTTTTTTTTATTTTTATTGAATGCAGTTATGAAATGGGAGATCTACTGCCAGTTCTTGGAGACATTGAGTCCCTGCCTTTTCTTTCTGTGCTAATGAACTTACTCCATCGCGTGGCCCCTGCAAAGTTTATTTCTCAACTGTCACTGTCTTCCCATATTTTCACTTGCTTATTAGATTAGTTTCATTTTTACCTCAGTTGCCTTTTGTACGATTTCCCTTGCTTTCCTTTAGCTCCAGATGTCTTTAATATTTACAGGCAATATAGTGGTTTTGTGTCTGCTAGTCCTATTTTGGATCCATTTTGGTTTGATTTCTCTAAGCTCCTACCCTAAAAAAGCTTCTTATTACTGTGATTAATGATCTCTCTCTAACCAAACTCCAAGGTTTGTTCAGTATCCTCATTTACCTTAGTATCTTTGCAGTTCAGACTAATAATTGTTTTTCCTTTTTTGACAGGTTATATTTGTTATGTATCAGTGATTTTCTGCTTACGTAGGTTTTACCTAGTCTAACTTTCCTGAGGATGGGTGATCCTTGTGGCTTTGCATTCTGTCTCTAAATATTTATTACACTTGCGGCCTAAAAAATACTGTTGCTAAATTGTCTTTTGTACTGTTTCGCATTTGAAATGCACTGAACTTTCCTCAGAGCCTTGCAGTCAAAATAAGGAATTCTACTGTGATTTTATGTTTTAATAATTTTCAGCTATCTCTATTGTTCAGATTTTCAGTCTAAGGCCAGATGGATGATTTAATTTTTGCTTCTTCTGGGCATCTCAAATCCAGATCATCAAGCTTTTTTTTTTAATCTTCAGTACTTTTAAGCTCATGGGGTTTTTTTGGGGTTTTTTTTTTTTCTTTTTTCTTTTTTCTTTTTTTTGTTTGTTTTTTTTTTTTCTTCAATAGATATGAGCCTGGAAAACAGATCTGTGGTGCTTTCTCACTGGGATTATTTTCATAAAATTGTAGAATGGTTTGGATTGGGAGGGACCTTAAAGATCATCTAGTTACAATCCCCCTGCCATGAGCAGGGACACCTTCCACTAGATCGGGTTGCTTCAAGTCTCATCCAGCCTGACCTCAAACACTTCCAGGAATGGGGCATCCACAGCTTCTCTGGGAAACTTGTGCTGGTGTCTCACCACCCTCACAATGGAGAATATCTTCCTAATATCTAATCTAACCCCACCCTTTTTCAGTATAAAGCCTTTTGACCTTTGTCCTGTCACTGCAAGCTCTTGTGAAAAGCCTTTCTCTGACCTTAATGATTCTACAATTTCAGTTTCTCTGTTCGTTGGTCTTCCATCACATGTACAAAAAATAAATCCATTTATTTGCTAAAGCATGCAAAGGAATTTGGTAATCTGGTGCACTTCATTGTTATTGTTAACATTTCAGCAGTATTTATAGAATTGTGGTGAGTTTAAGGCAACAAATGGCATCTTCAAAGTCTAGTCTGCTGCTTCTCTCCTGAATTTGGATAGAGTACACTAGTTAGACTGCCAGTAAGGGGTGAGTCCCTTTTGTGTTAGAACAGCTCCAGTAATCAGGTGGGATAACAGTGAAAGTGACTGTTCCTGCACCACGTTCAGGGGGACTGAGCTGACAATTCTAGATTTGATAAGACTTGCTTGCAGAGTACTCGTAAGCTACAGCATTTTCAGTTTGACAACTTGGCAACCGTGGTGGTGGAAACTGGCTGAATACAGAGCCTCAAAGTGACTGTTGCATAGCCAAAGGACAGTCATACAGCTGTTGCATTTGGCGCATGTGAAAGTGGGCTTGAGTGTATATGATCTAATAAATAGGGTCTTAATGTTAAAAGGTCACAGTATTTGGCTGCATTAGCGGTGATAAGGGAGCGATGGGGAGAGCGACAGTGGAGTGTGACTTAGGCTGATATTGCCCTTTTACAGTGCATGATGCTCAGAAGGATTCTGTTGTCTAGGTAACTGGGTCTGTACCTCATTTCTTAAGAAAGACAGAACAGATGTTCCTACAAGAAGCAACCAATTATCACCAGTGAGAGCATTGGCAGTATTTAAACTAATTGCTTTGTTGTTGCATACGGTCCGATTCATATGCTGTGAATAGTGAAAATTTAAAGGAAGGAGTCTTCCTTGCATGGATTTTCCTGAATGAGGCTTTTAAAAAACATTAGCAATTTATAAAATAGCACTCATCCTCACACCTTTTGAGACTTCCCTTTATCATTCCTTTTTTCTCTGTATCATCCTGTCTTTTCTATTTGATATTTGTAGTGTCTCTTTCATGATCCACTGAGTCCCATTGCTCCATCACATCTGTGTCAGATCATGTTAATTTATTTTGTTGATTAAAAATACCTAGAAATCTGAAGGCAGTGGGGTAAAAGGATGCTTGCAGTGGAGTATGAGATGGAAGGGCTTTTCTAAGCGATATAAGGGCTTTTCTAAGTGATATAAGTGTTTTCTTGGAATGAATTTTTAAGGTTTTTTTTTTTAGTAATTTTTTTTTTTTTTTTTTGTTGGCAAAATTCCAAGCACAGCAACTCAGGTAGGGACTGTGCTACTAAAAGCTGGGGCAAAAGGAAGCCTTATAGACAGGTGTGTACATGAAACCCCACTGCAGGCTGCTTAAATACTTGTGTGTGCTGAGAAAAGCTGGTGGTGACAGTGGCAAGAAAGAGAGAAGAGCTGAAGGTGACAGTGTGGAACAAGGAGTGCCTGAGCACTCTCACTGCAGCATTCACCAGCAGTGTGCCTTGTTTTTGTGAAAAGTTGTGCTGAAATAACTTCATGTATGGATTCAAGTGTTTGCTTTATGGATATGGCTTTGTCAGTCTGGAAAATTATTGTATTCCTTACAGCATAAGATATGCTTCTGTCTTTTCTAAGAGATTCAGGGGGATGTGTGTGTGTAAATCTACTTTTATACCTTTGGGATAAAAATCTGATGTTGAGTATTAAATAATAAGAAAAAGGCATTGGGACCAGAGTCTCAGGGCACTGTTTGCGAGTCCTTAGCAAAGCTAAGCCATAACGTTATGCCTTTTAGACAAAAGAGCTGGCCCATTGCCTTCACTTTTCCATGTTTCTTGCCAAATATAAAAGGCAAATATTCTGTTTTTTAGGTAGGGCTTTGCAAAAACATGTTTTTTCTTGGCAATAATAGGATAAAGGAAGAATCCTTGACTTGCTCTCTGTTTTGTTTTTTTTTTTTTTCCTCTGATAAAGGACGTGCTGTTTTGATTTTTATCTAACTGTGGAAAATGTCACAGTGAGTGGAAACAAAGTGCATGTTGCTCTTCTTAGATTATTTGGCTGAGTTATCCTATTGTATAGTAGTGACATGTTGATTGGGACAAAATGTCTTACTACATTCAGTTATTTCAATAACCATTGTAAAATATTTGCAGTCTGAGTAGGAAAAAATTATTAATTCGAGTTTTTTTTAAATCCTTTTTACCAGACTCCTTGCATGTGACTTCTAATCTTTTACTTGTCCTTCCTCCGACTCTGGCTCCTGGCTTTTCAAATTTTATCTCTAATTTCTATGTCAACCATTTTCTTTATTATACAGTTTCTTCTTTCTATAGTATCCTTCTATAGTATCTGTTGCTTAGACCTCCTTATGATATCTTGTGTGTAAGTATCCACAACTTCTAATTTGTGACTTCATTCTTGCTTGCTTTTCTTCTATTCATACAGTTTCTGATTCTCCTTGCATTTCCTTATTTTGTCACAGGGTCTGTCAGCAGCAAGATTTATTAATGTTGCTGCTTCTTTAGTATTCTAGACTACTTACAATAAAATCTTAATCACCTGAAGATTTTTCACCTGCTTTCATGAGAGTTTTCTCCATTTTTGCAGTTTAATTGTATCACATATTGCCAATCCCAGGTTCTTGACATAAACTTGTAGCCCTCCTCCCTTTCTGCCACCCCTCCAATACAAGTCATTCCAACTGATTTTGTTCCTGAAGATCATGCTCGAAGAATAAAAGAATTGGACAAAGACTATATATTTTTCCATTTTCTATCCTCAGAAATGAAAGTTTCTTCCTTATGCCCCTTCTTTTACCAGCACTGGTTCATTTTCCTTATGCCTCATTTTTTCTTCTTCCTGACCTTCTGCTCTCAGCACAGCCTGCCAGCTTAAGTAACCCCACTGTCATGGGAGCTAATGCTTAAAAGAGGAGAACAAGAGGACAGTTTTGCCAGAGGGTTGGTCTGGACTTTGTGCGAAGGAGGAGCATTTGCTGTGTTGGATGTATTTTTCTGTACTTCCCTCCTACCTTGATATTTTTTGTATTTGTCCTTTGCTTTCCCCTCCACTACTCTCTCCTGTTCTTCCCACATAGTTCGTTCCTTTTTACACTTCCATATCCCACCCCTCACCTCACCAGCACCATTTTTTCTGACTTCAGCTTTGCCAGTTTCCCCTGATTTCTTTTCCTCCTCCCCCTCTTCCCTACTGTTTCCACAGCCAGTTGCATTCTTCATCACTGATATACCATTGTAGTCGATGAATCCTTTTCACATAGTCTAGCATCTCTGTCTAAGATCTTGCAGTTATCCTCAATTCTTATTCCATCTCTGCCATTTCTCCTGTGCAGTGTTGCTGAGCAGAGCAGCTGGTAAGATGCATATGTGTTTCTCTCCTCCTGTGGCTGCCATGCTGATTTTCTTCTCCCTGGGATGGTTCTCCTGACCAGCTTTTCCTTCACCTTCTTCCTACCTCTCTTTCTGGAATGAGCTTCATGTCCATTGCCCCATAAGAAGTCAGCCTTCTCCTCAGGGACTGAATTAAGCAGGAGAAAAATGAGGGACGCTTTCTCCTTTGTTTTAGTGCCAGAGCTGTCTCTGAATGGCATCATTTAATAGCTCTAAAGCTCTTTCTACAGACTATACTCAAATAGCTTGGTTTTTTTTCCCCAAAGGAAAATGAAGACCAGGTGGCAGTTTGATGATAAAAAATTGCTTAGCCTGATTTTGTTACCTTGCTAACCTGTGCAGAAGTGCAAAAGATCTCATAATACTGTGCAGCTTGTGTAATAAAATTACATTTATGTCTTTCATCTTTGAATTTTAACGTAGTGGAAAGGGGAAACTATCCTACCTATTTACAGACAGCAGTGGCTTCTTGACTGATGCCAAGTGCAAGTTGAGGGTTGGGGGAGAATCTTTGTCACTCTTCTTCTGTAAAGAGCTCCAAGATTAGGAGCAGTCAAAAAAGCAAATTCAAACTCACTAAAATTATTTTCTGTTGAGGTTCTTAAGTCAAGACAGCAAATCGTACTTGGTCAACCACATAAATCCCTGGTGTGTTCAGATAATGAATGTCTTTGTGCTAGCCTAATCTCTTTCCACTTTGAAAGGGATTCAGTAGCACTAGTAAAGGTAGAGATAAAACTACATCAGTATGAACAAAGTAGTCTGGGTACCTGCGGGCTGGAAGGGAGGGAAGCTGAAGTAAGGTGTGTGAGGTCAAAAATCAGACTTAGATGGGAAGGTTAATTATGAATTGTTATTAGTGTTTATCAGAAAGAAGAACTAAGGCAACTGAAGGAAGATAGCAGTCTCTGGTTCTTAAATCCCTGCTCCTGTGGGTTGCTGGAAACTGAGTGCTCATATCTTAAAATGCGTGTACTGTCTGTGCACTGTTCAACCTGTTCTTTTCCTTGGTGTTTGCCTCAGCTACATTGTGGCAGGATAGTAAGCAGACTCAAATAAGTCTGAATCAAGGACAGCAGCTCTTACTTCTTTCACTAGGGAAGCACGTGTATTTTTGTGTTTTTACTGCAGTGGTGTTCTTATAAATGGCTAAATGGTTTATGTGAATAATCAGGTATCCACTAGTGTTGTATCCCTCTTGGGAATGTTTCTCCCCCAAAACCCCTCCCCCAGAAACTGTAACCTGGCCGGAGTTACCCTCCCCTTGTCTCCTGACCTATGGCTGTCAGCCAGGTAACCTGACCCCGACCCCAAAGGTGATAAAACCCCCTCTCCCCCCATGTGATCCCTCTATTGCCTCTGGATTCCCTTCAAGGAATAAAGGCCTTGGAATACATCCTGGGGTAAGGAGCCTCTTTTGTAACTCTCTCTACCCTATTTTGTAGTTCCCCTCTTCCAATACTCCCCCTAAATCTGAGCTGGCAGCTTGTGGGGGGGTGGAGGAACTGGGGAATTTACACACTAGTGCCCAGACTAGAAAATTAGAAGCAATAAGCAGGCAGGAGACTTGCTGTATTCTTAGTGGGTCATGGCATCATTGTGTAAGAAATTTACCTGACTTCTGAAAGATGTAGTTCTTTTTCTTCAGGCAGTCCAAAGTTGTTGTTTCATAAGGAAGATGTGCATAAATGAATGCTGTCATTTTTGATGGGATTAGAAAAATGTTATTTGCTGCTGCTAATTGCATGATTAATGCAATTGAAAGAGTTTTGTTGCAGGCCTTGAGAGACTTCCAGTTACTCCTTTCTGCATTACATCTGGGGCAGTGTCTGCTGTCAGTTTTCAGGAAGAAAGTCTAGTGTAAGTGTTGATGGTATGTTGTTTTCAGGGCCACATGGCTTTTTTGCTGTCTTGGGCAAAAAGTCAGTTCACTACCCATTTGCTTGCAGTCAAAATCACTTTGGAGAAGGTTTATATTAATTGGAAGATAAATGCATAGTGCCACATGCTTAACCTCTTATGTTGGTAAATATTAGCCGGTTCCGAATTTCTTCATGTAATAACAACCTACTGTTGTTTTCAAAGCTTTCTTACAAAACTGAGTTCTTATGGGTTGCTGTAAGAGCATATTTACCATACCTTGTTTATATTTTTATCTCTTTGCTTACCAAATTTTGTAACTTGCATTAAGGCATTTTTTGAGCCTTCCTGAACTGTATTAGTCCTTATTGAGGGAAATGTGATTTTGCTGCATTTGTTGTCTCATTAAAGGATTTTTCATATTTAATAGAAGAATGAGAAAATAGCAGGCTTTAGGTTACAAACTGACTTTTTTTATCCGGTTGCAGTCTGATTCTGAGAGTATGAGAAGAATCTTGTGGTAGGCGTTTAATGACTTGGGAGACTGCCAATGAACATCTTGTTTTAGCTTGCTTCACACATTAGATTTGTCTAACGTGTGGCTGAAGATTGCAGAAAATTTGGGTAAGAAGTGGAACCTCTGAGCAAAAACAGAAAAAATTTAATGCATAATTGTGTTAATAAACACTAAGAGCATTCTAGTGTTGTGCTTCCAGAGTGAAATGCTGAATTTGTTGCAAATAACTGTCAACAGGCTAATTATATAAATAATTATTGAGTAAAAACTCTGAAAGAGTAATATTTCTAAATTAATCTTATCTGGAAACAGTTTATAGGAAACCTGATCTATCTTCATAACTTTTGCTATTTTGAACAAACCCAAGTTAATAAAAGGATGTTAAAACCCCAAAATAATACATTATCTCCTGCTGTCTGCAGGCACCTTTCTCATTTGGAGCGTGGTATTAGACTCAATTTACACTTGCAATGACAGGCTTGCGTATTAGCTTGTTTAAGTAGAGGTAAGACAGCTAAGACATTAAAGCACATCAGTTGAAGTACATCAAAGTTTTATGGATGCTGTCATTCAGAACTAAAGTGGTTTTAACTTGATTCCCATAAGGAACAGAGGTTTCATATGCTTAATATGTTTTGAATTCATACCTCTGATTTGATTTAATTTTCTATTTAAAGAAGACAGTAACTATAAATTATGTATCTAAACGCCTGCATCCCAGTCCTGAGTAAGTAGAATGAGTACATATGAAGCATAACCATTAGGGTTGTGTTCTGTTGGTTGGTTGAGTTTTCCCCTCCCTTTTTTTTTTCATTCTTTTCCCACATTAATTATACAAAAGTATATTTTCTTTTATTCCTTAGATGCTAAAATATATACAAGTTGCCACATTTTAGTGTCATGGAAAACTTAATGAGATTAACAAGACTGTTTTTCTTCCATGAAAAATCTGCTGTTTCTGTGATTCAGCATCATGAAAATGGTATACAACAGAATCATATCCTGGCTAGGGGTTGCTGTTTTGTTGCTGGATCAGCCTTCTTGTTTGGTTGAGACTGAGGCATTGGCATTTATTTTAATTTCTTTTGAATTTCTCATACCTTGGCTGGCTTTATGCTGGCTTTAGGCAGACAGGTGTCCTGATTCTGGCCGTGTCAGGGTTAATTTTTGCAGAAGGACTACCTCATGCCATTTTCCAGGAATGTGGGAAGGGGTCCCTTTTTGGTCTGTATTGTCAGACCCCCTGTGTTGTGGTGGTGAGCATTTGCATATGTTTGCACACACTTTTGTTATTAATATTGTTGCTGTTACTGTTCTTTTTTTTTTAAATCTCATATCTGTTTCTAGTAAATTGTTCTTGTCTCAAGCTTGATCTTTGCCTTTTGTGTCTTCAGTTCTCTCCAGCTCTCCAGAGGGGTTTGGGAAGAGGGAGAAGTAAGCAAGTGACCCATGGTTTGAAGTGGTTTTGGTGGGAACACTAAATTGGAGAATACCCTTCCAAAACCATGACACAGGATAGCTGATAGCTGATCTCGCATACAGCTCTTGGATTCAAAGTTAAGCTAAGTTAGTTATTTTTTTACAAACAGGTTTTTAATTGCAGAAGAGTATTGTGTTAGTACTTCGTATTATCGAAAGAGTGCCTTCCAAAAATGCTATTGGACATGTTAACTTTTTGTTAGATGGTTGTCTCATTATAACTGTTGATTTATATTCTTTTATATTTCTGTATTGGAGAAATAATTGCCTGCTAGTTGAGAACTTGGAGGTGAGAGTACTCAGCAGCAGCACACCTGACCTTGAATAATACACCAAGTATATTATACAAAGCAGGGGTAGATTCAAAATTCTGAAGCTGGATTTTTAACTTGCAGCATTCGCACTTGAGAAGCTGCATTTTTTGGCCCTTTCCTGGGAAAAGGCCTGGGATAACTTCCTTCAGGCTGTAGGGAGTCACCTCTTTCTGCCTGGAATATTGTCCTGAAGTGCTGAAGCTGTGTCTTTCCAGGCACTGTGCCGTTCAGCAGGTTGGAGCATTGGAGAGGACTGAGGCCAGGTTTAGCACTTGGTAGGAGTGCTTTAGTTGTTGAGCTGTCAGATTGAGAGGAGACACTGGCAGTCTCACAACCAGTTTATTATGGAGCCAAATCTGTTAGGTATCATCTGAGAGAGCCCCTCATACATTGAATTTTACAGGTGGCTTTGGCAGAGGCTTTGGATCTTGGATATAAGTGTTGGATCAGCTCAGGATTGTTACACTTGATGAACTCTGGTTCTAGCAAATGTGGGAAATTTTCATACCATAGGATAGAGAACTTCAGGATAAGAAGTAAAGGCACAGAATTGCACTTTTTCCTGAGCCCAACAAACATATTTACCAGTTGGTAAATTATACCAATACTGGTAAATAATAGCAATTGGTTATTGTCACTGTTCAGATACAGGAAGCTGTGGAACGTTTTTCAAGATCCATTTTTAAAATTTTTATTAAGTGGTAACTTCAAATAACTTGTTTCACAATTTGTGTTTATACAGTTTGTACTGTTTAAGATGTGGAAAATGGCAAATAATCACAAAAATGAGAAATTAATAATAAAAGCCTTAATCAAAAAGTCATTTAAGTAGAGGAGATAAGTAAACTTTAGGACTAAAGGGGAAAAATGGACTGTAAAAATATTATCTTTGCAGGATCGTCTTGCAATCCCTGCCTAATATTTTATATAGGTTAGAAACTTTTTACCTTTTGAGATGGATCACTATGGTGCCATAATTAATTGAGGTTGGAAAAACATGCTTTTTGGCCATTCTTTGCTAAAACATTGTTTGTCTTACTCTGGTTTATATAACATTTATCTTTCTGAATTCTTCTTGAGAGGAAAATCTTCTTTGAAATATGGACAATCAGCATTGATGTCTGCTCATCTTATTTGCCTTTCTGCAAAAGTTTTAGAACACCTCATTTGCCATCACTGTTTATTCACTGTGAGATACAGTGCTAGAGCAAGGTGATAATTGGTTGCCAGGAATTCAGAAAAGTGTGGAAATGTTAGAAAAAGACCTGCAAGAGAAAACTAGTTGCAGTTTAAAACTCCAGGCTGAATGTATAGGTTTGGGGAATGGTGGAGTCACCATCCCTGGATGTGATTAAAAAAAGGCTGGATGTGGCACTTGCTGCCATGGTCTAGTCAGAGCATGGGTTGGACTCGATGATCTTGAAGGTCTCTTCCAACCTAGAAATTCTGTGATGTAGCTTGTGATGTGTTGTATTCCTTCTGCCCCATTGTAGCATTTTAATATAGCTTTAGCTTTAAGAGTCTTTGTTAGTTTGAGAAAATTTCTTTATCCTTTCAGTAACAGAAGAAATTTCTAGTCAACCTAGAAGCAAATTCAGGGTATCTTAATCTTCAGAAAGGACAAACATTCACTATTACATTTTTAGCAAGTTCCTTTCTGTAGATGTTTTCAGTTTAGTTTTTGCTGTTATCTGAGTGGTTGGATGTTCTTTTATTGTAGGCCAAATAAGGAGAAAAATTTCTGTAGAGAGAGACAGAGCTTTAACTTATCTATACCTTTCAGTTGTGAGGAAAATGGTTATTGCTGAATCTCTGCCAGGCTGACCAAAATTAAATACACATCTGCCTTTAAAAGAAAAGTCAGTGTAGAATTCAATTGTCCTAAAGGAAATGAGGTTTCCTTTATGAAGTCGCCCAAATTCAATAATAATTCAGATTTATTTTGTAGAAAAGATACGAAAATAAACTATCTATTTAATATGTGCACTGGAGCAAAGCTGATATTGTGTGATCTTAATGCCAGCATTTCATTATACAGTTGGATTAAAAATTAAGAAATTACTTGCTTTGGAATTAATTTTACAGTAGTCTTTGTTTCTATTATTAAGAAATCTGTGCTCTGGTATATGATACTGGTAAGTAAGAAATGGAAGGATTTCTTATACTTGAATTTCTGCTCATGTGCTTCAAGACAAGTGCCAAAGTTGGGGTTTTTTTTTTTTTTTTTTTTTTTTTTTTTTTTTTTTCTGGAGACCTTAAGAATTAAAAATGCAGTTACCCTAGTTTCTATTTCTTTAGTTTAGTTAAAATGTAATGCTTAGAAGAAGTCTTCTGCCAAGCTTTTGTTTCAGAATAATAACGTTATTTAGCAATGCCAGACCATTTTCAGCTCCTGAAATGAAAATATTTATAAAATAAATACTTTCTTAATCCTTCTCATAGGAGGGTGGGGCACATTTTTGCCTTCTTCCTGTCCTGACATTTGGCAATTTACCGATTAAATTCTGTTTGTTGTCTTCCTTTCTTTCTTTTTTTTTTTTTAAACATACTTGATCTTTCTCTTATGGTGGTTTGGAGTCCTCACAGTTTGGGGACTGTATGCTTGGAAGAGATGCAAGTGTGAAGAAAGAAGGTTGAAGAATGTGTAGAGCATACTTGGAGGGATCTTTCAATATGAAGGACTGCTTGGGGTCAAACTGGTCAAAATCAGATGCGTGTATAGGAAGAATTAGAGAAAAAGAGAGTCTGCGTGGACTCTACTTAGGGTTTGTTCTGAAATATTTTAGCTTGTTAATTTTAACTTGGAGTGTGCCTTGTAAACTCAGGCAGCACGCCTAGCAGTTTGTGTAAGAATGGCAGTTGTTAATTTTTTGGCATTTTAGTCTACCTCCCCTACTTGGTTTTGCATGCCAAAGGAAGTCCAAAGCCAGGCCTTTACCAGACCAGAGCACCAAGAATATGTCCTTTCTGAAGCAGAGCTTAAGCTAATGCTTAAAATTTTACTTTTCTCTTTAGATTCTTGGGATGGTTTCTTTTTTCCTGTGTGTATATATGTCTATATTTCTCCGTGTCTGTTTTTATGTTCCCTGCATCTTTCTGGGATATCTTATATAAGTGTCAGCCATGGACAACTTAAAGCTGGAAACAAACCCTCCATACCTGCTCAGTTTTAAGGTATTACTATTAAGTCTTTTGGTACTTTCAGTTATGCAGTAACTCTGTAATTGCAATTTCTCCCAAGTAGAAATGGGAATCCAAACGGGAAAATCCCTGACTTCAGAATCAACTGGATCACTAAAAAAAGCTGAATTTTGAGTTGTTTTCTTATGTGGTACCCTGTTTGAGTTTGAATTCCCTTCTCCTTTCTTGATAACCTCTCTTACCTCGATAACTTCAAGATCTGTAGCACAGTTAGAAAAGGATTGTTCTTACATGTTAAATAAAATAAATAGCTGCCTGGGTGTGGGGTTTTGGTGGGATTTTTTTTGTTGTTTGTTCTGTTTTTGTTTTGAGAGAGAGAGAGAGCGGCCCCACCCTAAGGACAGCATGAGCTCATTATGATAATAGGCAGTAGAGGGCCTATAGAAAGGATAATATTAATAACATGGAGGGGAGGATCTAGTATTGATTAATAGCATCTAAACCAGTTGGAATTTTAAAAGATCTTCTGAAGAAGTAAAATTATGATCTTTATGTTCCTTTGAAAAGCCCAGCTTCAATTAAAAAATAACTTCAGTGACCCTAGAGGCTTCGAATAGATTCATCACAGAAGAGGCGGCTTTAAATTTCTGTGATGTGCAATGCCTTTTATGAGCAATCGACCTCATGCTTTGGCCTTTCCTGTGATTTTTTGTGATCCACATTTCCACCTGTTAAAGGTTTTTGTTCTAACCTTGAAAATGGTTAAATGCAGTACAGTGTGCATTTCTGTCAAAAAAACTACCAGTGCTGTTCCAGATCAGTTGAAGTACATAGATCAAAAGACTGAAGTAAACTACGTGAAAGGTGGGTACACCTCTTAGATGAGATTGCCCCCTGAATAAATTTTTGAAGCTGGTTATGGGTTTTGTCATCACTGACACAGAAGTACATTTGTTGCAAGATTTACTAGTGTCAGTAGTGAGAGCACTGGTTTGTCTTGTTTTCTCTAATTTTTCTTAACTTTCCTTCACAGTCAGATGAAAGTGTCTGTCTTCACCCTGCTTTTGTAAATGGTAGCTAGAAAGCATTATTCATCCAGTGGCATAAAAGTATTTCTGGGAAAGATTTATTTCCTTGAGGAATGTACTGTTTGACTTGTTTTTAAATGTGCTAAGTGCCCTCATAATTGATCGTATTGTTTATATTGGTAACCCAGCAACTCTTCTCCTGTTCACAGAGGTTTTCTTTCTCTTTGGGAGAAAAACCAGAGAATTTTACATATCTCAAAAGATTAAGAGACTTCCTAGTTGCTAGTCTAATTCTTGTAAAAGGAACTTGCATTATATGGTGATAGATGATATGTAGGCTCAGTTCAAGCATTTAAACCAAATTGCTGTAGGAGCTTGCTGTCAATCATCTTTTCTGTCTGCTGGAGATGATCAGTAAAACCTCACTAAACCCATTTTTCATGAAGGCTTCTACAAGAGCATGTACTGCACAGGCATTTATCTAGGGAATCTAGTGGTGACCTTATATCGAATTCCTCAACTAAATTTGTTTTCCAATGTTGATAAAGAAGCAAATTAAATATCCTGTTTTCCCTGCTATTGAGAAGCTATTCCTGAACTTTCCTGTTCATGAGATGCTAACTTGCAGGGTAATTTTATCGCTAATTAGCTGTCATTCTGTTCTTCAGATTATCATCTAATGTAATGATTTCTTTCATCATTAATGCTCATATCTTTGTATTTTAGTGGTATTGTGGTGTAGTGGTATTCTCTTTGTATTTTCATTTCTATTTCTTTCAATATTTGATCAGTTACAGTAATTGAATTCCCTGTTGAGAGATAGATGGTTTTGCCCCTTTGGCCACCCTTTGCGTCTTTCTGGGAGACTTCATCTTTTGTGTGGGTGTGGAGGGGGAAGTGTTTGAGCAAAGAAAACCTCATGTAGTATTTAAAAAATATATCACAGAAGCCTTTTATATATTGATATCAATACATCCCATTCTCTCCTGTAAAGACCTCAACTAGGATATCTAATTTCAGATTTACCATCTTAATTTTCTTCACTGTTTTGTGTCAATCCAGTTCTACCATGATGACTTTTCAGTCTATAGTAGAAATTCTTTATTAGTTTTTGAGGGCATGAATTCAGATTTTGTGCTGTTAATTTAATCTTGTTTCTGTTACTCTGTTTACTCAGTCCACAGAATAAAGTAGCATAAAAGATGGTGCATTATCACATTCCTTTTCTTCTTTGGGAATGCTGCCTTTATTTATTCAGATAATTTCATTCATGCTCATGATGTTGATACTGAGATGGGTTTTATTAATAAACACAATACTTGTTCTTTCGTAACTCCTCAAATATTTAATATATAGAGCTATTTTACCTTGGAATGTGTCCCATTGTCAGCTACATTTTTAGGGTATTTGTTTTGCTCACCATGAATGTATTCCATCTTTCCCATCTGATGAAGTATGTAAAAAACTATTATAAGGTTGAAATTTGAACACAGATCTTCTGCTTGTGTAGAAAATCAATTATCAGAGAAGAAAGGAATAGTTTGTTTTTCACACACTTTTCTTTATGTTCATTGTTTTAAAGTTGTGTTTTTGCATGCTTTGGATTCACAAGTCTCCAAATGCCTTGTCTCCTTTGTGTTCCTTTTTTGAATGTCTGTGATGTATTTGCTAATCATCTGATAGCACCTCTGAGTTTTGCTTGTATATGACTTGTGCTAGTTTCTACTTTATTAAGTGCGAGACATTTCTATTATCTGTGTGTTCATTCTATGATCAGTATCATAACTATTATTAAAATCTGAGGTAAAACATTACAGATTTTTGTTTTTTCTTTGTTTTATGGTATCCCACTTTTACTTGCTTAATCTTGTACACTATGTTGTGCTCATTCTCTGACTAGACAACCTTTTACTCTTTACTTGGATTTTCTATGCAAAGTCTACCTCAGCATGACTACTGACATTTTACATTTCCAAGGCTTCCAGCTTCTATACCCATGCTGTTGCCAACTTAAACTTTTTTTCAGGCATCAGAGACTTCACATCATGACCTTCCCCTTCCCCTGCTATAAGAGAATTCACTGTATGGGAAATTCTCACAGTGTGCATCACAGAGAACTTATTCATCAGACAGTTGAAGAAATTACTAGCAATTCTGCATATAGCAGGTATCCATCTGGGAATCCTAGAAACTGTTCTGTGCTATTTGGGCTATCCAAAAGCATAATTTTAAACTTTAAGGTGTGGCATCTGCTAAGAATGGTGATAAACAAAAATGCTTGTACAATTCTCTTGTTAATAATTTTAATAATATTCATAATCTGTTTAGATGAAAGCCATTGTACAGAACAGTCAAAGTTGTACAGATGTTGACAATTCACTATGAAGGCCTTCTCCATCTAAACTGCTTTGTGTGCTGCTAAAAAAAAGAAATGTATTGTAACTGAGACACAGATTTTTATTTGCATTTTACCTCAAGTTGTGTATGATGGAACTTAAATTTTAGAGGAACATTAGGTTGAAGTACTGTTCAAATACAATGCTGTATTCATTTACTAATAATTTATAAGAGTTGCAGGTCCTTTTTATGTTTAGCTTGTTATCTTGTCATACAAGACATGAGTTACACTGGAATCTTTCAATTACTAGGACAATATATTAATCTCTTCCTTCTAACTTCAGGCTTAAATCAACCAAATCTTCAAACTAATTTACTTCTGCAGAAGACCTAAAAAAATAACATGAGTATTATGTTTCACTTAGTTTTGTTTGTTAAAAGTTTATACAGCAATCTGCTGCAGGCAAGCTGGAGACAATGATTTACCACATCCCTGACGTTGTCCATGTGGTTCTAGGTAGGGCTGAAATGCACATTTGTGAAAAGTGTATGTGGTGATACATGGACATAAAAATCATATCACATAAAGATGCATCACTTACCTGTTATATGTATGTGGCATGCGTAGGAGGTAAATATTGACAAAATTCTAGTCAAACAGAAGTTGTTAGGGTAGGTGGTAGATTCAATCATGATGCAAGTAGCTTTGCTATGTCACCCTTATTTTTCACATGGTTGGCTTCCACCTGTCTGCTGTAATGAAAATGCAGTTTCTGAAGTCTCCAGTTTCCTTTTGTCTCAGGCTTAGATGGATAATGGTCTTTGAAACACTTGTCTCAAATTAGCTGTCTTGTGATTTCCACAGCTGTGTATTTGATTCTGCTCAATATTCCTTTCTGATGACATCTTCCCAGTGCTTTTAGAATGACTTCCCTTATCTCCACTTTTTATGTACCTATGAGTTACATCTCTTCAGTCCCTCTGGTCACGCTCTCTCCCGCAGTAGCATGTGTCTAGATGAGGTGGTTTTTAACATAAATCTGACCAACAGTTTGTGTTTGTGTCTCACATTCATCTCTTGTACATTACATTATTATTTTTGACTTCCTCTCGTCAGTGTGGAGCGCCGCTGCAAGTCCAGCATAGTAGAATAGAACTCTCATTCTTAATGTGATGTGTTGGTCTCCTAGAGCCAATGTTTCCTTGGTCACTCTCATGCTGCTGAAGCACTGGCTGCTGTGGCATGCAGCCTTGACAGCCAGAATGTAACAAGTCTCACAAGGAGCTGCTGAGGAACTGGTGTTGTTTGGCATGCAGAAAAGAAGGTTCAGGGTTAGGGAAAGAAAGAAAAATAAGAAAACACCTCCTGCATGGTAAAAAAAAAAAAAAAATCTAAATTATTTCATTTGCCAGAAAACTGGAATACGTTTAAGCAGCTATGGTATTCCTTAGATTTCTTTTCTTGATAGATATCTGTATAGTCAAAAGATAATATTATTTAAAATCAGTATTTTATTTCCCTAAAATAAGCATCTTGCATCTTTTTCTGTAGGATGAAAAAAGGGAAGAATAATTTGTCTCCCAAATGTGCCTTGGACCCTACTCCATTTACAATTGTGCCATTATAAATTGATTCTTGGCAATGTATATACTAGTGCTGCAGATGCAAGCAATTTCCAGATAAGACAGAGATGATCAATCATTCCGGTGACTAGAGTGTGTAGAGGAGGGGAAAAAAAAAAATGATTCCGTGGAAATTATGTTTTTGGGAGTACCACTTCCCAACTCCTCCTGAGACTGGTTTAATTTGGCAGAAGGATGACTTCAGCAGCAGTGCCTGCTTTAATATGCTAATTAGTGATGAGACCTAGTTTTCTTTCTGGCAAGCAATAAATAAATTTGGGACTCTTTCTGGATTACACAATAGTAGTTGAAACAACCAGTAAGAAACCCATTTTGGTAAACTTTCTTTGAAAACACCCTGTTTTCTGAGAACAACAGCCTATGAACTTTGAGTCAAGTGAGATAGGGATCCAAAAGAAAATTATTGATAATAAAATAATTGTGGTGATTAAGAACTGAGTCGTTCAGACAAAGAACTGGAACAGCTGTGCAAGTTTCACTCTGGCATCCTCAAATCCTTGTTCATCTTTGATAGGAAAACAGTTATAATTGTGGGTAATTACTTTTTTTTTAAGAGATACTGATGGCAAGCAGGATGAATAGGTGGGGTGGGATGCTCTGAGCTGAGTGTGGGACAGAGAAAGCTAGGTAGTGATGGGCAGGTATGGTGTTGGAACAGCAACCCATGCCACAGAGGCTGTGTATAGCCTTATTATGATGTTTGGAAGATAATGTGCTAAATCATTTGTGTCTTCCCTTCTAGGGCCTGTTTTAGGATTACTTGTTTGCTATTTGACCTGTTTGGTGGTTTTGTCGCTGCATTTGCTTTTCTTAACAAGCACAGAAGTAACAAGAGCTTTTCTGTTTCTCTGCAGCTTTTACGAGAGTTGAAGCATCCAAATGTGATTGCATTGCAGAAGGTTTTCCTTTCTCACAGTGACAGAAAGGTTTGGCTGCTGTTTGATTATGCTGAGCATGATTTGTGGGTAAGTACAGATTTCCCTGAGTGTTTGAGATTGCACATTAAGAGCTTGTTGAAACTGATGAGTGTGACATACCTTCATATAGGCAGAGATGCCTTAATTTCTTGCTCTGCAATTAAGGGTCTAACTGATAATCCTGTTAATTTTACACTTTAGAGTCTGCCAAAGACTATGTAGATTTTTTTTTTGAGTCAGATTTGGTTTTGAAGTGCAAACGATTTTTCTGCAAGCTTTCATTGGAGTTAAAGAAAGCATTCCTAAATTGAGATCTTCTAAAACTGTGTTTGGAAATATATTTAATACTTTTTTCCTGTCATTTTGCACATACACACATGAGAGAAAAAGCAGAGGGAGTGCTTTGATGAGTCCTCTCACTAAGAGTGACTGCAAGTAACTATCATTCAATCATCTATATTTTAAACAGAAGATTTGAGACAGTGCAAGTGGAAAGAAAATAACAAGTATGCTACTGATGGACTCTCATTACATGGAAGAGGAGTGGAGACTTAGATGTCTGTTTTTAAGTTTCTAGCAAAATATGATATGATTTGGTTTAGTCTTTTGTAGAGGTGGACATCAGTGACAGTGTGACTTGAACTCAGATGAAAATATTTGAGCTCCACATCTACTGATAAGATGTGAGTTACTTGAACCTGGATTTGTGTTTAAACCTGAAAGATATCAAACATGAAGTGTAACCAATATGTTTATGATTCCTTTGCAAATACTGGCAAGGAGAGGAAGTGGTAATATAAATTCCAGTATTACTTTTGAAGGCTTCAGTAATATAGATGTTGCTATGTTAGTATGTTAGTAACAAATTGCTCAGTTTCTTCATACTTGGCTCTAAATGACACAATATTTTAATTGGATGGAAAGTAAACTTAGACCATTCAAAAAGACACTTCTGTCTCAGAACATGAAAAATCATGGTAATTTGTTCTCCTTCAAAAGCGTGAATATTTAATTTTGTTCCTCTTATGGGCTAGCAGGTTTATATTTTGCAAGTTTTCTTCATCAAAGTTCAGTGGACACTGAGAGTTTGTGTATTTCATGTAACTGGTGGCAGTGATGATGAAGAGAAGTGCATCAGCTAAATCTCTGTATGACAGAAGTCATTTGTGCATTAAATGAGTTTACTCATTTCATGGAACAGTCACAACAAACACATTTTACTGCTACATTTATTGCCATGTGTTTTAAACACCCTTTTCCCCAACCTTTTCCATTTGATTTTACTTTGGGTTTTTACACTACATAGTGATTTTTCTCATGATTTAACAGCTTTAGAAGAATCATTGCAGTTTGATGTTCTTGCCACTCCTCCCATATGGCTGGGTATTGGTTATAATCTCAGTGAAGTTAATTATTTTCTGTTATTTAAGACTGAAATGTTACAATGAGGTACTTGATATGAACTGGTCTCCCACTTCCTATCTCTTTTGTTTTTATTTTTTTCTATGGGACATGCTACACAAATCATTTCTCCTTTCCTGTATAATTGCCCGTGTTTCTTCGCTTCTTAAGCCTTTGCCAGGAATTTTTTCCTCCCTTGCATGAAGTTGGCCATGTTCAAGGCTCTCTTGGTTCTGGCTTAACCTTGTTCCTCATTTCCTTTACTGTCAGCACTTCCCAAGCATCGCTCTTAATTCCCCTTTTGTCTGTTTTGCTCACTCCCAACTTTGTGTCTTTTTCCACGCTGCCTCCTACACATGGAACAGCCTCCCAATTAACGTACGTAAAGATCCTTCACTATCGTCCTTCAAAAAACTCCTGAAAATCCACTTATTTTGTAACGCATTTCAGTAATACCAACCACTTGTCATTCTGTCTGTGTTGTGTTGTGTTTTGCATTTCCTGTGCTTTACAGCTTGTGCCCTTTCAACTCTTTGGGGTAGAAATTTTAGTAGGGGTTTAGCTTTTTCTTTTTCTTTTCTTTTTTTTTTCTTTTTTTTTTTTTTTTTAATTGCTTAGCACCATGTGCTTCCCCAGCACTACATAAAGACAAAATACGTCTATTTATTGTGGATATATCAGTTTATAAGGATTTACGTTTTGGAACTGAAGGTGTGCTGTCACTAGAGAGATGTAGATTTCCAGAGACTAATGTTTTCAAATGTAGGTAGCTTAGAGTTATCAGTAATTAAGTATGGAAGCTGTCTTTCTGTTCAAAGCTGTCCTGCTTTGGTAACTCCAATTGGCTTCAGTGAGAAGAATAAATGCTCATCACATTCAATCATTAGATTAATTAAAATCATTATATTTTTCAGCTTCAGTACTGGAAACATTTGGCAAGAGATGAATAAACTGTATTAGATGCTATCTTATTCTGTTAATTTTCAAATACTAAAAAAAAAAAAGTCCTGTTCCAAAGGGTTGGTGCTAATTAAACCTATTAAAAAGTTCTTCTATGGTGAGCAAGAAGTCACTTCTTTTTACTTCTCATTTAATTCCCAAGAATGAAACTGCTCAGATCTGAAATTTTATGTTTAGATAGCACGTACTTAATAATTTTCTGTAACTTCTGCTGATACCATTACCAAGGAATGTAGAAGCTATGCTAATTTGAACTACTTTAGGCAAGTATTGGTGAACACCAGTTATGCTGTCCTTGACTACGATAGTCATTAGTTTTAATAACTAAGCCTATCAAAGATACTTTATTTTCTTATCTCTCAAGTTACATTATACATTATACAGTGCAAAACCATGAGATTACCATGGAGAGTATCTAAGAATATAGCAATCTTTTTGACAAATTGATTAGCAGAATTCTTAGTGTAATACACAGTGTTATGATTTTTCTTGTCAATTTGTCTCTTCCAAAGAGAACTGATAAAGTTCTCAGGCTGTAGGATGTTAACTTTTTACTTTTAAAGGTCAAAGATTTCTTTTAAATTCCAGACTTCCTGCTGTCTTATCAGCAAAAGAAGAGCGTTTTTTTTTAATTGAACTTTCATGAATGTTCTTTATCATCCTAGTCTTATACTTCTGGACAGTATACTGCTGTCCAGAACTTCCTGTGTAAAACTAGTGCATTTAAAAACATTATTCAAATTTATATAAAATGCTTTAAATGCATGATGCTTACTAAAAAGGACTTTAGGAAAAGTTTGATGCAAATGAGGTCTGTCCTGGGGATGAATTTATTTTGTCAATTTAGTTACTTTCAGCTACTGTAGAGGTTATAATATTTAGAACTTTTCTTTTGTTCCCTTTTACAGCAGATTTCTAGTATTGGAAGTATTTTCTAAAGTACACTTTTTTAGTACCACAGATAAACACACATTCAATGATAGTCTCTATACTTTAAGCAGCATTTTTGATTCCAAACAAAATTTTTGTTATAATTTATTTTGAAACTTTTTGTATTGATAGATTATCTATATACCTTTCCTAGTTATGGTACAGACTCATTTAGTATGTGTGTATAATGTCAAATTTTTAGGATTCCCTTTTCTGGAAATATATGTTGTAACTTAAGAAGCTTCTGAATGGGTTTGATCTCATGCTGAAAAAGGGTTACATTTTTATCACAGTAAAATGTGTTAAATATGTTTTATAGCAATAAAGAAACCACTGCTGGTACTTAATAAGTAAGTACATAATTAACTAGAATTTGATAATATTTGATAATATGGAAAGTGATGATACATTCACTATCCCAGACCAGTTAAACCATTGATCAGTGAATTTTTAGGTTTGATTCTCTCTTATTATTAGATTCCAGTGATGTCTAGCAACTAAATGCTTAGCAGCAAATAGTACTGAGAAATGGGAGTAAAATTAACTTGGAATTATTGTTGATAATAATGAAAACATATGGGCAGACTTGCTTTGTTTTGTAGGAATTACTTGTTAAGTATATATTCCACTTTTAAAAAAATGTAGGGTACAGATTATTAGCATAGTCATGTGTACCTAAAAATAGTCATCAAATAATGGAAAGGAGAAAATATTCTCATGTGAATTTCATGGAACTACTTGATGCTCTGAGTCTACGAATAAATATACTTAATTTCAGTTAACAACACTTTGAATAATTTTTATTTTAAATGAAATTGGGAGAGTGTTGCATACTGAGGTGTGCAATAAACCTGCACATTTGTTCAATCACATGAATATTATCTAACAGCTGAGTTTTAACATATTCCTTAAATATGATATAATCAGTTATAATTCTTTCTTCAACAGATTCAGTTTATTCTTAATCATACATATAATTCATATGCTAGTTGATGACAAATATATATTTATATATATAAATATACTTTTCTCAGTGTAACAGTTCTGTTTTTTATCTTTTGATTTCTAAGTGATTTCTACTTAGAAATTATCAGAATTACTTCTGATGTAATTCATGTGTTTCTGCCAGATGACTTTTCCTGCAGCCTTCTTTCTAGTATATGTATTTACCAATATAGGCTGGAAGAAGAGTGTAAGATTTGTCAAGACAGAAGAGAATGGGCTGGCATAGGTCTTTATGTCATGATTGTTTCCTTCCAAGTGAAATGGATGGGGTTTTTGATCACCAAAGTGATGGTTGAATTTCTTGTAGAGGACAGTGCCATTCCTTGCCCATAGCTGTTTGTCATATTCTCAGAATATACACTTGCTTTTTCTGACAGACTTGTATGAATTTGAGGGTAGCTTATGTGGACTTGTTTTCTGTAGCACAAAGCATGTGAATTGGAGAAAACAACAGGTAGGAGCAGGCTTCGAAACAAAGGCAAGGTTCAATAGCAGAAATGTGTGAAAAACTAATGTGAACTTGAGTGGTGAATTGTGTATTTCACTTTTATGTGTACTGAAAGGGTATCTGAATTCTGATAATTTTTATGAACATTGTATAGAGTTACTTTGCAATATTTAGGGCTGAAAGATGTAAGACCTAGAAAGACTCAGGCAAAACCTAGGAAAATTATACAGTATCTGTTTATGTTTGTGTTTCAAAGCTTAGATATTTAAAGCAAGCTGGCTTTAGCAAAAGTTGGTGTATTAAAGTTCCTTTCCCTGATACTAAAAATGTTCACCTCTTGTCACTTGGAATAGGATCTTTCATAGGCAGTTTGGTTAATGACATCTTAAAGAAGATACTTGATGATGGCCATGCACTGGCATTTTGAGGGAGCAAGAATGTTTTTTCCCCTCCTTTTTTGAAGGATGGTTTATATTCATTGCTGTAATGTTTCCAAAATCGGAAACTAAAGTGATCACCCCAGAGGTACTTCTACCCACTTCTGTTTTGAGAAAATTCACAAAATTTTCTTAGTTTCTAACACTCTAATGTCTGAAATGACTTGTAAGTGTAGGCATATGAAACTATGATTTATTTTTGGAAGAGCAAACAAATGTTACTTGGGTTCATTGGGTCTTTGCTTTCTCTTTTTGAAAATCATGGAAACAATGCGTGGTTAGTTTTTATACCACCTTATGATTTTGATTTGTTCTTTCGTACCCTTTATGAATGCTTTACATTTAAAGTAAATGTAGTCATTTGAGGTAGTTTTATGTTTAAAATGAGACTGGAAGCCGTATAATATGAATCCTCTTGTCCTTAGTACAGATTTAACATGTATCCAAGCTTCCCTCTCCTCAATATTAAAATGTAACTTTACTTTTTATCGGCACATTGACGTAATTCTGTTTTGTTCTCAAAGGCTGGATTAGGGATTGGATAGAATGCAGGGTTTTTGCTGAAGCGTGGGAACACGAGCAGTTTGCTTCAGCAGGGAGAGGCATCTGCATTGGCATGATTGAATTTCAGTTTAATGGAGATGCATGTAATTTTCAACAAGCATTGCCTTAAGCAGTAGAACTCAAGCAGTCAGGTTTTCTAGAGGCTTGTGTCTATGGATTATCTCATGTATGTTCAGGTGGGAGCTCACTGTAACTTTATTTAGTTAGACATGTATAAAATCCCTCTGTTGGCTGGCTTTCCTACTTTTGTGAAAAGCTTCTAGGTCTAACTTGTTTGTTTGTTTTAACCTCTGTCATACTGAACAGCAGTTCTTGGAATTGGGAATGGGATGACACAAACACTGACTTGGAAACAGACTAAAATTAGGATCTTATTGAATGTTCACTTAGCTGCTGGGTAAATCCTAGGGATTTGAATTTGCTCTGTGTTGTTACACATTATGTTTGCCTTATTTGTGGTGGAGAATTTAGAAAATGCACATAGTTCTTCACCAGCCAGCTTTAAATCAATTTCAATGTACTAGGTAGCATAGAAAAAGGCAGGCAAGCTCCTAGATTGAATATTGTGTCATAATTTTATTTCAAAATGTCTAGTTTTGTTTCTCCTCTTGCCTTTGCAAGCGCTAAAATGGTCTTATTGAAATAATGTGGTTCATCCAGTTTTCCTTGTGATTTCGTTAAAGTTGAAAATTGGGAATAAGCAATTAGTAAGTAAAACCAATAGTCCTAGATATTGCAAACAGAAAATTATAGCTTCCTTTTTTCCCTAGACTGCTAATGAACATGTACTTTAATGTTGGTCCATGAAGCATTAATTTCATTTTGATTAAAGACCTAAAATCACTTCTGCCAAGTCGCTGTCTTGTTTAAATTAAAAGCAAAATTTGTACAAGCAATAGAAAATTTGTTATTTTATATTTAATAGTGAATACCTAATTGCCTCACACAGTTGTTGGGATCCAGTCAGTGGCAGCTTGTTTTTAAGATTTAGGAACTGGAAATATGGATGCACAGAAAGGGAAAATGGCTGCTTTTGCTGAATAGATTCCAATGTTGCTTGGAGCTACGTTTACCTCTTATGACATGTGGTGTTCTTTCATTTTGAAAGATTTTAAATATATCAGAAGAGAGCTTGCATCTGCAATGCTATAATGAACTAATTAAAATGAATTCATGTCTGCATAATATTGTGGATGGGTTTTTGTACTGTAGCATGCAACTGGTGTAGTGTGGACTGACAATAACTTCCCTCATTAATTTTGCTGAATGAGTCTGGATGTTTTCCAGCTTTTTTGACCAAGTGATCTATCAGGATATGCGAGTTATCTTTAAGGAGCTGCAGTGAAAAAAGACATGGGGGATGCTGAAGCTTTTTGACCCTCTGCTTATTGTCTTGTTACAAACATGCCTCTGACTTGCCTGGATTGTGGAAGTCCTCACATTTTGTCCTTAATGGTTATCCATAAGGGGTAAGATTCAAAAAATAACCTGACTATACCTAAAGGTTAGAAACTCATGCTTCCTAGAGAGAGAGGCAGAACATACTTCTTACCTGTCACGGTTCAGATTTATAGCCTTAACTCACAGAACAATCTCAATTTTGTACTATTTTGTATTATAGTAAGGATTTATTGAATGAGAGAAGTGTAGTTTTGAAGTGTAGTGGTTAGATCAATTTTCTGGGAAACAGGAAATGCAGGCTGTAATTCCTGTAAATTATTCCATGCCTCTATTAGGTCAAAGGTTCTGGCTGTTACCTGCTGTACTTGAAGCTACACTTTGGGACTCTTCAGGCAGTGAAGCTAATAGAGAGTGCCTCCTCCACTTGTATAGTGCACTTCTGTATAAAGAGCATCCTTGTTTGTATTGGTACCTGTACCTATTTCAACACCTGAGGTCTTGCATTTAGTCTCCTAAATATGAAATATTTTGACATGGAAGGAGCACATCTCCCTGACAAAGCTGAAGTCAGCATAACTGTTCAAGTTAAAAAGTTCCTTTAGCATTGTTGTACTGCTGTGGCATCCTTCGCTGTGAAGCTTATTGTACACCTCATCTATCAGGTCCCCAAAACTTTTGTCCCATTGTTTTCTGATACAATGCTCTTGTCTGTTTTTTTGCTTTAAGTTGAGGTATAATTTCCCACAACAGTGTTTGGGCTGTATAGATATATTTCTGAATATAAAAAATAGTAAAAGAGAGTTTAGGCTTGCTGCCTCTGCTGAAAGAGATGATGTTCAGCAACAGCACCGGTGTGCTCTTTTATTTCTTAGAAGGACACTGCCATTAAAATTGCTGTTTAATGTTAGTTAGGTCTGGTTTTCTTTCTTCATATGGCAAGTTGCTTACAAGAAATTGGATGAACTACCTTGTTTTATACAACTTTTCAGTGTAGGCCTAGGTCACAAACACTGTTAGATTCATTCCAGTGTCATGGGGCAAATTTAACTTTTCAGTTCCCAATACTACTTGACCCTGCAGTATATTTTTAGCTTTTGTTCAGTTCTCTAAACTGTGATAGTTGTGTTCATCTGGATATCAACTTCCATAAAGTAAGCTGGCAACAACAGGTTTTATTTGCTTTTGCAGGAAATTGGATTTTACCTAGTGGTGATATTGCTTGCTTCGGGCAAAACTATCAGTTTTAATTTGCTTCTGCAATTCAATAACCCTTTCAAGAAGGGAGCTTGTTTCCTTGGCCTTTCTAACTGAGTGCCACATAGGAGGGCAGGGACAGAAATGCAATGGCATTGGCCTGGTTCTGTCTCACTCCTGACCTCCAGAGGTGCCAGAGCAACTGAGCCAGAACCAGAGGCAGAGCCACTTGTGTTGTTCTTCCTCAAAACATCTGCGGTTAATTGTGTCCAGTTCTGTCTCATGAGACTCCTTCATTTTCTCTGTGCCTAAGGACTAATGTTTTGTGTGGGTAGTAGTTGATTTTTAGATGGGTGCAGAAATCCCTTCTAGTGATTACATGCACTTTGAAAAAGGCCAGGACTGGATTTATGGGCCTCTGTGTATGACCTTTGCCTGGTGGTTCCTCTGTATTTTTTCATCTCCTGTATTAATAAATATACTAATTTGTGAGTTTATGGTATCATTACTGCTTTATTAATCATATTGTAATTATACATGAAGGTCACTACCCAGTGAGCATTGTGTTGTACTAGGGACTCCTAGGTGAAGTTACGAGACAGAATCTTCTTGTGACATCACAAGAAAAATTTTTCTAAGGAAATAATCTCCCTTAGATGATTTCATTAGTTTCCAGAGTGATTGCACAACTAAAGGATCAGGTACTAAGAACTTGTCTTGTTTATCAATCCTTAGAAGTATATTAAAAACTGACAATCCTGTAAATTTCTGCTGTTTTTTTAGGTGCAAAGCCATAGATATTGTATATTTAATAGTGGAAGGCTTTGTGGGAGCATTGTTGATAGGGAGTAAGCAAGCTGTTTTGATTTCTTTGGTGTTTTCTGCCTTTCTTATTTCTCTATAAACACCATTGTTTACACTTTTGCTAAGTACAATTTGACAGTGGCTGAAGTACTGGTGAGAGCCAGAGGTAGCACTTACCATGTGTAAACATTGACTCATTGCCATTTTCACTGGGAGCAGTAGTGACAGACTGGGTGGGGAGTGGGGATGGTGGAGGAGGGAGCAGTGGTCTAATTAAAAGACAGCCTTTGGTTACCTCTTTAACATGGGAAGGGAGAAGAGCTAGACAAATCCTATTAAAAAAATTGGGTAATTAATAGTCCTACTCTGCATTTTTACGGAATACAATGCAAAATGCTAAAGTGCCCTTATAATTTCCAACTTTCAAAAGACACATAATCGAAAAGTATTTTATTATTTGAGGTGCTTCATTGAATTGCTTTCAAAAAGGAGATTTTTTTTTTTCCATCTGAATGAACATATTTAGTTGTTTGCTGAATGACCATATATTAAGATTGGGTTTGTGCCTTGCATAGCCCCACCTTAGCTGAGGATTGAAAAGGTAGAATGGCCTGACTCCAGTTTATTTCTTGTACAGTGTAGCAAAACCAAACCTAACCCATGATCTCCACATTGATCTTAGAATTAATTAGTTTATGGCTATTTCATGATTTCTCAACAATCTTTCAATGGTTCTTTTTTCATTCCTTCAACTAGTACTGGGGTCCTTTACTGCATTCTGTGTTTTCAAGTGGTGTTATCCTCTAGTGGGAGACTGACTTCTGTAATCCAAGAGCCAGCAGCTTGTCATCATCAATGAAGTATGCAGCCATAACTTGGAAGCAAGAAGACAATTATTTTTGGATGTTTGAACATGATCTCACCCAAACATTGTGGTGTGGGTTTTTTGGAGTTGTACTTCACCCCCTTCAAATATTTATTAAAATACTTATTTAATTTGTCTGCTGGGATTCTGATTTTGGGGGGGAATAGTAATTGCAAGTATGCTAGCCTGGGTGTTTTTGAAGAGGAGGAGGGAAAGTCTTCATGAAAGCAGAGTGTGGTCCTCCTACTGATAGGTACTCCTGGTTTGAAAGGTTCTGCTCTAGCTGCCAAGGGTAAGAGGATGCCATATGGGGAGGAGGGAGGAAGGAGGAAGGAGAATGTCTAAGACCCGTTACTGGAGGTAAGTAGTCAGTATTTAGATATTCACAAAAACTTCACAGCTGTTCTTTGAAGAAACTCAGAATAAAAACAAGTTAAGAGAACTGTGAGTGCATCACTATTACTTTAATTCCAAAGTTCAACAAACTTCGTATTTCATTCCATTATTTAGTGTTAGTAGTTAAAATATCCCAAGACACTCAACCTTCTCACCTGTCTATCACCTAACTTTCTTTGTGTTTCTACTTGTTTTATTTCTAGCATATTATCAAGTTTCACCGTGCCTCAAAAGCAAATAAAAAGCCCATGCAGTTGCCAAGATCTATGGTTAAATCCCTACTCTACCAGATCCTCGATGGAATCCATTACCTCCATGCAAACTGGGTGCTTCACAGAGATCTGGTAAGTGTGGCATGTGATACCTGGCTAAGAAAGCTCCACGTGCGTGTTGTTGGGTCGGACAAGAAAAGCCCCTGTTAGTAATCTTGCGTATCGATCCCTACAGCTCTTCCTGTTATTGTTGCAGGAGACCAGTTGTGACTTTAAACATGAAAACAAACTATGCTTTCACATTGTTTTTATCTGAGTCATCTGCACTTGGACAATGATGCCAGATCCGGTAAAGGGATTGCAGATACCAATATCTGAAAACAGTACGTGAGACAGCTGATATATGTTGGTTGAACATTCTTACAACTTTTTGCATGACTTTGAAAAGGCATCTAAATAGGAAAGTGATTGATACCCTTTTACATTGTTTGGCTTACGTGCAAGTTAGCATAAAAGCTAGTGAAAGAGTATTTTTTTCATGGAGTATTTCTTTTCCATGTGGTATTTTTTCTGACCGTGGGAAGAGAACTATGAAAGAGTTATCATCTTGAAATTTCTCATGACCTGAAGTAGCTCTTGAAGTTGATTGCAGATTACAAGGGCAGTGAGTTGCCTTGTCTTAGTTCCCCTTTTCCCCTTAAAGTTTTCCATCAGTCCTCATAATTATGTGAAGGGGTACCATGGTTTATGGAAAGAATACTAATACAGGTGTGTTGCGATGTGCATTCTAACTAGAATGTTTGGAATGAAATAATGTGATGGTTAATATGCCAAACAATGCTCTTTAGGTATGGTAATCTGTGTATAAAGTCACTGCTTTTATTTGGTTATTTTTCATAGTCAAAATAGGGCTGCCTGTCCAGAAACTTACAGTCACTAATTAAGTTTTGTGGGACAAAGATTGTGCTTGAGTTTTTAATAGTAAGTCTGGACTTTGATTAATTTTTGGTCGTAGAGCAAATTTTTTTTAATAGATAAGTATAAAGTAAGGCAGGCCTGGAATACAAGTCACAAACATTTTCTGAACTGAAATTTATATAATTTTTGTTATAATACCTAATAACATCAGCCAGAGCAGGTTTCAGTTTTCATTATGGATCTTTTTTTTTTTACTTTGCTCCTTGGTTGTTTATTGTTGGTTTTTCTATTAAATTCCAGATGTTAATGTATTTGGGGAGGGGTGTGGTTTGCCTTTGGAATAGTAGCCATGACCAAAAAACAGGAAGTGTGTAAAACTCTGTTTTTCACTACACAATTACTACTTTCCTAAAGAGTCAGCTGCTGCTTTGGCAGAGTGCTCAGCTGTGATTAGCTACAGCTTGAGAAGTAACACCTGAAAAGTCTATATCCAGCTCTGTTTGAGGGAGACATAGTTGTTCATGGAACTGTTAATTATATATATACTTAAGCCATACTTGAACTTGATTTTTTGATAGGAAATACAAAATGGTACCTAACAAATACCCTTGAGAATTTTCTTACTGGTGGTGTTATTTTCAGCCTGCAGCTCCAGGTGTTTTGTGTGACTAGTGTTGCTACTTTGCAGTTCTCATCTGTTGCTGATGAGTTGCAGCAAAGCTGTTGTCTAATGACTTTGCCTTTTCTTTTGGAATGTTTGGAGATGATGGTTGCTGTTGTGAGAAAGATGACTTATGTTTTTTGGTTCTGGAATGATAGTGCTTGAGTGATGTTGCCATAATTGAGAAGGGAGAAGAGCAGCAATTTGTGAAGTCTTAGTGTGTTCTTGGTCTGCAAATAAATGTGATCTGATGGATTCTGGGATGCCCCAGTAAGTAAAGAAAACTATTCCAAAAAGTGCTTTGATATGTTAGTGAGTTAAAGGTATAATCAGAATCCTTTGTCTTTAAATTATTTTTTCCCCAGATTTCTGGAAATTTTTCTGAATTTTTCTAGAATAATTCATGTATGTCATATAGTTATAACTTGAGCATGGTAAGAAAAAAACCCTGATGTCATTCTGGATGTGTCCTTGTGTCTGCACTTCAAATTAGAGGTTAATACAACTAGTAATCAATTTAAATCCTGGATTAACCAAAAACTTTTATTTATCTGTAATTTTTATTTGGATGCTTATATTTGTGACTTTTTGCTACTAAGAATGATACCTAAGGCACAATTTCAATGGAATCAGTTTCTTGCATAATACATAAATACCAGCTCCTCAGTGTCTTCTTAAGATGGGGAGCAGTTTTTCTGGCAGTTTTCTCTGAGCTGTTTGAATTTACAGCTGCTGGAAAAAGTACTTTTCTATTTTATGTAAACCAAATTTTGCATCAAAACACCTTGTACTTTCTTAGTTTAATATAACTCTGTTCTTACTATTTTTAACCTGTGTTTTTGGATGTAGACCAAAGATGGTGACATCCATAAAAGTCATGTTATGCTTACTTCATTGCTTAAAAAAAATAAAACTAGATTCTTCAGGAATATTTACCATAATATTAGTCAAATTCTCCTAAGCCATGAAAATGACCTCTGTAATTTATTTAACAAATGTTGTTGTGAAAAAACAGAAACCTGGGAGGTTAAGTATTTGCTCAGATGTATTTGAAGAAAATTGTCTAAATCTTAATTTACTACTGCCTTTAATCAATGAAGTTTTTAAAGAGCTGGAATACCAAATTAGTTACTTAAAAACTTTAGAAATACTAAGATATTTTTAGTTAAGTAATTTTTAAGATCAGCAGTAGCCAGCAAGTGCATGACAGGGTAATAAAAATGGTGAACAATGTGAACTCGCCAGCTTGGATTCCATGTCCTTTCCTTGGGCTGAGCTAATGGATGGCTGTTACCACAAGTGCCACCCATGCTATTGGCCTGGCAGGGGACGCTCACCTGGCTCATGGGGAGCTCATTCAGGAAGTTAAACCCACTGAAGGTGTTACAGAAAGCTTTTCACCAGCAGAGCCTGTTTCCTGCAGAGCTGGGTCCTGGAGGGGACATCACTGGGAGCTTAGCTGGATGTGCAGGAGCTGGTGCAGAGGCAGCCTGAGGCAGGAGGTGGTGGCTACAACAGAGCTCAGAAAGCTCAACAGAGGCTGTTTCAGCATCACCTATCATTAGATCTGATTATTTTATTGTTAAAATGCACTATTTTGATTCTTAGGAGGAAGTACAAATGTTCTCAAAAGATTAAATCAGTATAACTTTGTAATACAAGACTTAAAACAGCTTAAGACTGCCAACACAAGTCCAGCTTCAGGAAAGTGCTCAAATTGAGGCAAACACCAAATAGCCTTGCACTTAGGCTTCTAAAAATTGGAAACTAATTTGGTGTTGTGGATCTTTCAATTTTTTGTAGTATTTGGGTTATTTTTGTATCCTGAACGCAGCTGAAAGGTACTAAATGACTTTTTAGGTATATTTTTTTAGCTAAGCTATTAATTTCTCTTAGTTGAAAAACATTCGGCCTTTATGGCAAGGTTCAAACAAGTATAGACTATGGGACAGGAGCACTGGGTTTACTGATTTCTTTGAATAGCATTGTGTCAGTTTATATACCTTGGAGTTGACCTAAGTCTGTGAAAATCCATACATTTGTTCTCCTGTGAGCCCATTTTGTGTGGGATTTTGCTGTTGAACTGCATGTCATTGGGCAGTGATAATTTTGCCTTTTCAACATAGCAGCAATCCTGAAAGCCATAAACAAGAGGAGGGAGGGTTTGCTGACTTTGCTAGCTGCTGGAGCATTTCATTATAAATGAGAGGTTAATAGAGAGAGATACTGGAGAAAAAAACCCTTTAAGTACTAAGCTTTTGGCTTTTTAAAATACTCTATATGCACTGTAGGCTGTCTGCTTTAACGGGGTCTAACCTGTGCTCTGTACCTTGAGTTAAGAGCAAGTTAGAAGACACAGCACTTGAAGTACACTATTTCAGTGTTCTGAGATCTTTGTCCCCTCCTCTCCTAGAAGGGGAATACTTAGATAATACAGGAATGTTCAGCAAAGGTCTTAATTTGCTGAGATGTCAAAAAATGGAGATCTTCCATATAGTGTTTGCAAAGTCTGTTCATGTTAGCCACTGAAATGATTTGGGCACTTTCTTGTGTGAATAATCCCTCTGCAGGTTAGTTGCTTAAGGTCAAAAGCAAGTAGAGACCATATACTTTAGAACCTGATAAAAGCCATTTCTATTTGTAACAGAATGTATTTTCCTGAAGGGAGGTGTTATCTATGGGATGTTTGAAGGGCACAGAATCCATATGGAGAAATTAATTTAAGATTCTGCTTATGTCCTTGGGCATTTCTTTAGAACACTGCTTAATATTAAAACGACTGGTTGAAAAATGAATGTTGGAAATCAAACTCCCCAGAGAAATGCAGATTTCTTCTTCCCATCCTTAGGGAGTTAAATGGTTGCTCTAAGGATTCTGAAATAGAAAACTTGCTTGTGATGGTCATATTAAGTAACTTAGTAAAATGAGCCAAGTTGCTTAAGTGTTTTTGTTATATGAACATTCATCTGGGCACATCTATATCCATGTGGGGTTTTCTCAGTGTAACCTGTTCTCTCCAAATCAACCTTTTCACGCTAATTTCACTAATTGACTAGGAGAGGGAGGAGGAATCCAGTTGTGGTAAAGACTTGCTACCGGTTTCCAATATCCAGCTCTTTTTTTACCATCTCCTTTCTCTTAAAGGATAAAATAATATCTATGTTCTGTAGTTTGTTTCACTATATCACCTGTATTGGGAGAAGCTATTTTCATTGTGTGCTTAAGCTAAGTAGTTTCTGTTTCTTTATGGAGTGGATTATGGAGGGTCTATGCGCTTCTCCCACCTTCAGAATTTATGGAGAGCTAATCTGGGCATTTTTGGTGGGAGGACATAGCAGACAATTGAGGTTGACATAATTTTGACACCACATATCTTTCTGTACAGTAAATATCTATATGCAGCCTTTAGGGTGATCAGATGTGTGAGCTCTTGGATTCAGGCATCTTAACAAGTCCCCTGGATACCCAGCTGATGTAGTAACAGTAAGCCCAGTATTTGCCCAAGGGTAATTTTTGAGCCAAGCCAAGAAGTGCCAGTGTGGTGTCTGGCTGTGGCTCACCATGATTGTACTCAGGGCAAGCTGTCTTCTCCAGTGGTCCCACTCCGCATCTCTTGTGGAACTGTGTGGAGTGGACAGGGCAGTATTGTTGTCCCTCCGGGTTTTCTGGAAATTTCTGCAGCCATCTGGAACCTGGTTTTTCTTCTGTCAAAAATAAAGCAGAAAGGGAAAGCCCAAACTGAAGGAGTCAGATAATTTTTTGTGGGAATCTGCAACTTCTGTCTGCATAAAAGCACAGCCTATTCAGAAATAGGTTTTCATCCTCTAACTCTGATAATTTACAGATTTTTAAAAAAGTATTCTTGTTTATTGAGAATAAGCATTTTAAATGACCCATCACAATATTTCTATAGAATAGTAACATTTTAGTAAATTTTCAGTAATTCAGTTATAAATTCAATAAAGCTCTAACAGTTTTCAGGTTTTTTAGTTGACTGATTAGCTTTTAGTTTAGGAAAAACTCCTGGTCATTTTCTCATAGTAATCTTTTTCTAGCCAGTATGTAAATACAGTTTCTTACCATGTGCCTGTACCTGGACTCTGCTCTAAAACTTTGCTCCCATATTACACAACTCACTTAACTTGTCTTTGCCTCTGCTTCCCAATCTGTTACCTATTTCTGGGGTCTAGTTCATAGCTCGCTGCTTAATGTGCTATGAAATTGGTATAGTATGGTATGGCTTATGTTGGTGACTTGGTTTTGTTGTTTAATGCTCTTCTTCTAAAAATAAAAGTAATTGCATGTTGTATGAAGGCACCAGAAAACTTGAAATTGTGTTATGTGGATACTCACTTTTTGCTTCTGCTTTTATGCTTTCATTTAAAAGCCTTTGATAAATAAATTCTTATTATTACTAGTTTATATCACTTAACTACTTCCCCCATTTCCTCCCTGTGCCCTCCCAAGATTTTCCAGTAAATGATTAGTAAAGTTACCAAAAAAGCAGCAGAACTGAAGTGGCTTTTAAATTTCCCACTTGCATTTTGCTATGCAAGCAAACTGTGGGTTTGAAAAATAAAATGTAAATAGATGAGCGTGGGAAACTCCCCTTTTACTAGCAATTCTAAGATGGGATTTTTATGTGCTGATATCAAAAGTAAATTTAGGTGCAGGTTTATGCATCCCTCTCTTGACAGGCAGCTGCTGTGTAGGAATGTAGAACTGTTGGGTCCTGCCTTCTGCCAGTAATTTTGTACTGACTTGAAAATCTTCTTGGCCCTGTTGCACCCATTTGAGCATGCATATGACTCCTGTAAATAAATATCAAGTCAAACTGTCTACCTGTTTCTTTAAACTTTTAAAACCCACTGTAATTGTTATCCCCACCTTTCTGTGCCATCGTGTGTGTGCGTGCATGGGAAGGGTGCAGGAATGTGTATGGACATGCACTCCTGACTCGCATTCTTCCCGAGCTGTGTATTGGTTCGGGTGTCCTAATCATTTAACTTTCCATCTTTATCATCTCTTTGGGATGGGAGATACTTTCCACAGTGTCAGAGAACCATATGAATGGCTCATACTCAGCTTGCAGATTTCTCAAAAGAAAGAAAATGCAAGCTAAATCCACAAATTTGAAGAAATAAGACTCCGTTGATGGCTTCAGAAAGTGACTTGAATTTACAAACTGAAAGGTCAACACATTTTTCCTCTTTTGTATCTGGTTAGAGAGAAGATAATTTTTTTATTTACTGGGGAGGAAGAGCAGTATGTAGGTGCCTATACATGTATTTGTACGTGCTTCTAGATAGATAAATGAACCAGAAATTTTACATGCTGATTAACAAACTGAGTTTTATCAGCATATATTTTGATCTTTTTTTCTTTTTAAAGTATTATTTAAAGTATTTATTTTTTAAAGTATATATTGAAGGCACCTCTTTAAAATGGTGTGTTTCTCAATAGTCAGAACTTTGCTTTTGTCCTTCAGTTGTGAAAACTAATCTTCACATGATGAAAAAAGAGATGTGAAGACGTGCAGACTGTTACCTGTGTTGTGTACATGGAAACAGCAATTTTTCCATGGCTGACTAATGCATACCTTTTGGTTTGTGGCAAGAGTATTAAGATGTTTGTAGATTAATTTTTACTAATAAAAATAATTACAGTTGAAGAGAAATGCTTTACCTCAGGTTCTGAAACAAGCTTATGCTCATAAAGCCCTGACTGGATATAAATTCAGATGAGTCAGAAGAAACAAAGGGACTGATTTAATGTTCTTTTGGCTGCGATTTGCTGCTAAAGTCAACAGATGACATATGGCCCGTGAACTTCGTATCTCTTTTCCTGAGATGGAAAAAGGGCGACAAGGAAGTGAAAGTATTAAAATAATTCTAGAATTAATTTGTTTTTTTTTTCCTGATACAGAACAAACAGACTGAAAACATCATCTCTTCCAGTAGCCCCAGTTTAGGTACCATCTGCCGTAAGGAGGTTTCTAGTAAATACGTGATGTATTTAAGTTAACTGGTGCAGCAGACCATTTGGAGGGAACAAACTGAGTTTTAACTTCTAAATAAAAATACAAATGTTAGAAGCTGCTTTTAGAAGTTCTTCTTTTGTAGAAGTATTAACTACTTTTTTTTTTTTCCTGTTGGAGAAAGTACCCTTAGGATAATGGGATTGACTACAAGTGCGTTTATGGGATTATTTCTGTTTGGCCTCATTACCTCTTCTGAATAAGGCTACTGAGATTGGCACATGTTGTTTTATAGTAATAGAAATTAGTGAAGATTATGAAAAGTATGTTACAATCAGTGAATACAACTAATGTAACAACGTATAATCAAGAAAAAAAAATGGAAAAAAGGCGTTTTTTCTCCATGTTACTTGCCATCTTGTGCTTTCTCATGTGCATTTCTCTTCATTTGCAAACATGCTGTAGTTACTGCTGCTCTACTTAGCAGTTGCAATAACATTGCAGATCCTCTTGCATTTAAATTAAGCGTCTTTGATTAGTGATCCAGGAAGCTGCAGTGACTAGCAAAGGATGTTAGTTTATTTTGAGTTTTACTATGTGTGAACTTTGTCAAAGAAACTGGCTCTGCTGCAGAAAATGACTGATCAGATGGTGTGTTTCCCAGATGGCTTCTCAGGGCCTCTGTCTTCTCCAGCCTCCATGCTTTCTGCTTTCTGGCTAATGCTTCAGAAATCACTGGCCTTATGGTAGCTCTTCAGACCAAATACCACAGTTATGTTAGTTAAAACAAAGGAAATAGTTTGCATAATCTGTGAAGTGACCCTACTGTGTGAAGTGATCCTCTCGGAAAAGCTGAGCATTAGGCCTTCAGATTCATCTTGAGGGTGGATTCTGAATTTCATATAAAAACATCTTGGAGTTTGAATTCTGAATTTCACATAAAACCATCTTGGAGTTTGAATTTCAAGACGTTTAAATTAATACAGGAACAGTTCCTTCAGGATATCTGGACCACTGGTAAAATGTTCATAATGTTCTGTCACCTATTTTAACTGTGAAGCAGCGAAGATTTCAACATAAAAAAGCCTTGTCACAGTGCAAATAGTCAAACACACACAATTTTCTGACCTCAAATTACCAAACCTCAGTACTAACAGGTTTAGTTACATTCTCTGTTGTTTTCCTGCCCTCTGGAAGCAAAAGCCCACATGAACATGACAGTTGTTTTGACAGACCCCATTCTACTTTGTTCAGCACCTCAGTGGTGTTAGAGCACAATTCACCTTCTGGTTTCCTCTGAGTGGCTTGTAGGAGCACTTCCAAGCAGTTCTCAGTAACATTTCTGTGCTACTACGTAAAGTAGTTGAAAACTGTGTGGAAATTCTTTTATTCTAGTTAAGTTAGCTGGTAGCATCTAAAAAATGTTCTTTATATTGGAATTATGTACGTTTTCCTGCAACCCCTTCCTCCCAACCTCAATCTAGCCCTCCATCTGTGACATTTTGGCTCCTACTGGCATAATAATCTTTGAACGTAGGTTGAGGCTATTTTTCTACTAGTTTATTTCTACTTAACCAATTCTGGTGTGCTGGATATGTTTTTTGTGGTTTTTTTGGTTGAGGTATTTTAACTAACCAAAATAAAAGTTAAAAAAAGTCAGATTGTACAAGGATTTTATGCCTGCTTGTTTTGCTAGTTTAAATATTGAGCCCAAATCCCAAAATTTAGCATGGTAATGTTCTGTATAGCTGGTGTTCTCAAATGTAATTTATGAAAAATAAAATTCCATAGCTCATATTTTGCATTCCTGAAAATCCTCTTGGAATGGGGAATTTTAGCTACTCCAGCCATTTTGTCTTACACTGTAGTTGTTGCCAAAGAAAAGATTTTTGAAGTGTCTTCTGTTCTGCATTCTTCTCTAATCCATGAAATGCACTTGTACATTTTTACTTTGATTTGCCTTTCATGTAGTTACTTTTGATGTAGCAGTTGTGGATGAATGTTAGAATCATTAAATAAATGCAAACTCCAGTAGGTTACATTTTAATGAACTGATACTGACTTCTAATGCTATGAAAACTGTTTCTGTGGCTGTTTAATTGTGAATATGATGAGCTATTTGCCAACTCAGCTGAAATACAATTTCTTAAGTAAGATGTTTAAAGTTTGGTTTGTTTCTTGACATTCAGGGTGTGAATACCAGTCTCAGCCCTAAAACTGTTTGTCAAGTAATTAATTTGAATTCTTGATAGCTAAACAAAATAGAATTGCAGGCCCATTTAGGTTTTGGGTAAGGCATGTGCTTGAAATTCTGGTTATAGCTGGATAATAAAATACGTTTTCAGTAGCTTAGTAATTTTGCTGTCAGCAAATGTATATGCTGTTGCTGGCTGGCTGCTGCTCTTTTCTAGGACTTACTTTTTCAAGTACCTCAAGTAGTATTTACTTGAAGCTTGTTTCTCTGTGTGTGTCTCCTTGCTCTGGTGGGAGCTTCTCTTCTTTGGTGCCAGCTTCTGTAGTGTGATGGGAAGAGCTTGCAGTAGCAGTAAACCTTTTAGGGGACCTAAAAGTAATCTTTCCTACATACCGTAAGAGTACCTGAGTATATACTGCATGTGTTTTAATAAGTTTGAAAAAAAAGATCAAGCTGTGTTCTTGTTTATCTCATTTCAAGATTTTTTTTTCCTTCTGCAGTGTGAAGTTTTAATTCTTATTTTTTCCCCTCTCTATAGGGATATGTATTCCTATTCCTTTCCATTCCTTTTTATATTCCTTTATAACTTGTACTTTATACAAGTGCTGTTCCCCACAGTTCTGCTCACTTCATGACTTTTCTTTTGTTTCATTGGAAAAATACTGGATGCTGATCTCTCTTCCTCACTCTTCCAGGTGGTGTACATGGGGACACTCAAGAAAGTCTGCATAAAGTGTTGAAATAGATTAACTAAACTGTGTTAAACTTATTTTGTGGCTCTTCTGAGTGATTTAAAGAGTACCTTTGTGGCTGTTCTGAAAGTGGTCAGTGCTCAGTCCAGCTGTGCCAGTACGAGGCAGTGCTGTCCCTGCCCAGCCCTCTGCGGCACTGGGGGCGATGCTGGGTGCCATGCACTCAGTGATGTGAGGGGGCTTCTCCACTGTGTCTGACCCAGCCCTTAGTCGCAGTGCTGCCTTTGAGGTGCTAAAAGTGGACTGGAGTGGTACAGCAGAGGTGCCTATCCATTCTGGCCATCTGCTGCCTGGGTGATCTTTTCCAGTCAAGACAGCATAGACTGTTAGAGGCAGCAACATTTGAAACTATACAGCTGTTTTCTTGGTGCACATGATGTGTGCCATAACCCTTTTTTAGTATTTCAGTAATTGTAATTTAGTTGAAAATCTTAAACTAATGCAGAGAGTATGACTACATGAACAAGTTACAGCAAGGTAGTCCAGGGTGTGGATTTACTCTGCATTAGGTCCTCTGTAGTATCTGCTCACCTGCATGTTTTTATTCTGCAGAAAATGCATAGTCTTTTGATATCTCACTCCTTAATTGGGTGAGATAAAATTGTCCTATTTACTATCAATAAAACTGGACAGCTATTTCATTAATTTCCAAGTGCTTTACATTGTTTCTGAGAGTGATTTCATTAAAATGAATGTGACTAAAGTGTCAGTGTAATAATCACAGTATAGTATTGGGTTTTTCTGACTGGTACCCATATGCTGAGCTTGTAGAACAATGCAGCCTTTTGGGTACAGTCTTCCTACGGTGTCTGTCTAGTTTAGGCTTTGGCATGCAAGAAGCACTTCAGTCTAACAAAAAATTTTGTTCAGAATTGAAGGTGTGTCTCTTTTCATCTTACTAAAATAAGATTTCAAGATGTTAAATGTGTTGATAGCTTTGGGATTTTTAATATTAGGAACATTGCAGCCATTAAATCTTTATCAAAACTATTATTGCCTCCAGTAAAGCTTCCCTAGACTTTAATCTTGGTCCTAAGTTTGTGACTGTTCTCAAAATTGATGTTGCAACTATAGGGAAGAATTGCAGCTGATGAGCATAGACTATACAAAATATGGGACAGAGTTACAGGAAATATCAAGTGCTCTGATGCTGTGTTCTGAAATCCAGGGATTTTCTCAAAGGCATTTTGTTGCACAGTAAACTTTTCAAAAGTCGTGATCTGGCTTTGAGTAACAGGACTTGAGTGTCTAGTCTGTTTATGCAGTTTGAAAAAAGAAACTAAAAATTTCCACAGGGAGTTTGTTTGCATTTTAAGCACTTCATTTCTGTGAGAACGTCTAAAGAATTATTGACAACATCAACAGTGAGGTAAATCCTAAGACTTGAGGACTGAAAACATAGATATTTTATCTAGTAAGGTGAGGCAAAATTGCTGTAGCAAGGACAGTTGTGTCTTACTTTAAGAGAGTGGTATGTGTTTGGAGTTGTTTAATTTCAAAAAAATAAAAATTAAAAAAATTAGGGCCGCTTGACCTGCCACTGTTTAACATGTTCGTGTTTTTGACGTGAATCACAAAATGTTTGTCAGGAATTGGCAGTATCTCACAGCCATTGCATGTCTATGCAGGTTGTTTTTCATTTTTTAAAAGGGCATAATTGTTGAATGGAAAAATATTATAATTAGTTCTGAACTACTTCAGATTTTGTTTTCAGCACGTAGAACCTTCTTCTCAGCTATTCTTCTGTGTTTTTTTCTTGACACAAATCTTTCATTTGCTTCCAGCTTCCTTCTCCTCTGCCCACGTTCTGTATCTGTTGATCTGCCTTTTGCCACTTCTTTAACATTACTCATATAACCTTGACTCAGCTTTGACTTTCCTGAAATACTCCTTTATCTCATCTTCACAATCTTAATTATCACTTCTTCCTTTGGCCTTTGTAATTTTGAGTTCTGTGGCTGGTACGGGTAGAATGCTGTGTTTCATAATTGACCCCCATGTAGGAAAAGCTCACACATTCCAGGTAGAGTGACTCTCCTCTGTTTCAGGTTCCCATTAACAGTACCATGCTCATACAAAAACTTTATGGACTCATTAAAACTTGGTCTCTAGATTATGAATTCAGTAACACTCCTTACTGTGGTGGTTCTGCCTCAGAAACAATGTTGAGACTGACTTTTCTAAGGGTTTTGTTTCCCAAAACAGCTTTTCTGTGTTTCGCAACTCAAAATTATGTCTACTAAATTTTCTTTCTCTCCCTCTTCTGGCTTTTAGCTTCCATTAGTAGCCTTATGTATGAATATGGTCATGTATGTTTAAATTGCTACAATCTGTAGTTATTATATATCTTAGTTTTTATGTAATTCTTCTAATGCATTTGGAGGTCATTGGGAAAATAGTTAAAAAAATAAAAAGGGGTTTTATCCATTTTGGGTTTGGCAGACTTTTTTTTTTTTTAAATAGCAAGTAACTTTTTTTGCCAGTACACTTAAAAATTGAAAAAAAAAATTGAACTTTCCAGAAGTGTTTGTGTTATTTATAGTATATGTATTACTGACTACAGGGTATTTGGAGGTGTCAGACTGACCCCTTATCATAATTAACTAGCTTGCATGAAAGTTGAAAATCTTCAACCACAGACTTCAGTCTAGAATCAGCCTTGATTGACAATTGATTGAAAAAACTTTTAGTAATAGGTGCTGTAAAACTGCAGGCATTCCAAGTCAATAATTAATCAACCATTTCATGGTATTTGATACAGCACAGCAACTTCAATGTGCAAGAGGGGTCCTGATGATCACTATAAAACTACTGTAAAGCTGCTGCAAATAACTCCAGAGACACTAATAAGTTTGTATTTAAATGTTCATGTGTTAGGTTAAATTTTTCTGAGGTGACTTAATGATTACTTTGTTTTGTGCTGTATGTGTTATTTGGGAAGAGCCTAAGCTTCAAATGTTTTTAACAGACTCTTACATCTTGTCTTAAGCTGGCTTATCTAAAATATTTAAGCATCACCTGTTAATATCCTGCCAAGAAATGCTTTTTGGCTTGCATTAATGAGGACAAGTAATACTAATACCTGATGTATTTGTTCATGAAAGCATCTCTTAACATAATTGTCTTCTGATGCATTTTTATTAAGTAGTAAAATAAAAATGAAGATTCTGGCATTATACTACAGAAACAAATTTTAAGACTCTGAAATGCCATGTTGTAGCAGTATGTTACACTATATAAATATTTTTAATGTACTTTCTTTCTCCCAAAAATAGTTCTTGTACACTTCTGAAGAAAGGAAATAAACAACTTGCTTCTTGTGTAACTTATACTGGCCTAGTTGCCATCACTGTTTACTCAAACATGTTTTTTTCTTCTGTTTACATTCATAAATCAAAATGTTTTTAGGACAGAAGATTAGTATTTTGCTTTAGATACTGGGCAGCTTCTAATAAACTGTAGTCATTTCCATTAACACTTCAAGTCACTGTATCAAGTATGCTCAATACAAACACTTTTCTTTATCTACCTAGGTTATTTTAAATTTAAGGGCTGAAAAGCTTCCATATGTACTATAGAAGCCTAAATGAAATACTCATTGAGTGTCATCACCTCAATCTTGTGTTGATAAACACTGTAAGATATTGGGTCAGGTGGATAAACTCATTATTAATCTGGAGAGATTTTGTCACTGAATCTTCTGCACCTTACTTTACATTTCTGTCATCAGTGTAGTCTCTAACCTGAGGAACTTCTTGCTCTGCGACTTGCAGGTCAGAGTATAAGAATGTTGTCTTGGAGGAATGTTATTGTGGCTGAGCTGGGGAATAGGAACTCAAAGCCCTTTAGCTGCTCTACTTGCCTGTGAGCACGCTTTTACCGGTGGCATTGTGTAGTAAATATAAGATATATTCATGCCTTCATGAAAAGGAGCAGGTTCCTTAGTGCTGACTGCAAGATACCACATGATAAGAGCGTGCCCAGGGCAGTTACCTGCATGTTGGTGGAGGTGCTGACAGCTCCTGCTTTCAGTTAGCCCAATTTGTTCCTCCAGCTTCATGAATATCTAAGGGTACTCCAAAAGTGTTACTCTGCATGTGAAAATGCCCATAGCAAATACTAAGAATGTCACATAACTGTTTAATGGATGTGTTTATGAACAATTTTTAAGCGGGATCTTACTCATTAATACTATGGAGAAGTATGCTGTTGAAAACCTACTCCTTTTAGTTATTCAGGCAAATGTGTGAGGGGTCCTGGCACTTCCCACTAGAAGTGCAACATGAGCTCTTTGTGGCCAGAGTTTTTAGGTTGAAAAACAGGTTGTCTAAATTCTTGTGAAATTTTTGGCCCTCAAACACGATGTCATTGCTAGTAAGGGATTCATAGGCTGAAAGGAGGAAGCAGCATTACACCATCTCTGAAGTGATGGTGTTGAGTTAGGCACCTTCCTTGCTTGTGTCCAGCATACTTTGCCTCAGCATCTACAGAATCTTTATTTTGAAATTTTGGAGGTGCTGGTTTGAAATGAATGGCTGCAAGTATTCTGTGGAAAGACTCTTCTGAGTAAGTAAGTGATGTTTTTCCACATGAAAACCTGGAAACTGGATTAACAATTAGGCAAAAATACTCGTGCCCAGGGTGGCAGGGAAAATAACTATTTAAATCCTTTGCTTCCAGCTTGTCTTGGGCTGTGACAATTGATACTAAAACACAAATTACAAATGTCATTTTTAAAGTGAAACTGTTTGATTTTCAATAACAGTTTTTAAAATATAAATATTTATCAAGCTGTGTAAATGTGGTATCTGAGAAAGGAATGTATTTTTCTTTTCCAAGGCAAGAAAATTTAGCAATTGTGGACTATACATACAGTAGCTAAGTAACTGGGATAAATGCTCAAGAGTCTTAAAATATAATTTGTGGTCTCCATAATTTTTTAATTGGCATATTAAATCTTAACTTTAAGTAATTTTCCTTTTCTTCAACCAATTCCAGGTTTTCAGTCTATATTCAGAGCCTTTTTTTTCCCCCCTGTTGCTTATATACCTTTCACAGCCTTCTCCAGCTATGCCTGTGGCTGCAGAAGCCATCCTTGGTCTCTGTCCCTTGCTCCTCCCAGTTTCAATGTTTTCTGTGTCAGTCTTTGCTTGAAAGAGCCTCTCTGATTACTGTTCTCCAAGTGCTCTCCCTCCCTGAAACAAAAGCCCTGAGCTGTGTCGGTGCAGTTGCTCTGTCTCCCTTACACATCGTGTGCTGCTCTCTGTTCTCTCCTGTGTTTTGTTGCTGTACTGGCCTTTCCCAGACTCAGGCTTTCCAAAGCAAGAGCTATTTTTTGGTCCTTTAGATATTGTGCCCTTTGTGCAAGAAAAGCTGCATAAACAAACAATGAAATACTTGAATTGGGTTGTTGTGTGGGCAGTGTTCACTCATGTTTGGAATAGTAGTATTCCAGATCTATGCCTTTCAGTTGTTTATGGTAATTTTGGAAAGTACATAATGTATTGAAAGGGTTCGTGCTTGTTCCTGCCTGGCCTATTAGAAAATTATTTTAATCAGTAGAAAGCCTTCTTAAACACATATGACCTTTAATTTATGTGAATAATTGTTGTGATGAAATGCTTTCAAATGGTTTTTAGTTGCTGATAATTCTGAATTTGTGCTGATTTAAGGGTTAGGTCTTCAATTCTTCAGGCACATCAAGACCATCTAGGCCGTAATTGTTACACTGGATTTATAATGATTGGAGCTTATACTACAAAAAGAACACCATAAAAATTTGAATCCCAGCTGAACATAAAGCTCTTTTCTCTAGCATTTACTGATAAAATGAGAAAAAAGGGAATACAGTACTATTCTAAATTTTACAGTGTGCATTTGTATTGAGAAACATTACCAAGGCATCATGACTGTAAACACATGCGGGTGTGCTACTTAGTATCTGTTAATCTCATCTCTGATAATTAATTTATTAATTAATAACACACATCTCATCTCTGTGTGGGAGTAAGGGCAGGTAATGAATACATCAGGCTTCATAAAATAAGTAGAAATACTATAGGAATCTATCTGCAAACATAGCCTTTGTTACCTCTTTCTGACTTCTTCTGCTGCAAGAAAAGAGCCTAAAAAGGTTTCAGAGAATCATCCTATCACCTTGTTGGTGCTTTACTAACTTCGTAATATTGAAGTCTAATACTGAATACTGCTATAGCAGTATATCAGGAAATGTTTTGCTGTGCCTCCTGGGAGGTTCACTGCCTCATAAAATCTCATCAGTGCCTTCTCATCCAAGGGAATTGTTGCAGTCCCAGTTGTGACAGAGTACCTTGTGCAGATGAACAGGTTGTTGGCTCAGGGGTGAACACTGCAGCTACCCAGGGACCCTGCTTTAAGGAGTGCAGTAATGGAGATGTGGGATGCAGAGGTAGGACAGCTCTTGAGATGGTGTGGGGATTCTGCTCTCCTGTTATCTGTTTAATGTTGTGAAACAAGTGCTCTTCTGAGTAACAGTGGAAATGAGTACCTGTAGCATGCTGTGGGCTTGCTGCATTTTCTGGTTACTTACAAGACTTCATAGCTGCTTGTTTAGGCCAAGACACCTTCAGAAGACCTCCAAGAGAAGACTAGGAGCACAAGCTTCCCTAACTTAATGTTACAAGACTGGGTCTAAAATACAATGTTTGCTGAAGAAGCTGGCCATTGATGCTTGTCTTCTTAAAAATCAGAGTATTCATGAGCCTGAGGATCTCCCAAGAGTCAGGAAGCTGAGAAGAGAACTTACAGGGATAAGGAGAGATTTAATATAAGTCCTGAGGTGAACAGGGTGATAGTGATAAACTAGGAAAAAAGTTTCTGTTAGGATGGGTTTCAAAAGTTATGTTTCATTTAGCTTTGTTTGTAATGCATGTGTCAACTGAAGAGTGGTACTTTGTCTGTCTGCTTTCTTTGGGGCCTGTAGTTGCTTTTTTTCAACTGCAAGACCTGGGGTTGTGCTGCCTCAAGAGATAGATGAGTAAATAAATGAATAAAAATGGTAACTGGATGGTGAGTTTAAGACCTTAAGGCTCAGAGGACTGTTAAATCCCAGTCAGTATTGCTGTAGGCATAAGGCTTGTATTAGGGTGATAAAATTTCTCCTTGAAACCTGAAAACTGATCTGCTGGACAAACCATGAGGAAAAACGGACACTTAACCTAGCCCTGGAAATAGCAGAACTTGGGAACTTGGTTTAAGAAGATGCTCCAAGAAAGACTATATATAAAGATTTGGGTTACATTATAAATCACTGATCTAGATTGTTTCCACACAGAGAAGAAGGTTGATGTTATATTATAACAGGCATTTGAATTACTCATGTAGGTAAGGGTTAGTTTTAGTCTTTAGACTTAACATGAAGGAAGGAGGGGAGAAGATGAGACTTTGCTTTTTTTATCCTTGAAATAATGAGCATAGAAAAACAGCATATGTGAAAATGGATTAAAAATGTAGCTCAATGCTACAAAATTACATATGTAATAGACTGAGAAGAGCTAATAAAAATACATTAAATATTATTAGACATAAACCTTTGATTGTTAAAGTCCTGTAAAATTTAATGTTCTTATTGCTGTTCTAAATCTTGCCAAGTTGATACTCCAATAACAAAAAAAATGTATTCTATAGTTCTGAGTCCTTTTGGCTATATTTCCATGTCCCTATGCAGACAAAAAGGGACTCGTTAGGACCCACTCAGCATGGAAGTAAGCACTTAAGGTAATCATACTACCCTATTCTTTTCCTCCTTTGAAATTTCCATTAAAGGGCTTTTAGTATTTCACCCTAATTCAGTCAATCTGAGCTATCCAAGAGGAAGCTTGTTTGTAATGAAAATGGGTTACATTTGTATCTATTTATTTGGTACTATATTACTTATTGCAGTCAGAAAAACTTTGTTAATTGTTTAACTCTACCAGACTAGTGGGGGAATGGAGGAATTGGAGTTTTACTGCCAAATATACTTTGTGAAAGGCAGTTAAGAAAATGATTTATGATGGTGTCACCAGTCTCACTTTCAGTCATTTATTTTTGATTGGATAGTGGCTTCATCCTCCAGTCTTAATAATCCTACTAAATCAAGAGTTGTCAGAATATTGTATAAAACAAATACCAAGTTTTGGCTGTGGTGGAATTTAGTGCTGCAGCTGCAAGAATTACCAGTTATGCTATCTAATTTCCATGCTGCTGTCACAGAAACAAAGAAATGCAAGGAACAGGTGAGAATTGCGTCATGTCATTTCCCCTTCTCTTAAATTCTAGTCCTAAGCTTAGTACAGGCATAGGATTTCTTATGTTAGTGTTCTGTCAAACTTACTGTCTCCTGGCTTTTGCCCTTATGAAGGTGAAGAAAATAGTAGTATTGGTAAAGTTTCACATGTACACATATCTTCTCAGCTTATTTGCCTTTGGGTTATTATTCTGAGTAAAGATTACGTATGAAGAATGTGTAATTAGAACTTGATGGCAGAGATGCAAAGACTTGGCTTGACCACAGTATCTTGGGGCATTTAGGATGTATTTTAAAGGCCTAACAGAGAAAGAGTTTGACTGTGCTTTTATAGATCAAAATTTGTCCCCTCTGGGTTTTTTTGGGGTTTTTTTGGTTGGTTGGTTTGTTGTGGGGGTTTGTTTGTTTGTTTGTGGGCTTTTTCCTTGGTCTTTGTTTTTGTTTTTTGGTTTTTTTTTTTTTTTTTTTGGGGGGGGGGGTTGTTTTAATACATTAAAAGCAGAGCATTCTTCCAAAATATTCCTGAGATGAGTCTTTCTTCTGTTCCCAAGTGTGGTGGACATCTCACTGTTCAGAAATAGGGTAGCAGAGGTTGGATAATCTTTCTTGTCCAGTGCTATGCTTGGTTCACCCAAAGAGCTCAGGCAAGGTCTAAAGACAAGGCCCTAGATGGCTGCTGGGTGGTTTCATGGGAATTTTGCTGGAGTGTGTACTGCAATGTGTTGAAAATCCCAGGGACAATGTGAATTCAGCATATTATTTGAACATTTGCTTTATGACCTTTTATTTTTCATTGAAAATTTATGATCATATTTTTCTCTTTGTTTCTGACTTCCCCCTTCTTTGTCCTTCTCAAGGTTGCATGTAACATTTTAAGTTCAAGTATGCTATTGCAGCACTAGTAACAGCAGAATGCTTTGGATAATGTTGCATAGCAACATAAAATTTAATTTGTGTCAAATGTTTTGGCATTCTCCTAATGTGACTTTTTTCATCCTTTTCTTTTTCGCTTAAATTGCATTACCATTGATTGGGGTGAAACTATTGGTACACTGGTACATTGTGAAGATTGTTTTAATTAAAGCAATGCCCAGTATCCAAAATTGTCTGTAGTCTTTGTTTTTGTCTTGCACTAGTTTAACACCGTCAGCCATAAGAAACCTGAAATGGTGTGTGAAAGAAGACAGTTTCATTTCTGAACTTTCATGCAGCCCAGAATTATATTCGCTTTTTGTGATTACTCTCATTTCATATTCCCCTTGTGTTTACAGTCAATTTTCCAATGACATAAGTGTAACTATATTATCCATTGGTTAACCAGGGAATAGAGTTGGTGTATAGTCTTTTCCTGTTTCAACAATGATCAAAGCACCTTGAGTTTATAACTCAAATATTTTTTTCTAGAAATTGCCTACGAAACCATTGTTCCAAATGGATTTTGAAGCAGTGTTCTTATAAGGAACATGGACACTTTGGCCATTTCTATCTGGAAGGCCTAGATAGAAATGAGGGAGTGAATTTAAAGAAGTAATGTAATTTGAGGTATATGCTTAATTACATCTCGAGAGAACATCTGACTTATGAAAAATGAAGTCAAACAGAGACACGAATATTCTACCTCACCACTGATTTCATTGTGTTGAGGGTGGTTATATATGAGAGTAACTGAAGGAATAACAACTTAATTAGAATGTGCTTTTCTATGTGATTATGTGTGATTTGGTTAAAACGAAGACAGGAGTGGAAAAGTGTGTCTTTCCTTTTGATAAAATACTTTTGCAGTGAGTGTGTTCTAGAGACTGGACTTCCAGGCTGATGCTGTTATCTCAGATACATTTTCCTGGTGTTGAATGTGTGGCCCTGGAGCTGTTCAGCCAAAAGTTCAGTAGGGTTGGTTACAGCAGGGTGACAGAGTTGGGTCTGTGAGTATTAGCTGTGCTACCACTGTGACTTGACAGCATGAGTGGTTTGAGGGAACTTGAGCTGTGGGGGTTGTAGAAAAGGTGAAGCTTTCTTAAGGGGAATGCAGAAGGAGGAGGGCAGACAGATCCATGTTTTAACCAGAGACATTTTGATTAGGTGATGGGAAACAATTTTTTGGTCAGACAGTGCCAGGTGTTCCCACCAGAAGGGCTTGGTAACCTCCAGGGTTGGAGACTTGCAGCTCCCTTGGTCGTGATATTGAGCAATCTGATGCAGCTTAAAATTTGCCTCTGTTTTGAGCTGCAAAAACATTCAGATGACTTCCAGAGGTCCTGTCCAGCTCAAAGCATTGTATGATTTTGACTGATTCTCCAGAGGAGTATCCAGATTCTTGGGCTGTTAAAATCAGTCTGTAATGAAGCTTGTGTAGTGACAATTTTGCTTTAGTTAAAGGCTAGATCACCTTGTGCTTAATTCATGGACTGTTTTTTAAAAATGTATGCAGATCTACAGTTGCACTGGGGCCAAAGTTGTTTCTTTCTGTTTTCCTTTACCTTTTGTTTTTTTCTCAAGTTTTATGAGAGTATAGAAACATGAAAAAGTTTCTTTGCTAACTAACTTCCATATGAGAACAGCACATTTCCCTTTTCAACACATAATGAATACAAGCAACGAATGTGTTTAACTGAGGTCTTTACCTAAGGTATTCCAAAGAAATATTTCTGGTATCTTTTGTACAGTTTGTTCCTACTCCTAGTTAGTAACATATTTTACCATCAGTCTCAGGTAAATTTTGCAAATGTAGTTGCTATTAGAATTCATGGTAGCTGGAGTTAAGTGACTATTTTGACCATATCAGTTCAGCTGCTATGAAATACATATGTCACTACTATAATCTAATAGCATGGTTTGGGACTGAATATGCAGTTTCCGTATCTCAGAATCCCACAAGAGCATTTTTTGGCACGTGCTTCCATTTCTTTATGTTCTGTACACATTTAATTTTAAAATTATTTTATATGGACCAAAAGTGGCGACAAAAAGTTACTGTGCATTTGTAAATGTTTCTGATGTCACTAATATTCCTCTTATGGTACTAAAATTAATTTCATGAAGTTTTATAAGAACACAGTCTGGTGATGCTTAGCTGTAAATTCTGTGTACCATTTTATAGTGGTTTGACCTGGGTTGGACAGGGGAGAGAAAATAGAAAACGAAGTGTTGATGAGGTGAGAGGACAGGGAGAGATCACTCACCAATTGCCATCACAGGCAAACCAGATGTAACTTAAAGAAATTAGTTGTATTCATTCCCAATCAAAACCAGAGGTGGATAATGAGAAGTAAAACAAATCCTAAAACCACATTTTCCCCCACCCCTCCCTCCTGCCTGGGATTAACTTTATTACCGATTCTCTACCTCTCCCCACACAGTGGCACAGGGAGATAGGAAATGGGGTTAGCAGTGAGTTAATCCCGTGTTGGTTCTGCCACTGTTTCCTTCTCAGGGAGGGGAGTCCTTCCTCTGCTCCATCGCCATGTCCCTCCCACAGGAGACACTCCTCCATGAACTTCTTAGAGGAGTCTTTCCCACGGGTTTCAGTTTTTCACAGACTGCTCCAGCATGGGTCCTTTTTTTTTGGGGGGGGGGGGGGGGGTGTTCCATGAAGTGCAGCACTTCATGAACAGGCTGCCTCAGCGTGGGTCCCCATGGGATCACAGGTCCAGTGGCACAACTGTCTTTTGTGCATCCACTTGCTCCAGTGTGGGCTTCTCAACAGGCTACAGGTGGATCTCTGCTCTACTGTGGATCACCATGGGCCTCAGGGGGACATCCCGTCTCACCATGGTCTGCACCACAGGCTATAAGAGAATTTTGGCTCCAGAGGCTGGAGCACCTCCCACCCCTCCTTCTTCACTGATCTTGGTGTCTGCAGAGTTTCTCCCATATATTCCTAATCTTCTCCACTCTGACCTCAATTACTTCTGTGCAATAACTCTTTTTTCCTTTTAAAATCTGTTATCCCGGAGGCACAAGCGCTCTGCTTGATGGGATACAAGCATTCTGTGGTACTCTTTGTTTCCTGTGTAGTCTTTTATTTACTTAATATATTTACCTCTATTTTTTTTCCTCTCCTTTTCAGATTTTAATAAGTTCTGAGTTCAGTTGAATGATCTACTATTTCAAAGCATTTTGTATGCCTTGTGATTTTGCTGACTCTTTAGATCATGTGCTGTAATGGTCAATTTTGTTTGACCTTTTGATAATTTGATAATATCTGTATTATTACATTATTGATTCAAATGAAACTATAAATATCTTGATAGGATTTGTTAATGATATTACTTTCTGTCTTGGTTGAGGGTAAATTTGGGGAGAAACTTTTAGGTGGGGTCCCTCTAGAAAGCAAAGCTAACTGGCCCCTCCCCCAGCTGGTTTAGGAAAAAAATTTTTTTGGAGGAAAGTGGAAAAAAATTGTTTATTTAATAAGCGAAGCACTTTCTAGTACAACAAATGAGCAATAGTAAATAACAAAACTTCTTGTTGCTCTGAAGAGATGATGAATTTAGAAAGGTTTTTTTGTGGTCTGTAGTTTGGCGCATTCAGTTGTTCTCAGTCCCTCTGGTGCTGGGATGTTGGGCCCAGGCCAGGCACGGTGGGTCACAGGTTTGAGCTCTTGGTGCTTTTTTGGGTTTCTAGTCTAGAGCAGGTTTAAATAGTTTTAAGGAAAAGGAAAGGATAAAAAAAACCCCCACAGTTCGGAGAACTTCTTTGCTTTGACTAGTCATAAACGAATGAAAAGCAAAAAAGAGCTCTGTCCTGCAGTCTGCACTGCAGACAACACAGGCTGTGTGAAGGTAAGCTGAAAACTCTTATCTTATGTTTTGAAAATAACTACTTCAGACATTCTACTGCTTCTCTTTTACTATCAGATCTAGTTTTAAAGGCAAAACTTATTTTTTAGCTAAACAGACAAATGGGGATACAATTCAGCATTCACTCAGGACACAGAATAGAGAAATAGTGGAAGAAAATTATATTGATTACAAATCTAGGCCAAAAATGTTATGAAATATGGTTGGGTTTTTGTAACATTAAAGATAAAACTGATAAAATACCAAGCTGAAACTGATGCTATGTAATCAGAGTAGTGACTTCCCTATGAGTTTGCAGTGTATAAGGCTAAGGAGAAGCAGATGTGAAGATATTTTACTCTATATGGTGTACTTTTGTCTAGTACTTCAGTATCAGAAAAATGTTGACCAAACAGTTTTCTGTAAAAAGAGAAGTGGGGATAATAATTTTCCTACATACATTTCAATATATGGAAGATTTTACGTGGAAGTGGTAATGATTTGGATGTCTGCAGTGCATAATAAAATCTTCTAAGAACCTTTAATTTTTTAAAATTAAATTTAATTAGCTCAATTATTAGCAACAGTGTTAGTACCTCTGTGCCAATTTTATTGATCTGAGCGTAAAGTCTGGGTTTGAACAGTGTTGGTCTAAGGCAGGGAAGTGCCTACGTGTCCTTACAGATGAGAAGAACAAGGGCTTTGTTTGCAAATTTCAGTGAACAGTCAGCATCTCCTCCTTAATCTTGAACTGAGAGGCTCAGTGGTCTTTGGAGTAATGCCTGCAGAGTGGAACACTGCCATCTCACTCAGGACCTTTGTCATTTGGAGAGCAGCATGCTAAAAGCTGATACAAAAATACTATTGCTCTCCTTTTGCTTGTGAAATGAAAGTGTCTCTGTGTATCAACACTGTGCTGTTTATGATTGTTTTTTAAAATAATGGAGACTTGAAAAGACCTCATCACAAGGCAGTGTCAGTAACTGTGGGGAGAGCTTTTATCTGTAAGGCTTGCTCTTTTACAATACAAGCCTCCTAATTTGAGATTATTCTTTGTCCAGTGACATATTCCAAAAGGGAAACACATTTGTTTGAATACAAACAATAAAGAATGGTGTATGGTAAGTGGTATATCCCTATGGACATTTTCTCACAGGACTGTAATTCTGCACCAAGTCTCTTATGAATTGTGTCATTGCTGTACTTAAGGAGATAACAACAACCATTAAAACTGAAGTATTACCATCTATTGTTATATTGTTGTTCCTGTTTTGAAGTGTTATACTCTTTTAATACCATAGATGATTTCTTTTTTCACCCTTTATTCTATTTTACTGTCTAAATATTAAAAATTAGAAGTGCATCTTCAGATGGATGTCTTTATGACTCCCAGTCGTGACACTTATAGTATTTGTGAAAACACACTTGTTAGTCCAACATTTTCATTTCTTACCCACCAAGATTTTTTAACTGCTTTGTTCCCTCTCCCCCACCAATGTAGAAAAGTAAACGTTATTATCCGTGCTTATTACTTGTAAAGAACCTATTGTAAAGACTCATTAAGAATCATCACCATCATCTTCATCCCTTTCTGCAAGTATTTCAGATTTTTTCTTCAGTTGTCTGTTGCTGTTGACCTTGCTCTTTTTGCAAATGTTTTTTAGACAGTCAAACCTCAACCGAATTTCTCAGCAGGGATTTTCCTGTTCATTTTTATAGCTTATGTTAAATGAGAGACTCCTAATTCTTACTGTTTCTGTTGTTCCTATAGCAACTACATAGGGGGAGATGCAGAAGCATCACTTTGCTTCCCAGCTGGTGTTTGTGTTCTCAGCAAGGGGGGAAGAGTCTAAGGAAAATACAGTAATAATTAGGATGTAACTGGTTGAAAAGTGTACTGCTTGTTAGGCTGTCTCAACCTTTACTCTAGAGGAGTTAGTTAATGGTTTTAAGCAGGGCTTCTCAAACTTTCTTTATTAAAATTCCGTCCTCTTGGATAGAGACATGATTTACTGTAAGTATGTGCCAGCTTTTGGTCTTTTAGCTGCTGCTTGGTTCTTGATGGTTCATTCCAGCTAAAATTTACCCTGTTTTCTTCATAAAGTAAATGCTAGCAGTAGGATTTGCGTCAGGAACTAGACTGATGTTTAGGACTTGTATATAGCCTGAACATACACGAAGTGTGTGGCTTTTTGATTTGTGCTTTTTAATCTGATTTTTGCAGCTGTCCAGTAACTATAATATACTACACTGTAGTTTAATGTTGACTAAGTGAAGTGACTATCTTGGAGTAAAATGTTTTGAAATTTAAATGCTGCCTTTTCAGAGATTACTAAGGACTAAGGCAGAACTAACATGTTCTACCTTCTCCAAAAAGCGGAGGTTGTTTGAATTCTCCTTTAGTAGTCCTTTCTCTTACCTCTAGATGGAAACCTTCATGACTTAGTTTCCTGAGGATCTCTGATGCCAATTTACTCCCTCTGAAGTAAACCAAAATCTTTTTTCCATACCTGAGCATCTGAAGCAAGGCTGCTCTGCCTTGGTGCCTCTTGTTTAGCCAAGCACTACTGCTCTGTGAGAGTTGTGTTTCTCTCACCAGGGTATGTGCATTGTGAAGACTCTGGGGAGAGTTCTCCCCAGAATAATAATAAAAAGTCAAGCCATTATTATATAAAATAATCCCAATATTTGACCTATATTTTAAGCTCCTCTGAAACTGTTTATTTTTATTAAATAAAAATTCATGGACACAGGGACTGGATATCATATATTGCATCTCAAGAAGGTGGGTCCCATCAGGTTTAGCATATGTACATCAAAAAGCCTTTCCTAGCCAGAACAGTTCTGATTATCAAGAGGAACTCAGAAAGTGCTGATTAGTAGATAATCAAGTGGTTAATTTGCTCATGTGGGAAATACGAAGTTGAGATGTAGGCTTCTTGTTATTTAAGGAACAGGTTGGAACCTCTTGGATTTATGTAAAAATTTTTTGTTTGTTTGTTTTCTGTGCCAGCTGGCTGGTTTTCTTTTCTGTCCAAGAATGTAAATAGAGTTTTTTCTCCCAGCCAGAGAGTTTGAAGGAAAGGCCGCGAGACTTTTCATTATTTCTTCATAATTTATTTTTTCTTATCATTACATTCTGTTCCTGACCTGCAAAGCTCTTCAGTGCAGGTCAGTTCACAGCACAAAACTCCAAATACCAAAGCTAACTACAAAATGCACAAATGCCCAATGCCTAACTACAAAGTGCAAAAAGCTTAATGTCAAATGCCTAATGTCAAATGTTCCCACCCTCAGGGTGGCGTGGATATTTATTCTACATTCTACGTAATCAGTATTTATAATTCTACTTCAATAACTGTTATCTATGTTAGAAGGTTAGACTCTATTCTAAGCCAACTATAATGTGCCACCTCACAGCAGAACATGGAGGCAAGGAAGAAGAAGAAAGAAACCCAAAAGCCATGTGCTTCCTCCATCTTCTCTTCACCTGCTTACCATCCTAAAACCCCCATATATCTAAAATTCTCACCCTGTGATAAAACTATGCACTAGTCTGCTATTTATTACGCACTCTTAAAAACCCTGCTTCATTTCAGAGCTTAAAAGCCCTTTTTCCATGGACAAAGGTTAAAAACACTCTTTGTCAGAGATTCTAAAATCTCTCAAACATGCAAAGAGATATTCCTCATAATTCCAGACTCCGACAGGAACCAAGACTTCTCACTTCACAGGAAGGTGCCACGAGGCAAGATGTTACTGACACAGTGGGGATCCTGCAGGCATCAGGTTGCCATCCATGAAATCCCTGCTGTCTTCACACTGGTGGTAGTGCCTCAGGAGAAGCACTTGCTCTTTTGGAAATAAGTTTTTAGTTGTATCCTATTTTATTCCTTGCCTGTTTCTCCTGTCCCTGAGTCTCTCAGAGGGCTTCACAAGACCTAATGAACATGACATCTGCTAAGTTTATAAATCAGTTTTTCTCTGCTGGCTGCCTAAGCAGGGCTCCGATCAGTGGATTAAATATTAGAACAGATTTAAATTTTAATCAGAACAACATCTCTTCAAAACATTCTGGCTTTAAAAATACATAAATGGACAAGTCTTTTGCTTCCATAGACTCTAACGTAGTGTATCTCCTGTATTCATGGGACCACTAAGTCTCCTAGGGCTCTGGGGAGTCTTTCTGAGGCTTGAGGGTGCTGAGGCTATTCAATCTCAAGAGAAGGCTCGTGCAGGATCTTATTAATATGTATATGTGCCTGATAAGTGTGACTAAAGAAAACTGAGACAGACTCCTTGCAGTGCTGTCCAGTGGTAGAACAGGAGGCAGTAGATGTAGATATAGTATATTGGTAAACCTTTTTTACTGTGAGAGTAATGAACATTGGAAGTTTCAGAGAGAGGCTGTGAGGTCTCCATCTGTGGAGAAGTTTAAAACCCATCTTGACTCAGGCCTGAGCAATCTGCTGTAGTTAACTCTGCTATGAGACTTGATCTCCAGAGTCCTTTCCAACCTGAAGTATTCTGTGAATATTGTGAATTATGTCAGTAGATAAAATAGTTGGCGATTTTTTTCTGTGAAGAAGTTGCTGTTTGGAGAATATTGTATTGTCGTAGATAAAATGCAGCTTTTGTGAGATGTTTTGAAAATCCTTTCTGCTTAGAGTTTAATTTTTATCCTAGTAAATCTTTTGGAGTTACAATGTTTATTTCTTACAACCTGATTCTTTTATTAGAAACAACCTGACCTATAAAACTGTGCAGTAACAACATTTTTATCAGCTTGTTTCACTTGACAAATAAACTCATTTTTGTAGTGCTTAAAATCCAGTGATTTTAAAATCTGAATGTAAAGGTCTCTTGAAGCATTTTTGGTTCATAGAATCATTAAGATTGGAAAATCCCTTTAAAATCCAGTCCAACCATTAACCTCACACCACCATGTGTAGAGCTAAACCATTCCCTCAAGTGCCAAATCCTTTTTTTGAACACTTCCAGGGGTGGTGATTCTACAAGTTTCCTGGACAGCCAGTTGCAATGCCTGCAGCTGCAGCTTTGCAGCCACTTTTCCCCAGCCTGCAGCACTGCATGGGATTGTTGTGACCAAGGGCAGGACCCAACACTTTACCTTGTTGAACCTCATACAATTGGCTTTGGCTCATCAATCCAGCAAACTCATCATACTCAACTCTGAATCAAAGTTGCTAGGCAAAAGTTTAGGAAGAATTTCATCAAGAAAACCTGGAGTTTTTCTCTCTGGGTTAGGACAATTGTATCCATATGATTTCTAAAAGAGGTAGAATGTAGTGTGACCTTGCATGCATCTCTTGCTGCCTGGTTACTGAATATGTAGAAAGTGATTATTCTGTTCTCCGGAATATTCAATTCAGGATAATACATAAATGTACAACCAGAGTTTGACAATTGCCTTGAGGTGTTGATTTTATTATCATTAAATATTAGCTAAGAGCAAGCATCATCTTTCTCTTTCCTAGATTTGCCGGTGATTGTTTGCACAAGGTCAATTGAAATGGCTCATGTTTTCCAAGAAGGGAGTGCATATTGCCTCTTGAACGGTTCCAGTATATGTTGGGGAATTAAAAGTCAGTGATGGTGTTGAGAATTACAGATTAAAAGAGGAAGAATAAAAGAGGCATCTGGAAAGATAGGCAGTGGTTGAAGCCGGGGAAGAAACAGTATTAGCCCTGGGGATGGGGTGGAAAGAGCAGCTTCCTGGAGGAAGGACAAGGAATAGATGAAGTAGGGTGCTTTTTTGTTTGTTTGCTTGCTTTTTCAGAAAAGCTAAAGATGTGTGATTTTGAGCCAGATTAGTAACCTCTGAGTGTCTTATTTCAGGTATATAGTGGAAAGGAACTGAGAATTTAAGTGAGATTCTGACACTGGTTTTCTGGATATCTTTCTTGAAAGATATCTTGAAAAAGTCCTGCTTGAGCAGACCCTTCTGCAGGCATTAAGGATTTAAATATAATTATTTGGATGAACATTCCAGAAATTCTGCTTTGAAGCTTTGTTATGCATCTCTTCATTCAAATCTTCTTTTGACTTCTACTGAAAACTTAATGTTTTCAATCTTGTTTACTTTTTTACAGCTGTTAACACAATAGGGCAAAAGCTTCCAAGGAATGACTATTGATGTCTGAGGGAACCTAGATCCTAATTGCAGAACAATTGCTGTGATGTCATGTGCAGATTTTATGTGGTGTTCACAAACGGCTGGTTGCAAACAAATAGGCTGCAGAAAATGCCTGTAAAGGTTTTGTTCTACTTGTAAAGCTGCTGTCTGCACTGTCAAAAGCTTTTGGGATGTAGCTGTGTGTGAATGCTCCTGTTCAAGAGAATTCTCATAGCATGAAATCAACTTGGTGGAAGAAAAGTGCTTTTGCCCATGTGATTTTTATATTTCATACACTAAGAACAAGCACAGCTCTAAAAATGTAGTTATATAGGATGAAAACAAGTGTCTTTCAACTGTGCATTTGCATACCAAGATATGGCATCCCTTGAAATAAGTTATACCAGCAAAAGTGGTTCTTGCCAGATTATTGATGTGTAGCATAAAAGTTAGCCTATACAAAGCTTTTCCTCTAGAAGAAAATCTCTCCAGTGAATATGATTATTCTAGTAACAATAGAAATGCACATTTAGTTAAGGATGGCATTTCTTACTGTGAAATGTCAAAGTATATTTCTGTTTTCTAATTGTGAAATTGGAAACTAGAGGTAAAAACTAAATGTCAGCAACATAAATGTATCATAATTTTAGACGTCTAAGGATATTTCTAGAAATGTTTTCATTATAAAATAAATATATGTAATTTTATTATTCTCAAAAAAAAAATCATCAAATGCTGATCAGCTAAAAATTCTGCTTTTGTTTTCCAGAAACCGGCAAACATCCTGGTAATGGGTGAAGGTCCTGAAAGAGGAAGAGTCAAAATAGGTAAACTTCTTGAGAAAATTTAGTTGTGTAGCTAAGAGATTATTGTAATAGAAAAAATGCATCTTCTGTGTAAGATACAAACAGATCTTCAGTATTCTTTGAGTGTATGTGTTTACAACCACTAGTTCAATTTTAAATCTCATTCACTGAGTTTACAGACTTAAATTCCAAATATATTATTAGACATTTCTAAACTTGCTGAGGTTATTGGATGAGACATAAAAGCATCTGTATGAAACAAAAAATAAGCACAGAGAACAGTGGCGATGACCAGGGTTCTTTTGACTTCTACTATGATTAGTTAGCACAAGTTAGCTTTGTTACTTATAAATTATATATTTTTTTTTTACTTTGTGTATAAATAACATTACTGCATATCTTTGTAGAGATCCAAAGGTTTCTTACGCAAAAGGTATTTGGTGTCAAGGTGAATAGCACGTGTAGCTGTGATGGTCTTTATCCAAAATCTAACTGCCTTCTCAGTTTTAGTGATGTGGATATTACCTTTTTTGAATAAATCATGTGGCAATATTCAAGTTTGTGTAAAAGCAAAGTTTCAGATTTGAATTGGGTTTAAAATGTGTGGCTTTGACAGTACACCAAATTTTGTACTTTCCCATCTAGCATTTCTTGCTGTTACTTACCAGGCTCATTCTAAGGCCAGTTTCTGAGTTCAATAGATTGAATGCATAGTTTTAAAATATACCTCCAAAACACTGTATAATGCTGACTGACTCTGGAGCTCATTCTGCCAAATCACGTAGGAGCTATGCCTTGAAAAATAGTGTAAAACAATCTACACTGCAGTCATTTTAGTTTTGCATTTTGGGTAAATGTATAGCAGTCACAAGGACTCACAGCTTTATAACCATGTATAAAAATAAAGGATAAAATGTACATTAGAGACCTACTACTGTTGACTTCAGTGAACCAAGTTTCTGTTACAGTTTTAAAAAATGAACAGGCATCTGTGTTGTGTAAAGTTTTACAATATGATGAAAACACATCAGATGTTATCCTTCATAGTCTTAGGACTATGGAGTAAATGGAATTTAGCCTTAGAAAAATTTGGTCCAGAATTGTTGTAAGTAGTTTTTGTTTTGTTAGAAACTTTGATTTGTAATTTTTAATGTTTTCTGGGCTGTTGTTGTAATTGTTTTTGACAATGCTGTTGAATGTTGATTTATTTGTATTAAAATTTAAATACGCTTCTCATTTTTTCTCCCCATTCCCCAGCTGATATGGGTTTTGCAAGATTGTTTAACTCGCCTTTGAAGCCATTGGCAGACTTGGATCCGGTTGTGGTGACATTCTGGTACAGAGCTCCAGAGCTGTTACTTGGGGCCAGACATTACACAAAGGCCATTGGTGAGTTGTCCTGTAAGAGTTGCCTGCAAGTTCTGTAAGGACAGTAGCCTTATAATAGATAGGATGGTCAGCTGACCAGCTAGTTTTGGGGTTTTGTCACTGAAGTAGTAGCAGTAGCAAAACAGGTTTTGTCATTGCAGTAGTTGCAATACTCAAAAGTATTGAGGACCATACTGTTTCTTTTTTTTTTCAATATTACCTAGACATTTTAAATATCTAGTTTGTTCTGGTTTTAAAACAAATATCATTTGAATTAGTTTATGTGTTTTCTTAATATTGGCTTAGAAATCTTGTAATGTTGTAAACCGTTGAAAGGGAAATAGCTATGGCATTCTTGTAGGGTGTTACATGTCCAGATGCTTCAATGAAATGTGTGGCTTGATAAACAGAAGGCTGGACTCCTGTGCTGTGCATAATCTTCAAATCATTTTTTCCTGATGATTTATGAAGCTCCATGTTTAGGAAACGCTGGTAGCCAGGCTCTTTCCACTCTAGTAAGTTCCAGAAGCACAATCAACCTTGGTGCCCATCTGTTTGGAGAATTAATGCATTGAGGTTCATGGGAGGTCCTGGCTGCATGGCTGGCTTATATACGGAACTGCAAAAGAACGAGTGCCCCTCTGTTAATGGTTTTAAATTGCTCCCATGAATACAGAGGTGGTTTTCTTGGCAGGCATTTTTCTGTTGGAGAAGTTTTTGGAGATACTTTGTGGGTCTTTGTTCAGAGAGTTACAAAATACTGTGCTGTACTGGCGTCTCAGTTTACGTGTTCTCTTGGGTGGGCCAACACTTTGAAGGCGCACAGTGTGGTTTTTTTCAAATAACTCCTGTTTATTCAACTACATATAATTCATATGCAGCAAAAGGTTTGGAGAATGAATGAACTTACACCTGACTTCTGATGTAGACTTGCGCTTCCCATTTCTTTATTGCTTTCCACTTCCATTTGGAATCCTCCAGTGCAGGAATTTATTTTATGCACTCTAGGAAAACTCTGCAGCAAAAGATGAAGTAGCAGAAGTGAGGAAAATCTGATCCATTTCAAAACCGAAAACCTGGTCCAAAGAAAAATACTAATTGCAGACAGATTCAGTCAGGTCAAAAAAAGGGCCCCAGGAGGTCTTGTTCATCCTCCTTGTTCAAAGCAGTGCCCACTATGTATTCTGCTTGGTCTGTTGAGGGGTTTGTCCAGTTACACCTTGAAAACCTATAAGAACAAAGATTCACACCCTCTCTGGACAACCTGTTCCACTGCAAAATCATCCTTGTAGTGATGAATTTTTTTTATACCTAATCACAACTTTTTGGTTTGGTTTATGCTAATAATCTCTTGCTCTCCTGTTGTATGTCATTGTAAGAGCCTAGCTCCATCATCACAGTCACTTCTGTGTAGGCACTGGGAGGCCTGCTCATAGATTCCTCTTCAGTCTGAATAAGCCCATGTCCCTCAGTATCCTCTCCTGGAGCAGGTTCTCCATCTTCTAACCACGCTGGTTACCTTTGCTTCTTGCCTTTGTTACTCTACTATTTCATGGTTGTTACAGTCAAGGCTGTATGATTATCATATTGTACATATCATGTATGTATGATTATCATATCCCCAACCAGTTCTTCCTTCTTCCCCAGCAGCATATCTGAGGGATGACACATAGTTTTACCCCTAAGTCCTCTAGAAATCTTTTCAGCAACCCTGAAGTGACCCTGTTGGTGTTCTGTTTGTTCTCCATGATGTCTCATGGTCTCTTCAACTCTTCCCACAGCTCCTTTTGTTCCCTAGCTGTAGTGTGTCCCAGGGTGAGGCCAGTGTCACCCTGCAGACTGACTCCTATATGGCAGTGCCCTCCCTCTGGAGCTCTGCCTCAGCTGGGACAGAGACATCCCAGGGGATCTGCTCCAGAGATGGGGATGGAGCCTTGTAATGCCTCTATCCCCTGCATGGTTCTGGCACAATCCCATGGTGGCAGGAAGAGACTCTGCTTTGCATCTGCCACTATGCAGACTGGGCTGCTAACTACTAAGTCTGTGTTTGCTGAAGTGTTTTAAAGAAAATACCAATAGGATTGCCTCAAACACTTGTAAATTAGATGCTTAAATTGCCCTATGTTCATAGTGGAAAACATTGATGTGAATGGACCAGATGACTGAGTGACCTGTTTGTGTGGTACAGGGAAATTACCCTGACAGCTACCTGGTTTTGATAGATGGCACATTGTTTGGAGATTTGGGTGAGTGATATGTACCACTATCTCAGGTTATCTCTTTGAAGGATGAATTAATATAATGCTGTTGTTTGTTTAATTATGTCATAAATAACTTGGTTCTTGCCCTGAGGGATCTCTAATCTATGCTAAAACACAGGCAAGAGGTTCCAATGAAACTTCAGAGGACCATAGTGCTTTGGAGAGATCTGGTTTTGATAGTAGTTTATTAATTCTGAGACTTTTATTTCTTGTATCACATCACTGAGTCACCCAGGAGGGGTGTGAATGGTTACATAGTAGTAGTACCTGACACGCAGTATGAGCGCTGAGGGCACTCAAAACAGTTTGGGCAGCAAAATAAAAAATACGGAAATGAAAACAAGGAAAGTTGCAAGTTGAGATTTGTAGGCTGACTGAAGAATTAGAGGAGCATGTGATTGAAGAGAAGAGAAAAAAGGTACATGGAGCTGATCTATATGCAGCTTTAAGACAAAGGGAAGAAGTGAGTAACAAAATGACAGTAGTGATGATGTTCATGCAGTTTATTGAGTCCAGACTTGTGTTTTGCTTGGAGCGCTATGTGCACTTAAGAAAAGGCCATTGTCATGAGCTAAGCCTGCTAGTGAGAGTTTGATTGTTAATGTTTTTGGCAAAAGATGCAACTCTTAAAACTTTCTCTTAAATCTCTGTGCAAGAAATACAATTTTAATATGTCTCTTAATGTTACATAATTTTCAGGAAGTCTAATGTATTGCTTTTAGTAATAACTCAGAAATTAAGTAAGATTCTTATTTAATTACTCTTGAGTTGGAAGCAATTTAGAAGAAAGGTGATTAGATATAGCAAATTATGAAAAAAAAAGATTATTTAGTATACCTACTTTTTTTCCATAGCCACTTTCTCATATCTTTTGGATAACACGTAACTTCTAATGATTAGTAAATACAAATGCATTAAGGCTAAAAACAGAGTTTTCTCTTTCAGTTTTGTCATAGTGAGAAATATTTTTGTTTGAATTTACTAGGAAATCACTGTCATCAGTTCTCTTCTGCAATGTCTGAACGTTGTCCAACAGTTGCTACATGATTCAGATATTTGTTTAGGTTTTGACTGACATTTTCTTGATTTTACTTTATTTTTTTGTATTCTACATGTAATATTCTCTTTCTTATCTTTGTTTCACATATAATTTAATTATTAGCAGTGTATTCAAAATATCCTGGGCACTTTCTACTATAGTGTCCAATTTGGTTTTATTCTTGTCATAAAGCCTTTAGGCGTGCTTGCTTACATGTGAATAATTCTCATACAAGAATGAAGACTGAAATTAGAATTTGACTTTTGACTTGTTCAGGATTTTTATCTTTAATTTCTGGACCTGATCTTAGTTACATTTTGTGGGTTTAACTTTGAGGGAAAATTGGATTAAATACGATCTGTTTAGAAAGTTCTATATATTGCACAGAACAATACATAAGCATATTCCATTATTTTAGGGGTGATTTTTTCAGCGATGTTTTTCCTTTATTTAGTTTGTCTCTTCAGTTTAATTAAATATTCTGCTTTTAATTTGTTTCCTTGCAGAACAGATAGTTGTTCATAATATATATAACATCATGTTTTAAAGAGATATAGGAATCAGGAAAATACTATTGCTGAAAAACAGAAATAGCTTTTGCTTTCTGCATGTTAGAAGGATAATAAAAAGCCCATGTTAGGGTTTCATGGAGAGTAATATTTCATTTCCTGAATTGTGAATGTTTGTGATGTAAGCCCTACTTGTTAATAAAAGTTTCATATGTGATATCTGCTACCATAGTTACAAGTAACTAACTTACCAGATGAATGCAGATTGGGAAAATGGTGTTGTAGAAGCTGAAGTTCATTCTCTATTCAATTACCACAATATGAATTTGTACTGAATTCAGCCTGTGAAGTTTTTCTGCATTTTCAGCATCAAAATTCAAAAGTAGAATATGTTTCTCTGTGTTTATCAGGTCTTAATACCTTAGCAAAGACATAAAATCTTCAAATAAAAGTAGCTTCAACAAGTTTCAACCAAGTAGCTGAAAAAACACAAATTGCTTGCGATCATGGAAACTTTAATGAAATTACTAAACAACTAGAAAGTCCCACACAACAGTAAATGCCTTTTTTCTCAAAATACTTAAGAAAAAAGGTTGAAGTAAGTGGCAAGGTACAGTGCTCCTTTCATGTATGGGCAAAGATTTCTGCAGTTTAATTTTAAGGAAACTAAAGGAAATGACTGTAGTAAAATGAAGGAAAAGTTAAGCTGGCTTTGAGCTTGAAAGGAGACATTAATCAGAGTAGTTTCTTTTTTCACTCTGGGAACATCAGATTAGAAAAGAATGTTTTAGGAGGTAAAGCAAATAGTAAGAACTCTTTCATCATAGGCTTTAAGAAAGCGTGTGGCAGTCTCCAATATGATTCATTCTGGGGCATCTTGTAGCATATCAAGGTAATAACATAATTATGACCTGTTTTTATCAAGCTGCAGCTTGTGTAGTTATCAGTGCTATCAAACAAACATGTTATCTTACCTCTCTTTACCACTTGCCTTAATTAAAGCAATAGCATGTTTGATAAATGGTGTCAGATGACTTACAGTATTTTAGATGGTTTGGATTTTGTTGACAAAAGAATTCTTTAAAGTGAAAATCCAGCCACCATTAAGCAAGGCTAAAACACTGTCCTGAACTAAAAAAAGGATGGGCTTGTTTATAGTGAAAAAATAAATCTGGAAACCTGAGAAATCTCCATTTCTTAGGTACCTTTTTGCACTTGTCTAAATTATAGGTCAGCAGAAATGTCAGAAATGGCCATGTGGTAATTGTATTTACCAGCCCAAATGAAAGACTTAGGTGTAAGGAAACTGTAATTCAAAACCTGGGTAGTGCACTGTCTCCTCATTCTATTTCCAGACTACCATGCAGTTATGGAAATGCGTGAAAGTTATAAGCAGATAACAAAATGCCTTTGAAAGCAAATGTTGCAGGAAAATATTTGGTGTATCAGAGGGGTATGAATTTATAATGAATGCTGGGATCCGTCGGAGTTTCAACAACTCCATTTGACCTCATGCAGGAATAAAAGAGAGGGAAATATCTGGGTTGTATTATTTAGGATGGAAATATGTGCATATGTGTTCCATATTGCCTATGCAGTGAGTCCCACACATTCCAAGTGCATCAGATGTCCCTACTCTGCGTGCACAGATTGTTGGCATACTGGCCAGGCTGTAGGGCCTCTGGAAATCTTGGACTGATGCCTGAGGCTCTTTTGGTCTCATGTTCTGGGAGGGTTGGGAGGAAAAAAATAAGACAAATCTGGTAAACCAGAAATTACAGGTGGGATCAGCCAGAAGATTGAAAACTCTTCAGGAAAAATGTATGGGGGAAGTTCCTACCTGTCATCTGTGGAGCCACAGGAGCAGAGGGACTGCCTTTAACCATCCATGAGAAATAATTATTAAGAACAAATCCATAGTCAGCTTTTGATTGCTGCATAGGAATTCACATTCTTGTTTGCGAGAGGTTGTGATTTAAGGAAGGGGTTGTGAAAAAACTAGTAAAATAAACTAAATTAGAGGGGTTTGGAAAATATTCATTTATGCATGCTGAAAAGAAAAATTCTGGCTGCACCAAGAAGGGAGCATTTTTCATGCGCTGGAAAATATTATACAACATGAGGAGTAACTGGATTCAGATTAAATTTTTTGGTAAACTTGTTTTGGCATGTGGAAAACTTTCTTAATTTTTATTATCAAAGTTGCTTTTCTGCTTTTTCTTAGAGGTAAAATATTTTAATACTATGGATTAATTGGTGCTCTCTTATCTAGTTATTGCAGGTACTGGATAATTTACTGCTGTTTTTTCCTCTTGTTCTCTAAAATATCAAAATATGTCTAAAATACTGTACAAGCATCTTCTTTTATTAAAAAATAAAAAGCATTGTCTACTACAATGATCTAAGAAATATAAAGTTATATAAAGGAGTATTAGATCACCTAATCAGAACATTTTAAAGCTATTTTAGTAAGTATTTTGGGAAGTTTGGGATGCTGACAACTCAAGGAATATTGTCTGCAGCATTGCTGTACACTTTAACACATTAACTGTTCTAATTCCTGCCTTCTTCTAACTCCTCTATTACTCTTGCTTCTCAAATAAATTAAGTCTGGAAATTAGCTGGTGGCTGTTGTCAACTCTGAAGAGTCTGAGAGGTGTGTAGTAGTTTAATGGTCAGAAGAATGAGAACCGTGCTGTGGGTCTGACCTGTCTCTGCTGGTGTACAACCAATGGAGGTATTGTAATGTGGGGCAGACTAAGTTTAATTTCTTAGGACAAAAAGCTGTGTCTCAGAAGACTTGGCTTTAAATATTGATTCAGTCCTGAGGGTTGTATGGAGTTGGCCATATTTAATTTATTCCATCCTAAGTGTTGTTTCATTATCTATAAAATGAGGACACTACTTAATGGTATTGTCCTGGAGATAAAGTCAGTTAAGTATAATAGGGAACTCCAGTACAAGTATGCTGTAAATGGTTTTTGTTAACTCAGTGAATGGATTATTTGTCTGAGAACCTGGGATGTCACTTAGCATCTACAATTAACTTGAGAAATTTACACATTCTGGACATTAAAAACAAAAAAGAAAGAAAAGGAAAGGAAAACAAAACCACTAAATCTCCAACACAACTACAGTCTGCTAGTTGTCCTGATTTGGACTGCTTGGTAAATTAACCTGTAAACTTCTACATGTAGTCACCCTATACTTTTTGTATTCTCATGACTCTCCCCTTGCAACACTTATGAAGTTGGATGGTTTTGATGTTTTGTTTAGTATTTTGGCAGATTTGCTGCTGCACAATGATTACGATGACTAAACTGTATATGGCTTATTTCAGAGCAGGAAAATAATATAAAAAAAACTCAGAAGGCAGAATATCCTCCATAGCAATAGCTCTGTGATAAAACCCCAGTTTTTAGCAAGAGGTGCCTTCAAAAGTCTGTCTACAGTTAGTCCCATGTACATCACATTGTCAATAATTTGTGGGCCAACAATCCTCCATACTGGTCATAGTTTTGGTTCCATTCTTTTTTCCTTCTGACTGTTTTTCCTTCCAGGTGGATCAGCTTTGTGTTCTTCAAAACTGTTAATAACCATGGGGCCTCATATGGGCAAGCTTTTTCTTCCTTTGTATCTCACTGACTTTGCCCTTTACCGGGCAGATGAGCTTTGCAGCAGCACATTGATTCTCTAATCTTCCTGAGCAATATATGCCATGAACTCAGTTTAAAAAAAAAGAAAAAAAAATTAGATTTTTTTTAAAGAAAGATTGCTTAGGGAAGGAAGGCAGGAGTTTTTCTCGTGAAAGGTGGTTCCATAAGTGTTAGCCTCACTGTAGCATGCAGTAATAAGTAGCTTTTAATGTGCACGTTTTGCTACCAAATCTGAAAAGTTGGCTCCTAAAAGTTGATTTTGGCTGAAAACCAAGTGCCTTCTGTCCTAACAAGATGCATACTTCTGGTGCAGAGGAGTTGTTTTAGCTGATCCATCAGTTTGATCTTCAGGCATAATTACTTCAGCAATATCAGCTGAAACTTTCAACATTACAGCACTGATTGAGTAGAATGACTGATTTTCAGGACGGGTGTGATTGCTTCACAAGTTGACTTCTTGTCAATAACTGTGATTGACAGCAGAATTGCTCTTCACACCAGTTTATTTCATGTATTATCCAATGGAGTTGCCTTATAATTACATTGGCATTATTGTCAGTGCCTTACTAGAAATAGCTGTAAGGCTGAAAACCTTAGTAGCAGACATGTTAAGATATTGTTAAGTAAAACACTCTGTTTGGAAGAACAAAGAAGCTTCTCCAGTGGTACTGTCTGGGAGGCAAGGTTTCTCCATGTGCATTCCTCTCCGTTGACTGAAATTAAGTAGACATCAAAAGCTTTGATAACTTCTATAATAAACTTTCATGATTTGTGAATTGGAACAGTCCAAGAAAGTATTCTTCACAGATGTTCCTTGTTATAACTCCATCTACCAGATAGCAGGGCTTTTGCACACCTTATGTTAGCTCTGAAGGTGCTAACATATTTGATCTTTTAAAGAATTGTAATAGTTAAAGACACAAGCCAAGTGAGAGCACACAACAGATAACAAACTCACTGTTCCTCTTCAGTTAGAGTGGAGTTAATTAACCTGCAAAGAGTTCCACTGTGTGCAAAAAAGCTTGTTTATTAAAATACTTTGCATTTAATAAGGAAAAAAACATATTTCCCTTTCAAAGAGTACTGCTTTCTTATTTGTTATTGTCAGTATTTTTTTTTATATGATTTTATGAAATGCAGAGCTGTGCATATTTCTTGAAAAGCTTTGTAATACTATTTCACCAAACAGTGGCTAATCTTTCCTGTTCTTAATTATGTCATCATTATAGGAGGCAATAGTAACAATTTCTGTATTAGACCTGCCTAATACTCTGCATATAAGAGAGATTTATGACTTTGCAATAAGTTTTCATACATCCTTTACTTGCTGCAATTTGATACTTGGTAGTGGAAAGTAGCCCTAAAGCCACAAAGCTGCCTTTTGTCATCCATTACATTCCTCAGACTTTTCAAGAGATGTCACTGAAAGGCCATTTTTTGTTTCACTTGTTTCCATGAAGAGCTTGACAGCTTGCCAGGGTACCTCTTGGACCTTTGGAGGGATAAGTATGGCTGTTGCTGAAACAAAAGTAGCAGTATGTTCTTTACGAAATCTTGGAGGTGCTGGAGTTGTCATAATGTTCCTCTGCCATCTCCAACCGTTTAAAGATTTAGGATTGGGGAAAAAGCAAGACTAAAACACCCTTTCCATAACAGAACTAAGTGCTTGTCCCACTGACCTAATTCCTTGTCCTGAAATGGCACCACTTGAGGCTGGAATAACCCCAGGTTCTGGAGGAACAGAGAGAAGAGGAGAAAGAAGATGAACTGTCCCTATTCTGCTTTTGTGTAACCATCACTCCATGCTCCCAAGGAAGTTAGCTGCTCTACTGCTAGTGAATGTAGTAGATAATCTGGTTTATACAGCAGTAGTCTTGAGGACACAAACAAGGAGTTAAAGAATTGCTGAAGAAAATGTGGTATATAGGATTTGAGGGGGGTGGGGGTGGAGAGAGAGGAGTCTTTGAGAAAATGGTCACTGAAAATCCTTGAAAAAGCAATATAATGATGGTAAAGATTTAGTTCTCAAGATACTGATGCTGGCAAAAGTCAAATTTTTGTGCTCCTGGATTACAATTTTTTGTAAGATTACAGCCTTGATAATTCCTGTCTTCAGGAATCTGCACATTTTAAATACAATAATACAATATAGAACCATAAACCTGGAATTTCCAAATTCTTGGATGTGAAGTTCTGTAAACTAAGGATTAAGTTCTTTTACAGGATTTTGAAATCATAATTTGAAATCATGTTTTTGCTGTATGAAACGACTACTTAGGGCCTCTGGATTTGTTGCCACTCCCTGTATTAAATCTATTGTACCTGTGTTGTCAAGCTTAGCACAGTAATTTTAGTCTAATGTTGCAAGCTAGATAATGTATCTAACGCATAGCAGAAGTCTGAAATCATATAATCCAGGATCTTCATTTAATGATATACTGAGGAGTAGAAATTTAAGTGGGAAAATAAAATATTTGACAACCTTGAATGCCTCTGTTAAGAGAGAATGATGAAAACCTGGCCCATTAAATCACTGCAGAAAATGACAATTGATTTAAGTGAATTCAGAATTTCAGTCAAGATGCTTTAAAAATTTTAGGTTTATATTAATTGAAATTAATTAAGTTGTTAGTGCAAACATGGAAAGAAGGCAGGTGTGTTTAAAATGCTAGGATGAAGGTATAGAGGTAAAAAGAAAAGTAAGGATGGTGGATTTCATTTTTAATTCAAGTTAGTATAGTTTTGCAGTTAAAAGTTTTATATTATCTAGATATTACATCATGGCACAGAAGATGATGCACTTTTGAAATAAAACATTGTTTTTAGATATGTGGTTGGCTGGCTGTGAACATCCCTCAGATTAGTGGGAGGTGTTGTTTCTGTCTGCAGCACAGTCATCTTTGTGGCTTTACAGTGTAAGTTACTTCTCAGTCAAGGTCTGTTGAGATGCTGTTTGTTATAAATAGGTCAGTATTGCCTAATATCAAAGAGTAAAAGCAAATTTCTGACCGTTAACCCACTGACATCATTTTTTGCTTCCCTTTGAAAGCCTGTCACATGTATATGTTTGACCCCATTTTCAGTTCTGCATAGAAGGTGTCAAATTTAAAAGGCTAGTAACCACTTTCTCAACCTTCTGCCTTGTTGACTAAAGTTTCAATGAAGCACGTGAAAATTGGGACTTTAATGTATGAATGGGAAGGTCTTTTCCTTGTGTGTATGTATGATAACAGAACATATGTAACAGGCATGTTCTGTACCTTTTTAAGGACATATTATTTTCTTAAACCTAATTTCTAATCCTAAAACCAGCATAAAAATTATTAAACTCTTTTTCTATACTATCTCTGTGCTCCTAGTGTATAAAGATTCCAGCTAAGTCTAGAATGTGCTGTTGTGCTCAGCATGAGATGGAGTATTTTTTATAGGGGTTATATCTTTTCATTAGACAAGTTGATGGCTGTTTGCAAAAATTAGACACATTTGCCTGTACAGCCCCATTTCAAGTTTCCAGTCTGTTGGTGTGTTCGATGTTCTTCCCTTGACTGGGAAATTTTGGAGGATCTTAAATAAATGCTGTAGCTCTTACAGGTGGCCTGAAAAGCCCTGTTTGGGCTAAGGCCTTGCTAACTATAGCTTTTGGGTACCCTGGCTGTTTCATTAGCCCTTGGCAGGTGCAGGGAAGCTGTGTTCTGTGTGTCCTTCTGCTCTTCACTGCCTTTACTAACGTTCTCAAGTGTCCAAAAGCATAGACGTTGTGTTCAAAACAACAGCAGGAAAAAAGCACTTTGGTTGAGTACTGATTCTGTTATGCTAAACCTTGGTAATGATGAATTCCTCAGATTGATTGTGCCTAAGTAGAGTTTCCCAAGTCTCTACTTGCTTTCTTCAAGAGAGTTTTATTAAAGAATTCTATGAGACTAAGAAATAGTTTATTTCTTTCCTTTCTTGGATATAGTTAAGAATTATGACGTATATAGTCATAAGAATTATGACGTATTTAATCTTGCATTCTGTCCTGTGTTCAGTGAAAAGTTGTGGTTAATATGCATGGGAAAAGATGCTTCATTTTATGAGTCAAGGCTGTTACTTAATAAATTGTCTTATTGTCTTAAGTGGTCATACTGTTCTTAAAGAATGTTTCCAAGATACTGGAACAAATACAGAAACGAGATTATTGTGCCATAGAAATGAAAGAATACATGAGCATTTGTCTGTTTAATCAGCCCTATCATTGAAACACAATCCCTTTGTTCTTGCTTCTTGGCTGCAGTGCTAAAGTAGAGCAGGACATGCAGGATTTTCTCAGCTGACCTATAAAGCTACTAGAGTCCCAGGTTTTAAAACTGGGACATAGCGAGCCATACAAATATTTTAATAATCTGTGCACACAGGCATTTATATGGGAAGTCTGTTTACCAATCAAAAGTGTCCATCCATAAAAGGTTGGGGTTTTTTCCTTTTCGTAAAATTATGTAGTAATTAGGAAGTATTGTCGTAGTGGAAGGATATTTCAGTGGCGAACAGATTTGAATGGAACCTAGGGAAGTTGTATGGTTAAGGGTCACTCCAGACTCTCTGGTCTTTCCAGAGCCAGGAAGCAAAATTGGCTTGCACTGGGGTCCAGTGTAAACTTGGGGAAAGTGAGGAATCTGTAAGTCTTGGGGGCGGAAGAGAACATCAACAAAACAGCACAGCCCAACAGACAGTAAAAACCTTTTACCAGGGATCAATCCTGAAGCCTAATGACAGTAGAAAAGACTGTAGGAAATAGGAATGGTTGTGTCACTCTGGTAAACTTATTAGCATCCTCCCAAGACATCAGATGGGAAAACATTTAGTACCCAGTGCAACTCTGTAGGACTTTTGTGTCCCAGTTTTCAGTGGGTCTGGGACATAAGAAATGAATAGCCTCAGTAGTTTTAGCTTTAGCTCAGAAGCGGTGAGGCCACTCACTGTCTTGATCATTAGTAAAGGGGAGAGGAGAGAATTAATTATTGGATAATTTTTGCCACTTATTTTGGCGCTTGCTTTTAAAAGAAGTTTTATTTATAATGAAATTTTTATATAACATTATAAGAAGCTCCTTTAGTGCTAGAAGCAGATGGTATGCATTAGAATAATAATACACTGTGCTTGAAAAATACTACTTGTGTGTTTTAAGCTCTGCTGTCAGTGCCCACTACTGAGAAGTAGTAAGTGTTACTTGGAATATATTTGAAATAGATGTAATAATCATTAATTTTTAAGGATTGTAAATGGAAAACCTTAAATGACACTAGACAAGGACTTTTCCCCCATAGTTAGACCTAAAATTTGTATTTGGTTGACTATTAAGAACAATGTAGGAGATAAATACCTATTAAGACTGCTTGTATCTTGTATGCTTGTATGAAGTACTTCAATTTAGCAGGATTTAATGAAGTATTCCCTCTAGAAAAAGTGCCACATGTGGCACATTGTTATTGCAAATTATGAATGTTTTTTAGAAGAAACAAACAAAAGGACTGGCTAATCCTGGCAGAAAATCATTAACTGTGAACGGTATCAATATATGCCAAGGATGTGTTCAAGATCAGGTTACATAAAAGATTCATGAAGAAAAAGACCCTGACCTGCTTGAGCTGCATGGCTGTAAGACCTTTTCCATCTATTTAATCTTTTCTTACATAAATTAAAGCTTCAGGTTTTCTGTACCAAGTTTTTTGGGTTACTTTATATGAGGGTTTTGAGATTAAGAATATCTGGCAAGAAACATAAAGGGTTGAATCCCAGCATATGAACTGCTAGAGAATATAACAATTGATCAAAATTAAAATAGTCTCTTGAGTTGCCCAGTAACAGCATCCCACAGAAAATTATAACACCACCTTGGGAGTTTCCAGTGTTTATACAGATGTAACATCCAGTTGGTACAATGTTTGTCTTTCTGAATTCTCAAAGGGTTTAAAATGTACTCTCTGTACACTGTATGGTGGCTCTTCTCTCACACAGTGCAGGTGATGAAGGAAAAACAGGTTTGAAGTTTGCTGTGTCACATCATGGAGTTATGGAGTTTTCCCAGTTTGGGATTTTACTTTTTTTTTTTTTTTTTTTTTTTTTTTTTTTTTTTTCTTTTTCTTTTTCTTTTTTTTTTTCTTTCATTTTTTTTCCCATTAAAAGGAAAAGGTCAGTCTGGATAAAGCAGTAATGAATGGAATAATGAGCAGTGGCCTGGCCTCTCCCTCACAATGTGATGGACAGTGAGCCCTGTAGAAAGCCATGAAAATTAAGAAAGCTGCTATTAGTTTGGCCTATAGATATGCCATCTCCAAAAGGGTTTGCTATCTGTTATGAAAATGAGTGAATAAATACTGTTGAGTGAAGATTCCATTCTTCAATTAATAAGACATTTCCATTCCAGAGTAGATAATTTATGCCTACTACCCAGGCAGCAATTGTGATTAATATGCTGCATTAGTTGCTTGAGCAGATAAAATCTCAACAGCTAAAGATCTTGTTTTCATGCAGATAAGGCTAATAGGAAAATCAAAGGAAGATAAAACCTCGAGAATGTGATGTAATGCACAGAGCAAGTTATACCTTGTCAAAACTGTAAAGTCTGAATGAAATGTTACCAGATTTTCCTGTAAGGGAGGTTGGAAGAAAAGGTTTTATATTGGCACACCTCAAGCTCCACACCTGTAACATGATGAACGTGGAACTGACCAGTTTTGGTAAATAGAGTGTGATGGCTCATTTCTCTATTTCCTACATAAGGAGAGCAGTGCTTTTTCTGAAGGACACTTTGTGTCTCACAGGCAGCGTGGGCCAAATGCCACCATCGACAGCAAGTGGGGTTTGGAGTCTCAGATTAATTGCAACAGTCAAGAGACTTTTCTTGGTGTTTTCTTTAGTCCTGAATCCAATAAACTAATCTCTGGTTAAAGAATTCTATATTTCTTAGATTTATACATTAAAGTTAAATTGGTTTTTGTATTTATGCTGTTAAAATAGAAAAAAATTGTTTCCTATGGTTATCTAATTTAATTTCAATTACTACACAAGTCTCCACTCTCTTGTATTCAGCAGACTAAACTTATTACTAATCTGATCTCAACATCTTTTCCAAACTTGTACCCCAGACACATTTTTATCAGTGTAGCAAATCTTTAAATCCCCCTTTTTTTTTTGGGGGGGGGGGGGGGGGGGGGCGTTCAAGCTGCTTCTCACTGGCAAATTCACACTTTATTTTAAGATGTACAGTAAACCATTTGGGTTCATTTGCAGAACACTAAGATGGATGGTAATGAGCAGTAGCTAGAATGCATACATGTAATCTGAAAAACTATTCTCTTGTGAATTAATGTTTTGGTCCACAATAATTTTAATCTAAAAAAGCATATTAATGAGAATTTTATGAAATAGAAGTGGGTTTTTCTTCTTTCAGTATATAGAATCATTAAGATAGAAAAGATCTCTGAGATCATCAAGTCCAACTGTCAAGTATCATGCTGTTGTTTTCTTTATGTACATGAGATGTAGATGAGAAAATTAAAGTATTGTTGCTGTGGGAGTCAGTTGTCAAGTAGAAGTTTAATTTTTTCAAAGTTTTGTACTAACTCTTCTATACTTAATTAAAATTAGGATCTTTTTCTCCTCATTTTAACTAGCTTGCACCATTTGGTTAAACATATGAGCCATTAGTCTTTTCCTTATAATTTATTTGGTTATCAATTATCTGCTTGGAATTGTTCTGAAATACGTGGTAGAAGTATTATTTTGTTTTCAGAAGTATTATTATATCTTTGTGCTATTATATCAACTGAATGCTCTTTAAACAATGTTGTAAGCAAATATTGTGTAGGTTTCTGACATAACTGTGAATATGTTAAGTGCTGGACTACCACTGTACAAATTGGCTTTCGAGACTAATCTTGGTTTAAAGAGAGCATAGCTCCAGATTTTACCCTTTTTAATGTATTATATTAATGCATTGTTTTTAAATGTGAAGCATTTTATCTTAGTATAGTTATACAGATTGAGAAATCATGCAGAAACAAAAAACCAGAGCAATTAAGTACAGTAAATTTTCATTAATTATCCCCCTTCTTTTGTAGATATTTGGGCAATCGGCTGCATATTTGCTGAACTATTGACTTCAGAACCTATATTTCACTGTCGCCAGGAGGACATCAAAACAAGTAATCCTTTTCATCACGATCAGCTAGACCGCATTTTTAGTGTAATGGGATTCCCTGCAGGTAATTTATTTTCATTAAAGCAGCAGGCATAACTCAAGTGAGTTGTTTGTTGGGGTTTTTTTTCTAAAGGAAATTACTAGTTGTTTGTATAGGTACGAAGAAACTGTCAGTTTGATGGATTTGGAAATGCTGACAATTAAAGAACAATAGCACTGGCCAACAAACAGGAAGGCAAACAACTTATGGAGTTATTTCTTCTTGAGTATTACTTAACCTACACATTCAGAATTGTACATGTCTTTTTTTTTCCCACACTACTGAAGATAAAGACTGGGAAGACATAAGGAAGATGCCAGAATATCCAACTCTTCAGAAAGATTTTAGAAGAACAACGTAAGTAATGATAATGTAACAACAGTTCATTGAGTGTGGTGGAGGCAGAAATCAGCTCTTACATTCTGACTTTTTGGGGAGGGGATTTTGAAGTATTTAGGTTCTAACACTGTTGTGTGAATGGTGTTCTCTCCCTCAGCTGCTTGTTAAGAACATCAGCTGAGTGGCCTCCTCATTCCTCTAGAAGGGGTTGTTGTAAGCGTAATTTAATCTATGGCAGGCACAGACAAATGAGCTTCCTTAACCTATTTCTATTATAGATTCAAGACAGTGTTGTCCATTTTGTGTGAGAAAGAATAGGGAAGCACTGGTATTTTTGACAAGTGGATATGTGGAGGCAGCAATGTATTGGACAGGAATATCTATTGAAAATAACATGCTCAGGGATTGTGATTCAAAGCCTGTCTGGGATCTGAGAATTTTCCCCTTTTGCTGTCTCCTGCTGCTTTGGCTAAATTAGTCAAATGGTGATAATAGATCAGATCTGGTAAGGAATCACATGGACTCCTTCAAGTAAGATGGAGGGCATGAATTTGGGAATTTTGGATTCTGTTTCCAGCTCTGACATGGATTCATTACACTAGCTTTACACAAGATATAAAGCTTATCTGTGCATGAAGCTTCTTTCTTTTGAAAATGACTATAGATAACCTTTGGAGCTAATTGTAAGAGTAAATTGAAGGCAGGACATAGATCATTGGTATTTAGGGCAATTTTGAGCTTCCGAGTTGTAAGGACTATGGTTTTCTGGAGGTTGGGGAGACAGAATGGTAATCTAATTGCTCTGCCAAGTTTTAACCAGAAACAGTATCTTAAATGTTGAGCTGTGATGAACTGCTGAATGCTTTCTGTGGCAGAGTTGCTTTAGAAAAATAGAGTATAAACTTCAAGTTTTGTCTCCCTGTCATTGTCCTGTCCATAATAACAGATTATCTACATGCTATAAGAGTTGTGTGTTTCATGGAGATAATCTTCACACAGTTGATAGCACTCCCATTGGTGAGAAACACACTTTGTGCTAGATAAGTATCTGACATGTCTTCCGATAGCAGTTCTTTCTACAGTTTACTTACTGAGGGTTGGGAGATGTTTCTGTGGTAATTTGATAGAGTTCCATGTTTTTAATGCACTGTTATTTCAGACATGTCTTTCTTTAACTGTATTTTTCAGATATGCCAATAGTAGCCTCATAAAATACATGGAGAAACACAAAGTCAAGCCTGACAGCAAAGTTTTTCTTTTGGTAGGTGCAACTTGAAAATTGCTGTGATGACAGGAATGAAATTACATTTTTAAGGGCAATATTTGTGTCGGTTTTCCTATCTCGTTCTAATGAACCCCAATGTTAAAGAAAGCTATTTATTACTAACTGGCCATTTTTAAAATGTGTTTTCTTCATATGCAAATTGCTTAAACTGCTGGTATTGAAGATCTGAGAGTCTTCTCTAATTAAGATCTGCAAGACACTTGTATACCCAGCCTTGCCTTTAGGTCTGCTGTGCAAATAAGAGAGTGAGTATAATATGTGTCTTGATTCAAAGAGCTAAAGAGCCCCCAAAAGCTAAAAAGTTTTGTGAAGAAAGGGAAGAGGAAGGGAGAAATTTATTTCCCGTAGTAATTTGATATTCTTTTTCTTTCCTCTGACAGTAGTCCACCACTGTTCTGGGGATGATTCCAAGCAAAATCCCTAAACATATGTTTGCTAGTTGCCTTGCTGAGTCATCCATTGTAGGCCAACACAGGGTTGTTCTATCTAGTACAGCATCGTTGCTGGAGGTCTCCGTGATGACTTAGTGCTGTATAAATTTAGGAATGAAGTTCAAAGTGACTTCACTAATGCTGTGTACAGGGAGCTCTGTAATGAGGCTCTTAGTGCAGCTTGACTTTCAGTGGTCTGTTTTCAGTTACAAATTCAGCATAGCAGTCATCTCTCTACGTCCTGACAAAGACTTGCTCTTTGACTCATTAGTGGCTGCTGGATGATGACACAAATAACTGTGGAAACAAAATAGGTTGGTCCCATGTGGGTGGAAGGGAAGAATTTCCATAACAAGAGTGAAACTTGAAGAAAAATTAATTAAAATTTCTTAAACTCAGTTTACTGGGCACACATCGGAATCACCTGCAGGGTAAGTCTGACTGAGAAGATGACAATTTAAGAGACATCATTACTTAGCACATTAATTCCCATGTTTTCCTACCAAAATTGGAATCCACCAGAAAACCTGCTTTCTGTCAGCTAATGTTGCCAATTCTTTAAGGCTGAACCTGAGCTGAGAGTCATCTCGGGTGGGTAGGCTGCTTTTCCCGGGGAAAATATTAACCAGATCTCTGAAGAACAACAAAACTAACCATACTTTGCCTTTCTTTCTGAACACCGTGAGGAAGACTTAGTTCTGTAAGGAATGTAGTTTGTTAAATTTTTCGCACAGTTCGAGGAGCAAATAAGGGTGGTTTAATGATCAGCTACAGAGACAGAGACTGATCTCTAATAGGTCAGTCTCCCAAAGCTCTGAATAAGAATGCCCAGGAGTATGAACTACCATCCTGGTATCTCATTGCTGTACATTGGAGGCACATGTATTGTGAAGCAGACTCCCTAAAGCAGACTCCTTGTTCATAGCCAAGGTAGTTATTTTTATGAGGTAACCTCCATCTTGCAGGATGACCTCTGAAGACATCTGCTTTGTAGCAGTCATTGATTGAGACTGTGCTAATGAGTACAGGAAGTGTGGTGTATGGGGAACAGATGGCACCAAGTAGATCAGTGCAGGATAGCAAGTGACTCTTGACAGAGAGGATGATATTATGCCATTCTGCTGATTGACATTGAATGATAATGTCTACATGAAGGGCAGAATGTTTTCCATTTAGGAAGAGGCGTCTGTTCTTGCTGTCCTGGAAAAGCTACAAGCATAGTATTCATAGCTGTCATGTCAGGCCAGCGGAGCCTGAGAGCTTGAGACCTGCTAGGAAGTACGAGATTTTGATGAAATCTAATGTCATTGGTTTCCTATGTTGTCTTACCAGCTGCTGCCCTGAAGACAAATTGTCTCCAGACATTTTTTTATTCATTTTCCCAGAAGCTACAGATAATCAGAATTTCTCAAAGAAGTTGGTTCACGGTAGCATCACCGATAGGCAGGTTGTCTTGCTGGGACTGATATTGTGTGTGGTATTACTTGGAATGGGCTAGCTGATTGTATCCTCAGGAGTGAAGCAGGATATGAGGGAATGACCAGATCGTTAAAAGGGCCAAGATACATTTAGGTCTTCTGCTGCAGTACATTAGCCTTACTTGAGTGACAAATACAAGTAATTTTTGGAGACAGTTTGTGATGGCCATGTTAATTGTCAGAAAACTAGAGGAGCTTTCTCTGGAGTAGGGCTACAGCATCCAGGTCTAAGGCAAGAGTCCAGGGGGCAGAGGCTGATGTCCCGTGCTCTTCTGTCAATGGCATCTGGTACCAAAGATCATGAGTGGCCTTGTACAGAATACAGATTTTTGTCCCTGCAAGTCACTGTGGAGGAACTAGGAAATTTGCATAACCTGTAATGGTGCCAGAAGCTGCTCTAGCTGACAGAAAGTTTTCATGTAGGGAAAGGTGATTTGAAGTAAAGATACTGAGTACCAAACTATTCTCTATATTGTATTGTTTGAGGTCACTATGTAGAGAACCAACATACCATTAGAAGTTCAGTTTGTTAAGATGCACAGAAAATGTAGGGTTAAGAGTTATCTCACCACACAAAAATACAGTAAATAAGTGCCCATTCAAACCCTCCAGGTGTATACAATGCAGGAGTATCTTGAGGTGTATCTCTAGCAAGCAGCAGAAATCCATTTAGGAGCTAGTTGCAAATGAACTGATGGGTGGAGAGACAGCCCAAATGACTCTGTTCTGCCATGAGTCTGTTGAGGTCTGTGGCCCAGAAAGTATGTGAATAAGAAGAGTTGGGAAGGAAATGGCAAAAGTACAGAGAATTTTGAGACCTTATCCATGAAGTAGTGTTAACTACAACTACTGAGAAAGATAATTCCTTGTATTTCTTTTCTTGAGGATGGTGAGTACCTTTACTGAAGCTGTTTGCTGTAGCAAATATGTAGAATAGTATGTCAGGTTTTCAATTTATTGGAACAATAAGCCCCAAATACCCATGCCAAAATCACATTCTTCTGTTGAATATCCAGGCAGTTTTTGTTGGAGACCTGAAAGAAGGTTTGAGCCGAGATGTCCTTTACAGAAGGAAATTTATTTTCACTACTGGCTTGAATTAAGAGAGTATTATGTGAAAGCAGATTACTGTATAACACAATTTGAACACCCAAATTTCCCACTGTAAATTTATCAGAATGTGATAAAAGTAACTATTTTAAATGATGTGATATGCCTATAAGTCCTGTTTTATACTACTAATATAATGCAATCCTCTTTTATAGCCTGCTGCAGCCAAAAGCATTCTAGCTAATAAATTTGTATTTGTTTTCCTCCTAGCAAGGAAGAAAGGTGACTAGGAAGGGTCTGTTCCTTCTCATTTCAGCACCAATTAGAGTGGGTTTGGGAGCTGCATGAGTAGCAGAGTGCTCTGATTCTGGAAAGTTGCTAGTGCAAGAAATGAAGATTTGTTGTTTCCATCCCTAAAGTGATACAGAGAATCCTGGTTGTGTTCAGTCCATTCTGACACTTTTTTCCTTTTGTGTCAACAGTGCAGAAGAGTATAAGAGTTATACATGTGCCACAACAAAAAGCTATTATTTAGAAATTATGTTTTATGAACCTTTAATAGCTGAATTTAGCATTGCTTTAGTGCAGTGGTTCAGTCTGAGCAATTAATGCTGCCTGATACACTTAACTATTTACTACATGAGAAGTACTTCACAACCACAGTACTTTGATGGATGTGCCTTGTAGTACTTGGGAACTTCACTGAACAAGCAATGCTAACTTAGTCCTGTCTGGACAAGCCAGAAATAATTTAGCAATCCACAATCCAAGACATACAAGTCATAGTTTGAAAAATGATAGTTTGATAAGCTCTTTGCTATTTTTAATTTTATGCTTTGCAGCTTCAGAAGCTTCTTACTATGGACCCTACGAAGAGAATTACCTCAGAGCAGGCTTTGCAGGACCCCTACTTTCAAGAGGATCCTCTGCCTACATCAGAGTATGTATGCCTTCTTCTGTGCACATCTGAGGTGACTTCTTTCTGCTACATGCTAGTCCCTGAAATGACATGACTGCTGATATATTCACAGATACCTACCCGTGTCCACACAAAGTAGCAGCTCAGCCATGCTCAGTAGAAACTAAAGTGTAGTACAAAAATGTCTGTATCTCTTGGGTTTATAAAACACATTTTTGTGTGTTTTTCTCTGCCGGCTGTTTTCTGTGACCCGAGAACGCAAACAGTCTTTTCTCCTGAGCCCTGAGATTGAAGGAAAGGCTGTGATGTTCTCATTCATTGTTTATTCTTTCTTATCAATACATTCTGTTCCTGACCATCTGAGCTCTTCACTGTAGGCCAGTCCAAGGCCCAAACCCCAAATCCCCCACACAGGGTGGTGTGGACATTTATACTACAGTCTACCTAATCAGTATTTATAATACTTCTCCAATAACTATTATCCAGGTTAGAAAGTTAGACTCTACTCTAAACCAGCTATAATGTGCCACCTCACTGCAGAACATTGAAGCAGATGAGGAAGAAGGAAGCCCAAAAGCCATGTGGACTTCTCCATCTTGCCTTCACCTGCTTACCATCCTAAAACTCCCGTATATGTAAAATTCTCACCCTGTGATAAAACTACACACTATTCTACTATCTAATACACATTCTTGAAAACTCTGCTTCATTCCAGACTTTAAAAGCCCTTTTTCCATGAACAAAGGTTAAAAACACTGTTTGTCGGAAATCGTAAAATCTCTAAAACATGCAAAGAAATATTTCTCATAATTTCAGACTCCAACATGTATCTACTGGGGCCAGAACTGAGTGGTCATGAAAAATAACCCAGTACCACAGCAGTGTTGTAATTGTGAATACCACCAAAGCCAGAGCGACAACATTACTGCAGCATTTACAGAATCAATCTCTGCCCTCTTCTGTTCTGACTTACACAGCCTCACAGAGCCCTGTTCTCCATTGTCTGGATGATTGTGCCTCTCCCTAGGAGCAGGACAGTTCTGTGACCTACAGCCCATTCCCATGCCCCCTTTCACAGGGTAATGGTGTGAGAAAATTGAAGAAATAAATGGCTGCCTAAAATCCCACAAATCCCTTGTTCAGAAGGCTTGAGAGTACAGAATTGATATCTCTGTATATTTCATTGTCATGAAAAGTTCAGATCACACATGCAATTCCAGCTGGCAGACTCTATTAGTTTCTCTTCCCAGTTTTCAGAAGCATGGTGGTACATACCATTATTATCTGTATGAACTTGATGCAAGTAGACTTCTACCTTTGCTTTCACTGTTTCCTCAACTAGAAGGCAACACCAAAAGGAGGGAACAGTCACTGGAGTGCAAAAACTAGTTGAGACTAGTTGGGTTTTTTAAATCTCTTTTTCTGTTTGAAAAAATCAAACACTACATAGCAGCAAGATTAAGAATTGTTTACACCCTTTTAAAAACCACGTCATGTTGATTGTATTCTGAATGTTGGCACAAAAATCTAAGAAATTGAGACTGGTCAAGATCTACCAGTAATTTTCTGCTTAGTGTTTATCTGATCGTATCCTGTTGAGAACTGTAGCTCCCCATGGATTACAGGGTAACATTATGGTAAGGTCTCTGCCATAAGCATTAAGGAACGTTCCAAATTCCATTGGTCAGATGAATTTAAAAGTGATTTTTTTTTTTCCTAACCAAGACCTGAGAAGCTTAGTGAAAGTAGTTCTGCAGTTGTGCTTGGCAAATACATTGAAGCCTGTTGTAAGCCAAGGCAGGCTCATAAGACACTAATACTCTGGATCAGTCCCTTTATTCAGTGAGCCGTGCATGTTCCAACTGGGTGTTGTGGAACCTCTGACACTGTATTTGTTCATTTTACCATCTGGATCAACAAGTGGTCGTTCTGGCATTTGGGCATGTTCAACCATGCAATGATTTCTAAATGACACCCTTGTGCCAACAGCAAAGAGATCTGACATTACAATCAGCACCTGTCTTGGGTGCTCACACTGCCACTCACTTGTGGAAACAGGATTTGTCAAATAGAAGAAATGAAGCTGTGTTATATGCACTTGTTTTTAACATAGCGTTAAGTAAATGTATGCCATGTGTGCATATTTGTTTACTCTGTTTCAGTGTGTTTGCTGGCTGTCAGATTCCATATCCCAAAAGAGAATTCCTCAATGAAGATGAACCTGAAGAGAAAGGGGATAAGGTATAATAAACTCCTTGTTTGGTTGGGGATTTTTTTGACTTTCAAGTATGCAATAAGAAAGCAGTATGGTGCCAAATGAAAACTAATGAAACATGAAGAGTTAACCAAAAATGTATTTGCAAGGCAAAGCTCTCTTAAAACTGCTTCTCAGACAGTTGAAAAGTATCAGATGTCTTAGGGTGTCTGAGGTGGTATCACCAGCACTGTTTTCCCTGACCTGTGGGGAGTGAGCTGGATGGGCTGTTCTGTCAATGTAGCCTGCTCTCAGCTGCTGTCGTTCCAAGAAGACCTTGCTACCTCCTCCAGCATCACATGATGAAAATACATTGTGAACACATGAAAAAAATAGCATTTTCATTGTATGACTGGCATCCATCCAGCCATTTGAATGGAGATGGCTGTCGGGGTCTCAAACAAGTAGCGGCAGCCTGCTTCTGGCACTACATCGGAACATTTTATCCATCTGCATGCAGTTTCCTGATCCTGTTTTAAGGGCCCTCAGACAAAGAAGTAATAAGGATTCTGAACTGTTCTGGTAGCAACAATCTGCTCTGAATATTCTCATTCTCACAGCCCCATAGACATGAGCAAGAACTTGTTTGTGTACATAATAAATGTTGGTGTCTTTGCAACTTAATCTGATCTGCTTGGTGCGTGTAGCTCAGCTGTGCTGTGTGACCACAGCAATTGTCCCATAGTGCTGTGAAGGCCAGACAATGGTGCTACAGTGCAGGAAACAGCGTGGTATTTTCACTGAACAGGGTACAGTGAGGCACCAACAGTGATGTATAGCAAACCAAACATGAAAAGAACAGTCTTGAACTGTAGTTATCTGAGGACTATGTGAGTAGGGCTGTTGTCTTTTGGAGAAACCATTTGACTACGTGAATCTTCTGTTGTCAATTTTCTGTGTAGCATGACTAGCTAGCTTTTTTTTCAACCTATATTTTAGAGAGCAAATTTTGTTTTCAGAACTGATATTGCAGGTTCTTCATTACCAAGAACAAGTGGTAGTATCCATGATTGTTGTGTCCAGATAGTTTTTTCCAAAGGAGGAAACAGACCCCTGAGCAGATTTGATTGTAATTTAGTTACTATTTTCACTTCAACTCTCACAGCTTCAGAAAACAAGAAAACACCTTATGAATTAAAATTACATTGCCTTTTTTACATCTAAGTCAGTGTACTTGAAAGTAGATATCTGTCTTTTCCCTGGGAATGTTGCAGGGGTGATGACAATGGCATGTTTATATTTCAAACATACAGTATATAAATGGTCTTTGAGATTATTGAGGACAGTCAGGTGTTTATGCACACTCCAAATTAAACTTTTTCTTCGACCATTTAGGTAATACAAGTCACACATTACTTATAGAATGTGTCCCCATAGTATAGAAAGTGTGGAGAGAAAGGCTCTTCTGAAAGTTCAGTCTCTGCCATGTTTCATTGATTTATGATGTTATTATAAATGAAAGGTTTTATATTTTTTTTAGACTGGTTTGTTACTGTTTTGTTTTTAAACCCATAAATATCTGTATAATCATTTGGAAACCTGGAGATATTGTCTCTATTTGTTTGTTTGGAACTTATATCTGAATTAAATACCATTTGGCATAAGCATCCATTCTTCAAAACGGTTAATTATTAGTTAGCAAGACTAAAAATGAAAGTTTGTAAAACAAAGTGAAAATACGTTTTTTTTTTCTCATTTAAATTCTGTTAGGCAAGTTTCCGCTAGGTTTTTGTTTCTCTGCAGAACTGAAATTTCATTTTGGTGATTTGTGCCTGAGAGGTGACATATGGCAATGGGTAAAGTGTAGGCCTTTCATGAGTTTAGTCATTTAGGAACTGCCTGAACCAGACTGACCTGAGGACAAGGTTTTTGCTGGCAAAAGCCATTTTGGTGAGGTGAGATGGTGCGACCAGGCCCCAGCTGGAAACTGACAGAGTAGGTTTCAGTCTCTAGCCAGGCAATAGCAGTAGTAGTTCCATGCAACAGCAACGTCCAGCTAGTCAACTAAATTTTTTGCCGAAATCCGAAGCACAAAACCTGGGACCTACAACAAGCTCTTGCCTTTGATTGTGAGGGTCCCTTCAACATTCGTTTACAATAATTGAAGTTTTTCAGTTCACACAATAGTAACTACCTTACTTGCATTCAAACACTCGCATGAAAACACAAATTTCCGAATTCCAACACAAATAGCACCTTAGTTATTGGTGTTTTATTTGTGAAAGTGAAGCTCAAAACATTATGAAAAATAAATTGCTTCTTAATAGTTTTTTTTACAAGCTAGTTTGATTAACTTTTTAAATTATTGAAGTTTAAATCTCCCAGGAAATAGAATCTGACTGAGATGAGATTTGAGGACTACATGCAGGAGGATACATAATAGGTTTTGCTAGATGTGAAATGGAATTGCGAGCCATCTTTTAAGCCCTTGAAGATGCAAGTCTTCTTTGTAGCCTTCATTGAATACATCACTTCAAATTTTGTTGGAATGTATCTTAGGAGACCATTGTGATGAATGGTACAGATGCAGATCTTTTTTGTCATTTATCTAAGGTAACTAGAAGCCTCTTGGTGAAGGGGGGGTATCAAGAATTTTCTGCTGGTGGCAACTGGTTGTCATAATTGCTGAGAAACTAATATAGTAAGGTTTTAATTGAAAGGCTGCCATACTATAGCTTTGGTCATTATATCAGTAGATATTCTAGGAAAAAAAAATGCCTATCCTGGAATGTTCTGTACAGTATATTAGGGGAAGGCTAGTAAGGCTTTTTAATTCAGTCCATGTCAGTTGGAAGTTTTTTTTTTCATGATAAGCAAGTGACATATCTCACATTTGGAGTGAAACTACTACATTTCTTTCCATTTCTCTTAGATGGTTTAGTGCTGGGATGGAGGAGCCATCCCTGGTGTTTGGCAGCAGATGAATATGTTGTCTTTCCCAGAACTGTAACCATGGAGGACAGAGTTGCACTCTGTTCATTTTCTGACTTTCCCTCAGAGGGAAGGGAATTTCCTCACATACTTTTAGTCCGTAGCCCTCTGAAGCCAGAAGAGCTCTCAATGTCTTTCATTCTTGTGTTGTTCTTCTTAACCTATTTTTCCCTTCTGTGACACTTTTCCCTGTTTATTTTCCTGCTACAAACCAATGTTATCTTAATTATCTGGCTTCTCTTCCTTTGCTAGTCTTCTCCTTCCTTTGCCAGATTATTCTTTCAGTTGTTTCCTCCTCTTTTGTCTTCATCATCTCTGGTCTGTGTTCACTTTTCTGCTATTTCAGTAAGATTTTCTGACCCTATACATTGTGCACTATGCTGGACCCTATTCCCAGTACAGCACTTCTTGCAAGGTGCTTAAAAGCATAGGAAACCAAAATAGTAATGAAACCTGTTTCTGGGTTTGCCACAAAATTTCCTTGCAACCAGGAAGACAGGATAAAATTCCTTTGCTCTCAATTTGCTTACCTTTCTGGCAGTAATGCTGTCAGCCTTCTTCAGGTGAAAAATGGAAGTTTGAAAAGTGGTTTTGATTCTGCGCGAACGAGGCCGTTGAAGCACTTAAAACAACTTACTGTGGTTCCCCATGTCTGCTACTGAGACCAGTGAAATTTTGGGTGCTTTGATTTACTTCATTAGATGATTACTGCTTGATAAAGGGTTCCTTTTATTCTCTCCAAGCACCTGGGAAGCTGTAGGAGGCACTAGACTGTCTTTCCAGTTTAAGTCCAGCTTGTTTCATTAAAAAGCAAAACGACCACCAGTGGGACACCTCACAAGGTGTGCAGGTCTGTACTGAGGGTGAACTTCTCCCAGCATTCAGCCTCGGTGACTCCGGGATTGGCAGCTCCATGAAGCTCACAAACCTAGCTCAGAGCGAGTGACCGCGTTGTGTCCCTTCTTCTCGCAGAATCAGCAGCAGCAGAATCAGCATCAGCAGCAAACAGCACCTCAGCAGCAGGCGCAGGCCGCGCCGCAGCAGCCGCAGCCGCAGCAGCAGAACAGCAGCCAGACCAACGGGACGGCGGCGGGTGCTGGCACGGGCGCAGGGGGCACGGGCGCAGGGCTCCAGCACAGCCAGGACTCCAGCCTCAACCAGGTGCCTCCGAACAAGAAACCACGCATAGGGCCTTCAGGCGCTAACTCAGGCGGGCCCGTCATGCCTTCAGATTATCAGGTACCTCTGGAAGTGTTGCTGCTTCTGATACTGTAGGGCCAAGGGCCAAAATGTCATTTTCCCCCTTCCCAACTGCAAGAACAGATCATGTTTTAATGAATTTTTGATGTAACCTGAGGTATGCTGAGGTTTTGTTCTGTGATTAGTGATTTTCTGTAGAATAGCAGTTTGAGTTGTATCCACTGCACCCTATAAAGTGTTGCAGACTGGTCCATCCAGGAAAGCACTTAAATATTTGCTTAACTTTATATTTTAGAGTAATCTGGCTGAAGCCAGTGGATGTAAATGCTGCATGGCATCAAGTTCAGGATGCTCGAGTCTTGACAGTACTAAATCCCATGTGACAAGCAGATGTGAGACAATCCTGAGAAGGAGAAGCAAAGTTAGAACCAGGCTCTCCCATTTCATTCCTCCTATTGTCACATGTATGAAGTGGTTCTTTAGTTTACTCAGTTATCTTTCTAAATCTACTTCTAATGTTAAAGAAAAAAAAATGCATGTAAGCACAGGAATGGCAATTTGGTTCATCCAAATTGTTTGATTTGTGCCAAAGTAGGGCACAAAGACGTGCATTGTCTCTAATGTGACCAAAGTAGAACAGATTTCATGTTTTCCAGGGTAGTAGCATTCATAAGGAATAGGAACTATTGAATTTGCATACTTGTTTTCGCTAACTAGAATTATATTTTCCACTGAAAAAGTTACTTACATTAAATATAGAAAGCATTGGACCTACCAGGATCTTCAGTATTTCTGAGTCTATACTTGCTAGAGCAGTAATTAGTTGAAAAAAGAATTTAAAAAAAAGGTAGCTATTAAGGATAATTTTTAAATTATGCTAGGGATTCTGTCTGCTCCTAGCCTCCAAGAGGATCCCACCTCGGAGAATGGTCTTTTCAGTCGGCTTTAAAGTTAAAATAAGTAGGTTTTAAGGCACCAGCTCTATGGTTGTCTTGACTTACCCCTCCAGACCTTCTCCATCGACAATTGATTACTCAGTGCAGGCATATTTCTCCCATTTTTGTTTGACTCTTTTAGTTACAAATGATCATGAGGGCATTGAGGGCAATTTTAGGGGAAAGACAACAAGGTTTCTTTTTTGAAAAGTTCCAGAAAGGCTTGAGGCCTGGACAGATCATCTGTCTGACTGCACAGTATTTGTGGCTGGTCCGGTTTGGTCTATACTTTGAGGACTGGTGTGCTGCATTTGATGATATCCATTATAGAATCCTTATCCAGCTCTCGGACTTGTTGGCAAACTTCCCCCTTACAAGTTGCTAGCAGTCTAAATCTTCTTTTTTTTCAGATGTTTTTTGCCCTCTATGACGCTTTCCTTCTGAACTTTAACAGCACAGGCATCAAAATCATGATCTGTATATTTCCTTTACGTCATTCACAAATTGTATGGTCTGATTATCCATTTTTACACTTGTGTTTGGCTATCTGCCTTTAATTTCTATCTGACTATCTTCTGTTCCAGAAAGGAATGTCTGCAATTTGTCCAAGTCTGACTTTGTTAAAAACAAATTCTCATATGTGGAACAAAAATAAGCATGGGCAAGTTAATGCATTCTTGTAGTCTTAAGGCATTAATTTTATTCCATTTTATCTTATTAAGAAGTAGATGGTAGATTACCTTTGCTTTGAGTTTCATTTAGCTTGTGGTCTGAAGTCTCTGTTGGGTTTTTTTTGTCATTCTCCAGCCTCAATATATGTTGCTTCCACAAATGACAGTGCAAACTGTTGAGTTTTTCTGAGCCTTCCTTACGTGCCATTGGGTATTTTGCTTACCATGGTGAGCTGATGCTTTTCATCCAGAAAGGGTGTCACTCACTGTGTTGGACACAGATCAGCACGAACTCCAGTTCAGAAGGCAATGGCAAAAAGCAACTTTATTAGAACATGGCACACACTTTTATAGTGTGTTAAACACAGATTATATAGCAGGTTAAACACAGATTGGTTAACCCGAGAAAACAATAGTCTTATTGGAGAAGAATGGACCAACACCCCTTGAAAAACAATCCTGCAGAGCAGCACTTGTTTTTCCTGTGTGGCATTCGCCGAACACCAGGTGTTGAGCTTTGCTTACATTCTTCCTTCAGCTTTTCCCAGGCTAGTCCTGAGAAAAGCTGAGAAATGCTTTTCCTTGTTCACAGCAAATGTCCACAAATGAGCTCCTATAAAGTCATAGAATTTATCACAATTCTTTTTCTTTTCTGTTAGAAGCTGAAAAACTTTCCAGAATCTTGAGAAAAAATTTCAGGTTTCAGACACTGTTACACAACCAGCCTAATCATGTGGATTGTGGTGGGGTTTACCTTGCTGGAGAGTCTCCTGTCCATTGAGCAGTACTTCTCATGCCAAGTGATTTTGCAACTTGCATTATTGGACAGGTCATGATTAATTCTGGATGGGGATCAGTTATGATAATGAAAGGGTAAATTCAGCAGGCCAGAGGTTGAAAGATCCACAAATTTGTCTTACTGAGGTTGGAGTCCACTGAGCTTGACTGTCTGTCCCAAACTGTGTGGGGGGGAAAAAAACATTAAGGAAGGTGAATGATATGTGCATACACATGCCCATCTTTAAGCAGTTGTTCTTGCTTGCAGTAGTTCAGGGAGCAGGTTGAAAGACTCACTTAAAATTATATTATTTAATCTTAATGGACAATTTTTCATTTAGATAAATTAAGTAGGTCATAAGGTTGTCTTTTTCTCAGAAGAAAATGTTTCTCTATAACATTTAGTATTGTCTATCTTGTGAAAGGTGTTTGTAGCCTTAACATTAATAGCATTTGCATTAATAGCATTTACAATAACAATAGATGTAAGTTTAAGAAACAGATGAATTTTGAAAGGGAGTTTGCTTTCTTGTCTCCTGTGTATTTTTTCTTCAAGAAGATGGGTGTGTACCTGCTGTACTTTTAGGTGTCTCCAAGGGTTCTTGTATATTTTGTGTGCTGTGTTAAAGCTGATAGCAGATAAGAACAGTGACTTGTTCTATAGGACCCTTAATAATAATAACACTGTTTTGTCAGCTTCCCCAGCAAGCATGTTTTAATGAGCACCAGAGAGGTTAAAAATTTCCTGACCTACATGGTCCTAACCAGCTGGACCTGTTACGTTCATTCCTTTGATCCCTCTCTTTTTTCCTGCAGCACTCCAGCTCGCGCCTGAGTTACCAAAGCAACATTCAGGGATCTTCTCAGTCCCAGAGTACAATGGGCTATTCCACATCGTCTCAGCAGAGCTCTCAGTATCACCAATCTCATCAGTCTCACAGGTACTGAGGGGCCTGACGGGCTGCACTCGGAAAGGAATGGACTAGAAGCCAGAAGACTCCAGCAATATGAAGTTCATAACAATGAGAAGACCAAAAATACAAACTATGATGCAGAATTAAAATTCATGATGATGAAAGGAAAACTTCACTCATGGAAGACTTCCCCCATCCCTGCCCCATTCCCATACCTTTACTGCCATAAAGGAGATTCTTGTGAAGTTTTCCTTCCCTGTCCTTGCATGTGCTCCATTGTGGTTACTCTAATGAACCCTTCTGATCTGAACCCAGCACTTAACTTCTTTAACCTTTGGAATTTTGAAGGATTCCTGGTGCACCTTCCTTATGCTGTAGTGATTGCCATAAATCTGTCTTTTCAATCTCTTTGATGGGATTTTAGAATTTTAAAATCTTGAACTCCCAGGCTTTCAAGCTTGTATATAGTTAGTTTTATACTAGGCAAACCAGTTTAGCTATACAGGTATATTGCACCTTTTTAAAGCACTATGTTATTTTCACAGGATATTACTGTTTTGCTCATGGATGTCAAGAACAGCAAAATTTTACTGTTCCAGAGTATTTTACTATTCTGTTTTTATTAGTCTAGTTTTCAGGCAAAGTATTAAAAATAAAAAATTTTAAAAATTAATAAAATGAAAAAAGAAAAATGAAAAAAGAAAAAAAACCCACCCAAGTCTCTGCAGCGACAGATATGCTTCATGCTACTGGACTGAATGCCAAACAGAAGATTGCTGATATTTCTTAACTCATTCACATTGAATTCTTGAAATCACAGTGATCATACTCTGACTAGTTTTAAATTAAGCATTACTTTAAATGAAACCAGGACAGTCACATAAAAAAAAAGATGCTTTCAGGATCTGTTGGAACAGAAGAATGGAATGTCTTCCCAGGCTGGACACCAAAATAGTCAGGAAAATGTATTTACTGCCCTCAAGTCTCAGTAGGAATGTGGATGACGGGCTTTTTCTGTTTTTCTGCTAAGTAGCTTATTAATGTGTGTAAGGGTTCTATAAATTTAGCTTTCTTTCGCATTCCTGAGTCAGTTCTCAAAATTTAAAGGTGACAGAAATACTAAGACTTGCAAAAACAAATGCATTTAATCATTTTATGTTAGAATTTATAATTAAGAGAAATTATTGTGCAGTTTGAAAAGCATGTTGAAAATTGTTCCTTTTTCTTGTTTATAATGCATATTCTGTGTCCCTCACATTGCTGTGATTAACCAGATTAGTTACACCAGATGCGCTTGATTGCACTGAAATGTTTCTTTTTCCCTAGAGCAAACATGTTTTGATTGTGCCTAAGGGACTGTAAGTGGATGGGTAGCTGGCAGAAAATCCCCAGTAATTAAGCAAGAGTTCAGAAGCATAATCAGAGGATTATTGTCCAACTACTGGAACCACAGTTATTCAGAGAGACACAACATGTAATTTGGGACAGCTTCATTTTTGCTTCAGCCTTCAGAAATTAGGCTGACTCCTGTGGCAGAAAACCTAGAGGAATGCATTTAGAAAGCTACTGGCAGTGTAACATCAGAGAGCTTCTACAGCTGGTGTCCAGAGAAGAGGTGAAGTGAGAGGCGTTCAGGTGTAAAGTTGTCAGTGGTAACAGGTTTTTATACTGCTGAGTGTTCTCTTCTGTCCTGTGCCCACACAAAATAAATGGTGTACCAGTACACATTCACATTGAAGTTGTGATCAGAGGTACCAAGATGAGTAGGTTGGTTTGCTCTGAGGAGAATGCTTTTTGTCACAGCTAGTCACATACATGGTTCTACTGGGTTTGATCTCCCAGTCATCTTTAGTGCCCACTTCCTCCTCAAACTCATGGTGTTTTCCTGCTTTTTTGTGAACAGTTGGCTTGCTTTGGCCATTCTTGCCATCATGTGATTTTGATAATGCTGAGCTGCTCTGGAAAAGCAGCTAAAACCTGCTTTTGTTGTCAAATGGATAAGAAGGTGGTGAAAAACTAAATGAAGCAATTGAAAGGAAAGAAATTATTTCTGGGGAAAAACAATCTCCCAGAGGATACTTTCAGTATATAACCCTTGAAATGCTACGTTTCATACATGCTGTTGTACTCTGTTTGAAAGAACAGGTTTTAATTGTTCCTTTATTTCAGTGACTCTGGGGTGACATTCTTTTTGTCTCTCCCCATACTGATATTAGGATGAGGTACTTCTGATCAAATGGATATTTGGCCAATGCCGTTCAGTAACACTTCTTTTATACTTCTGTGATATGAATGTTGCATTTCTGGAAATCAGTTTATGGCAGAGTGATTTTTGTCCCCTTCTGTTCTTTTTATCCTCCTATTCTCTCAAAATTATTTTGTCTTTTCTACTACAGTTATCTAACATTTCTTTTCCCTTCTGTGATCTACAGCTGATCATCAAAACTCATACACTATCAGGAGATGGCAGGGAACCATTGTTTAAATAAGGTGCGCTCTTGTGCCAATAAGGCAAAATCATGGTGTAGATTAATCTGTATGTAGAGTGTGAAACTTCACAGCAATGTAAGGTGCTTTAATTGAGTGAGCTTCCAGCTTCTAGAGTGACTGCCACAACCTCTCTAAGCTGCACTTGCATTTCTTGCCTTGGTTGGGTTGACAGATGACCACATGCCACTTCCTCTCTCTAGCTTTTGTGTGCACAGGTGAAGCTGGGCTTCCTCTGTTTCTTCAAATTCACAAACCGGGAGGAGAGCGGATAAATGCCACAGCACTGGCTGCAAAATGTAGGCTCTGCACACTCTTGTAGTTTCTTCCTGGGGGGAAATAATTCACCTTTTCTTGGGAGCTTGATGCATGCTGCCAGGGTGGGTGGCAATCATAGTGGAAGAAGCCTTGCTGCCTAGGGGTTATCCCATGAGGTAAAAACTCTCCGCTTTCAGAAGTGAATTGTGCAGTTTGTTGTGGGAAACCAGGACATTTTTATGGGGTTTTTTTGCCTGTACAGCTTTTTTTATTGCTCAGTTCTGTCTCTGCCCATAACCTGTAGACCCTCAGCAAAGTGTTTCACACCTGTACCAAGAGGCGCAGAGCTGTCTGCTCCATTCTGGTGGGAGAGCGGGCTGCTGAGCACAGCTTTTCACATCGTGGTTCAGAGGAAACAAACACATGGGAAATTAATGGGATGAGCAGCCTGGTCCACACTGGTGAAGTTTATGTAGCACAAACTGCACAATGAAGGAAAAATATAGGGAAAGCTGCGACTCCTGCACTGTATCTGTGACACTGTATCTGGGAAGGGGGAGGGAAGCGCATTCGTAGCGGGAGGGATGGCGGGAAGCTAGAAGTGTTCAAATATGTATGATATTTTATATAAACATAATAAGCTTAGTTCCCCTTCATAATCTTCAGGAATGGTACTTTAACACCATTAAGCAAAGAATTGTTTTAGGATTAAATAAATGTATTGTACATAAGGCCATACGTAATCTTCTAAAAATGTCGCCAGACAGGAGCGATGTGTATTACGATATGAAAAAAGTCCTTAATGCACTGTTATCTCCTAAATATTTAGTAGTAAATTAATGCTATTTAATTTTTTTAAAAATTTGTCTTGTGTAGACACTAAAAAGTATTACACAAAATCTGGACAGAACATGTCCTTTTTAACAGCAATTTAAAGAACTTTTTATATATGTAAGGTAGTAACTTTTCAAATTGTTCTAGTTGTATATTCCCATGTTTACTATTTGTGGAAGTGTGCCTGTCTCTACTCAGTTATTTTTTTTCCTAATAATTTCATGCACGCATCTTTCATTTTTGTAGTTTCCATTAGAAATTATTGTGTATGCGCCTGGTGCTGCCACAAAACTTTGCCGCTCTAGATCTGTGGTGGCCGCATTCAGCAGTGCCCGTGCCAATGGGCTATCAAAACCACAAAGCAAAATACTTGTTTCTCATTCTAGAGTTGAGAGTTTACTGCGTTTAAGTTGTCCTGATGTCACTCTTGAAATGACTGTTAAAACTAAGCTATGAGTTCATTGCATTTATTTTATATTCTTGGTTGTAATGAAATGGAATTGACTTTGCTTCAGTGTGAATTTTTTTAATAAAATAATATACATTTGTAATAATAATAAAAAGTTCAAATCAAATAAGCGTGCAGGAAAGTTTTTGTAAACATCAACTTTGAGCTACCAGTAGGGAAAATACGGCCCACAAAATTGCAGTTGTAATTATATTCAGGATGTTTATGATACCATACACCACAGAAAACAAAGCTTGCAAAACCTCAGATTTGAAATTACAGCTTTTAAAATGCCCATGAGGATATTCATGGCTATGTGTCTATCAAAATAGAATGAAGCCTTATGGAAAGCAGGATCAATGGAATGTTCTCTTAGGTTTTACTCTCTGCTTGGAAGTGTGCTGGTGTGCCACACTGATGGCACTTGAGACTTATTATTACTTGCATGACAATCCTGAAGATGCATCTTCTGAAAAAGAAAGCTGGTTTACTCTGTTCTGGAAGTAAATACCTTCCTGCTTTCTCCTCCTGCTGGACCTTGGAGCATTTCAAGTATTTCAGGTGGTCTCTGGTTTATAAAAAAGAAATTGTTTTTGAAGTGTTTTTCAGGATTCCCAAGAATGCAAAAGTCTTTTTTCCCCAGCCAGAGATTGAAGAAATGGTCGAGAGCCATTTCTTCTGTTTTTCAAGATTGTTTATTCTTTCTCATCTATTACATTCTTTCCCTGACTCCCAGAGTTCTTCACAGCAAGTCAGTTCCAGGCACAATCCCCTGCCTCCAAGGCGGTGTGTTCTTTTATACTAAAACCCACATAAACAGTGTTTACAAAAACTTACCAATACCTATCATCTATGTTAGAAAGTCAGCTTCTACTCTAAACCAACCACAAGTGCCACCATCACATAAGAAGATGGAGCAGATGAAGAAGGAAGAAGTCTGAAAGCCGTGTGGTTCCTCCATCTTGTCTTCTCTGCTTACCATTCTAGAAATCCCAGAAATCTAAAATTCTCACCCTGTGATAAACTACATATTATGCTACTATCTAATACAAATTCTTGGAAGTTCTGCTACATCCCAGAGCCTAGAAAGTCCTTTCCATGAACAAAGATTAAAAACACTGTTTGTCAGAGGTTTTTCATCCCTTCAAACATGCAAATAAATATTTCTCAGAATTTCTCACTCTGACAAGGTGGCAACATGGAAAGTATGAGCTAGAGCATATTGGTGGGGTTTCAAAGTGGGATTTTGTGTGCTTTGCTAGTCTGTGTGTTTCTGTTCCATCTAACGGATGGAGGGATGGTGGAAGGGATGGATGGATGGATGGATGGATGGATGGATGGATGGATGGATAACTTCTTCCAAAAATCCCACTTGTCTTCTCTGCAAGTTGTATGTGTAAGAACGGTTTGAATTTACTTGCACTCCCTATTGCCTTAAGAAAGAGGCTTTGTTTTTTGACGTGCCTTTTACACAAGGGTGGGAATAGGAGTGGCCTTTTGAAAAAAATCTTGGTCTGCATCTCTGACACATCAAGACTGAGGTGTTCCTTCAACCTCAGTGCAGCTGAATATTCCCAACTCCATAACCCTCATGGCTTCTGCTTCTGTTGTCCTTTTGTTGATATGATTGTACTTAGTAAACGGCTTTGACTTGGATGTTTCTAAAACCTCCTATGGCAGCTTTGTCTCAATTTCCATTCTTTTACAGCGTATCTCTCTGTTTTTCCTACCTGGTCATGCAGTTTACAGTCTAACCCCACGCAATCATGCTGATCTGAATTATGGTGTCCCTTTTTTGTCCTTGACAGGTAAATGACTTTGATTTCACAGTCACTGAGAAAGTTACAGTGGATTGTTTATTGGTCTTTTGCTTTGACTTGTTGCTTCTTGCTTTGTAGTACTGCCCTGGCTCTGCCGTCTCTGTTGCATTAGTTGTAAAGCTTCTCTCTTCACTTGCTCATGACTGCCAAAGCCTGCTGTTACACCATCTCTCTTACTCAAATCGAGACGTTATGTAAGTTATCTCTTGGTCTGATTATCCCACCAGGTCAGCCTCTGTACCCTTCATTTTTAGACTTTTAAATAAGCATTTTTAGACTCTGTTTCCAATTGTTCCTGAAGAGCTGTTGCATAAATTTCCAGAAAATTCCATCCTAGGTGTCTTCTGCATCCCTCATTAAAACCCTTTGGCTTGATATTTATATTAAATTTGATATTTATATCAAAATATATACAGAAGTTTAGTATTTTACACTACTGGTGTGCAAGGAGTCATATCTATTGTGTTAGTGAAAACTGTTCCAGTGTTCATTTTGCCTTCCAGTCTGTCTGCATCCATCTATCACCTCCCTGCACACCCTCACAAGCTCTGACAGGAACAGTCTTTTTGTTCTGATGCAGTAGCTTCATGGCTGGGGCTTGCAGCACTCTGGAATACGAGTAATAATCACTGTAATATCATGGTGCTTTACTGCTGGACGATACACGGTGGTAGTGTTATTGCTTTCCATGTTCTATTTCAACACAGGAAATATCATGTTAGTGCCAAATATCAATTTCATCTGGCTAATCACAGAACCTGAGCAAGCATTGTTCCAATAGCCAGCGCAGGTTAATGATGTTAAAACCTATCATGTTTTTTAACAGATAGGTTCTGCTTTTTTATGTTCCAGGGAGCTTCATGTCCTTGTGTATGAGCACAGAAAAAAACAGAAACTTTGGCTTACTTTGGTGGGTTTATAGTAATTTAGAAAATCATTATTGCATAATTACTACAATGATTTTTTTTCATTTGCAAGAAATATTTATTAGAACAACAGTTGTTGAGGTAGATTAAAATCACCCACAAGGTTATGAAAGATTTGTGTACAGTCATAGCTGAGCTGCTGAAATTGCTGAGGGGAGTACCACAGCTGTTATGTAACAGATTTCCAAGTTAATCCAGAGTAGGTGTTTAAAAAAATTTTATTGCTGTTGTTATTATTACTATTATTATTATTGCAAGCGTGAAAGTAATACCAACCAACCTAATATTTTTTATTTAATGTACTTGCCTTGGAATAGAATTGATTTTTCCAGCTTGGTGTATTGGCATACTGCTATGTGGATTGTAGGGTCTGTAACAAGCCGTTTCTGTGATTATTTTGTGTGTTCTTTGAAGCATTATGAAGAGGACAGACATCCTGTCTTCTTAACTTCATTAACTTCTACATGTGCATTGTATGCACAGAACACATGGCTGAATGAAACATTCAGCAATACATTCTCTTAGCTAAAATGTCTTACGATGTTGTTCAGTAAGAAGTTGTTTGAATAAAGCTGGTGTATGAAATCATTACAGAGAGGATACCTGTGCCCCAGTCCATTCCCAGAATGGATTTTTGCTTTGCTTGCACTTCAGTAATCATGGTAAATAAATTACCAAAGGAAAACCTAAATTATTTTTTAAATATTACTTTTTAGAAATTAGGTATTTGCTATTGAATCTTGGATGTGGTGTGATAGTCAACAATAATACATTTTATGTCATCTCCATCCCACAAGACATCATGTGTCATGTACCAAAAAACCTGATACATGAAGCACTGAAGGAAGAAATTCTTCATACTTATCATCAGCAGACAAGAGTTTTAATTATGAACCAAATAGGCCAAGTGATGTATAGCTCAGACATCCTTTCTATGACCTGCATGTAAGCCTATGGTGGTAAGATTCTTCCCTGTATCCACAAATAGGATTTCCCTGGGATGCTGTGGAGGGAAAAGGAGTGGAAGTGTGCAGGCTTTAGATTTTGTAAGAAAGTTTTAATGCTATCAAGTTTTGGTGTCTGAAGTTCTCCATATTATAATGAAATTCTAAATACTTTTAAGTATGTATTTTAAACATTTGTTAGAAACATTTTCTGCCCTTGTCTGGGCAATGTGGCATGGCCGTGCTTTGAAAAGATAACCTCAGCTTTGCATGCACGACCTGGTCAGGGGTACAGTTGTCAGTTCAGAGTCTTGCAGACAATTTGCACAACTGGACACTGAACTTAAACCTCAGGTCACAGGTCTGTGGAAAAGCAATCAGCTTTTACAGAAAACATGCTTCCTTGGCTGAAAGGTGAGCCAGGGAACTGCAAAATTAAAGGCTTAAAGTCTTGTGCAAAAGGCTCCTGTGGCCCCCCCGGTTTGACAGACAGTGTTATGAGATATTGTAAATTATCAGATCGTATAATTGCTGCTAGGCTGTGCAGTTCTAAAACATCTATTGTTCTAAGATATCTTGCCATTATCTAGTATGAGGTAGAATGAGTAATTTGTGGAAGTGTAATTATGATTTTTGCTTTTTGACCTTTTGTAGTTGTATGAGTTGTTTTTGCCATGGTACAGAAGAAAGAAGGACAGTTTCCAGTAGTTTGGTTTTGGCAGTAAAATTCGGAACATTAACTTGTTAAGGAAGAGGAATCGAAGGAGATTAGGCTTCTCCCTTGCTGGTGTCAATCCTTCCACTGCAGCAGAGGAGATTCAAGGAGGCAGATCGTACCATGATGTTGTGTAGTAACTGCAATTCTTGGCAAACACTTGCTTTGAAAGAGAAATATTTTTAAGTGCAGCATCACAACCATAGAAAGTATACCCAGCAAAGTTGATGTGAGTTAGTCACCTTTACAAAATTCCCTGCACATAGGAAGCAGACTGACTTGATCACATTGAGAAGTTTATAGACTTTGGTCTTGCCCACCCATCAATGCATGAAAATCTGTATAGTTTGTGGTTTCAGAGTACTTCCCCTGGTAATAATGGAGCTTTTCTTTAAACATCTGAAAGTTTTTTTGTAGCTTGCAGAATCCCACAAACATAGAAATAAATCCCTACTCATTTAAGAAACAATGGGGACATGTACTAACACACCCTGGTGGTATGTCCCAGTGGGGATTATCAAGAGCTGCTTCTACATCATGCTGCTGCAAGATGAAAGCTGGAAGTCCCCTGTGACTTTGAAACAGTTGGTTCTGGAAAGCAGGAAAAAAGCAGCTTCTCTTATAATCCAGAGTGATATCAGAGGTATTTGAAGCACATTTGGGTCATATGAGCTTGTGACACGAATCATATTTGAACAGTGGCTGTACATTTCCAAGTCCATGAACTCTATCTTGCATGACAACATTAACATATTGTCTGTGGAGACGTGTTCATCTGTGACTTGCTAATCTAAATCTTATGAAATACTTAACAGTGGATCATGTGTGGTGGAGGATGTAAGGAACAACCTTCTGGCTCTATCAGAACCAGGCATATTCTCTTCCCACCTAACATGCCAAGCTCATAAATCAGTCGCAGTGCGTCATTATTAATACATGGTGGTTGTGATATTCCAGGGTGGCGTTATCGCTGCTGCTTCTCATGCATCAGAGATGTGGTAATCCATCTGTGTCCTGCCTTGCTCCTTTGGGATGTTTTCTGTGTGGCTGTGGGGAGACCAGTAATGCACTGGCCTTGTCTCTGGATAGCATATACATTACCTTGAAAATGAACTCAAAAGAGCATCACAGCAACATTCAGTCTTGTCCTTGTGTGGGCTGAAATTCCAGTACATGTGACATGGCATGCTTACGGAGGGGACACAGCAAGAGAGTGGGAATTGCTCCTGCTTCTGTGAGATTAGGGATGATTTCTGGATATGCTGCCTATGAATATGAAAACAAAACTCACTTCAGCTTTGGTATTTCAGGATCTTACCCAACATGTGAATTCCAAGAGTAACCATGTTTAAATTATTGGGATATGTCCTAAGTTTGTTTGGGCCAGCATGATTAATAAGACTGTGTCGACACAGATAGTTGCTATCGCTTCTCAAACCAAAAAACCTTATGAAGTTTCCTATGCCTTGTTGCTCTCACGCACATGTCCAAATGTGGAGCTAAGGAATAACTGGTTTCCCAGAGATGCCCTGAGAAAACAGGATACCCTGTGTAGCCAGCATAGCTATGCATCCTAAATATAACAGTGCTGAGCATTCATGGGGCAGGGTTCAGGTTTACGCCAGCCTGGGATGTTTTGGGGCCAGACGTCCCCACCGTGTAATGTGATCACTTCCTTGGGTGCTGGGCCAGCTCCCCACCCTGCAGCTGCTGGCTGGGAGCACAGTTACCTGACCCAGACCCACCTCCTCCCTGTTGGAACCATCCCTTCTGCAAGGGAAAGTGTTGTGTGGCACAGGCAGGTCTCAGCCCCTGCACAGACCTGATGTGGAGGTTTGCTGATGATGATGGGTGTGACCTGGGAAGCTCTGGGGTGGGCACAGAGGACCTCTCTTGGGTGGCTGCGGCAATAGTGGATGCAAGGGGCAGTGGATGCAAGGTGCCACTATGGAGCAGCTCCGGAGTGAGGCCCACATGTGGGGATGGGAAGGAAGATTGCCCAGCCCCCAGGAGCTGGGCCCCTGCCTTCTGCAAGCTGTGCACATTGCAGCAGTGGGCGTCCTGGGAAGGTGCCAGCAGTGCCTGGGGTGGCCTGGAAGAGGGTAGTGCTGCTGGTGCACCACTCCTGTCTGGGACAGGGGGGCTCTTGCACTGGGATCCTCTCTAGTGGACTCTACAAACACTGTGGTGTTTCACAGAAACTCTCTGGGCCTCCTGAAGCCCCTTGGCAAATCCCAGCCTTGCAAACTGGGGCAGGAGCAGCTGGAAGCGTGAAGGAGGCTGATGCCAGCAGCAGGGTGTCAGCCAGCACAGCGATGGGCATGTTGTGCATTGCTTCCCCCCACGCACACCGCTCCCCAGGGCCTCCGGGGCAGAGGCAGAGGGGAAGGCACCACGTGAAGACCAGCTCACTCCTGGCTGGAAGGGTGACGCACTGGGTTGCCCAGCTCCATGGTTGTGTGCCTCCATGGAGTGGGGCTGCAGTTCCCATCTTCCAATGTGGTTTTGGCCCTGAGGTTTCTTGGACAGTCTTATGAGTCCCACACGCATGTGAGGATAGGACTTCGGGAAGTTTTGAGAAGCATGTTCTGCTTCTCTGCAGTGCCCCAGATACAGATCTTGTTTTGCTACGCTGTCCCACAGGAGGGTCTCACAGTAACTAGGAGTTCACTGGATTTAGGTGGACTTTGGGAAAGTTTGATCCCTTCCAATCTTTTTTCTCTGCTCTGTTCTCATCTGCTAGGGCTGCTCTAAGCTTTGGCAAAAAATGCCCCTTTTCATATTATGGCTCAGCTTTGCCCAGTCCTACACAAAGCCTCTCTTCTCCAGACACCTGGCAATCTGTAACTGAGGAGACCGTTTTATAGGTAATGGCAGATGCATTTTAAAAGAAGGTGTATTCAGAGGGCCTTTGGGTGGTTTGTTTCACTTGCCTTTACTGCCAGGGAAGATAGCTGCTGCCAGTGCTGTCTGCTGTCCTGGGGAGCTGTCTGACAGCTTGGATATTTGTCTGTCAGGATATCTAACAAGACAGCATATATTTCAGAGCAGAACCTGAGCCCTCTTGGGATTATAGTCTTCCAGTTTTTTTATATGTGATATTCTCTTGTGCATGAAAACATTGTGTGCCTCATTGGAGACTACTGAGGAAGCTGTGAAGAAAAGAATAGTCCTACATGGGAGAGAGGCAGTTCAGCAGTATGGCAGGCATCATCTGCCATGAAGCTGGATCCTCTACTTGGGGAACACAAGTCTTGCTGAGGAAATGCATCTCATTGACCTGCAAGTTAAACAGTAAGGGCTGATGGAAACTTGGATTCCTTGGCCATGGCAGGCAAGAGGAAGTCTGCAAATACTATGCTTGTGTGGGGCTCCAGATGGCCCATCTGGACTAGGCAAGGTGTGGTTCATGCAAACCCTTGCCAGCAGGAAACTTCTGCCTCCTTAAGTTATCTGCTGGGCAGGCAGCCTCAGCCTCTTGAGGGAGGGGAGGTAGCAGAGGGTCTGAAGCAAGAAGGAGGTCTCCAGCATCTTATTGCAGGGCTACAAGATGATCGCATCCTCAGACATCAAAGAGGGGACTGGCTGCCCCTCATGCTCTGCAGAGTGGGACCCTGAGCACCCACTGGCATCATCATCATCCTGCTCTCCTCTCTGTAGCCTGACCTGCCTTGTCCCAAAATCAGGTAGCAGCTGCTTTGGAGGAAGATTCCCAGCTGAAGACTACACTGACTCAAATGACTTTCCCACTTGGGGAGAAGAGGGTGAGAGCTAGACCCTCTTCTGGAAACCCCCTTGAAAATACGCATTTTGGCTTCCTTTTGAGGTGCTGGCAGGGAATGAGGACAGGGTCATTTAGGGAGGATCTGAACAAACACTGGCAGACTCCATTAGTGAGACTTATGTCCTAGTAGGGGGAGAGAGGTGGGGCAGGCTGCCAGGCCTCAGGGGATGCTCCTTTATATTTCACTTATGAACCGTTGATTTCTATCTGACTGGGGTTTGAGCCCACATGAGTCACATTCACATGGGCAGGTGGGAGTGGCTTCATTACTTTCTCTTGAATCACAATTTCTCTGTCACCAGAACATGCTTTAACAGCCACGTGTGTGTGGGTATATGTGGTGTGTGCCAGACCCAGCCAGCCTGGTGGGAACAGGCTCAGCTGACTTTGCCTCAGCTTGGTGGACTTGGCTGTGTTCACCTTACAGTTAGACTTGCTGATCTTAAAGGTCTTTTTCAACCTAAGTGAATCTAAGATTTTATGATATGTGAACTATGGTATTATGAACTGTGAGCAAGAGCCATTCTGAAGGAGTTTCTCACTGCTTGTTTTTTACACAAGGCTCTCCAGTGATGTGTCAGGACCTCCTTTTTGACTCCTCCACTGGATTCTTGGAACACCAGCATGCTTATTCTCTTTGCTTTTTATCTGGGCAGCATGAGCCTGCTGCTGGACCTCAGTAGTGCTAATGCCTCCACAGACCTGTAGAATCATAGAACGGTTTGTTTTGGAAGGGACCTTAAGGATCATCCAGTTCCCCCGCTGCCATGGGCAGGGACACCTTCTACTAGATCAGATTGCTCAGGTACCTGTCCAACCTGACCTTGAACACATCCTTGACCAGGGATGGGGAGCCACAGCTCTCTGGACAGCATGTTTCAGTGCCTCACCACCCTCACAGTGAAGAGTTTCTTCTTTGTATCTAATCTAGACCTGTCCTCTTTCAGTTTAAAACTATTGGCCCTTGTCCTGTCACTATCTGCCCATATAAAGTCTCTCTGCCTTCTTTTTGTAAGCCCTCTTAAGGTACTGGGAGGTCACAAAGAGGTCTCCCTGTGGCCTTCTCTTCTGCTCAGTCAGCCTGTCTGGGCAGGAGAGGTGCTCCATCCCTCTGATCATCTTTGTGGCCTCCTCTAACAGGTTTGTGGACTCACTCTCACAGGCTCACATCTTTCTTGTGCTGGGAACCCCAGATGCAGCACTCCAGGTGAGGACTTAGGGAGCAGAGGAAAGGGGCAGAATCTTCTCCCTTGACCTGCTGGCCACACCTCTTGATTTAGCTTAGGATGTGTTTGGCTTTCTGGACTGCAAGTGCTTTGCTGGCTTACATCCAGCTTTTCATCCATGAGAACCCCAAATACTTCTCCAAAGGGCTGCTCTTTGTTCTTCATGCAGTCTGTATTCACTTCTGGGATTGCCCTGACCCTACCGTGCCCTGCACTTAGACTTGTTGATGCTCATGAGGTTCTTACGGGTCCATTTCTCTAGTTTGTCAAGGTTCCTTTGGATGGCATCCCTTTCCTCTGTTGTGCCAACTGCAGAACTCAACTTTGTGTCATCTGCAAACTCGCTGAGGGTATCACCCCATTTGCTATTTCCTTGATGAAAGTTTTGAAGAGCATCAGTCCCAAAAGAAGAACTCTGAAAGGGCCTGAAATCTCTCTGAGCCACTGGCAGCCTGAGGGCATAGGACCATCACATGCAGACAAGGTGTAGGGCTGCCCCGTGTTGGGGCTACAGAAAGACCAGGCATCTGGGCAGTAGAGCTGTCACTGTCTCAAACCCCAAACCCCAGCTTTGTCACCACAGTGCCTGGCAGGCACTGCTGCAGGGGTGATGGCAGTCCTGGCTTGGAGGACTTTTCCCTGCAGCCCTCAGGAAAACATGTATGGAAGATGAGAGGTGTGTGGTAGCATGCATCCTGTGTGGGCAGAGCTGGCCGTGTGAAGGCTGCTTGGAGAGGAGAGCAGCCTTTCAACCATTCTGAGAGCACAGCAGCCGGCAAATTTTGTGTGTGAACAGGGCAGAGACAGCCAGGCTGGTAGATGCTGTGCTCAGCAGTCCTCTCACACTCCAACTGGCTCTTGGTGATACCAATAGAAGGGCAAAAATCCTCTGGTCTGCTGTGTCTACTGAGATGCTGACCTCCTCTGAGCTGTTGCGTGTGCACCTGCAAATGGAGAACTGCAGTGAGAAGCACCTCAGGATGTGCCCAGGCCTTGCACATCCCAGCTGCCAGAGCATGAATAAGGCACAGGCAATGTATGACAGCCTTTGGCAGCTGGTCAGAGTGTGTGGGGCAGGCTGGAGGAAGAGCCATGAGGCCCTGCTGCCCAGCCCAGCAGCCCACAGAGCTGAGACTGCTCCACAGAGCTGGAGTGGCCACAGAGCCAGTTCCATCCCACCAGCACCAGTCACAACTCCTGGGAGAGCTGAGGCTTGCAGGCCTGCCAGCAGAGGGGTGTTTCTTTAGGAAGAAGCTGCTATGTATTAGGGGTTTTTTTGGTGGGTCTTCCCCCCTTAAGACACCTACAATCAAATGTGAAATTCACATTTCTCTACAGGACTTTGGCTAAATACTCTCAAACACAAAAACCACAAAAAAATTTGAACACAGTTCTGAGCCAGCTCCTTTCCTAGAGCCTTTCAGAGCAGGCTTGTCACTGGTTTCACTGGGAGGTTTCAGAGCAAAACTGTTGCATCCTGGCGTTGATTTTGCAAACAGCTTCTTGAGGCTTGAAAATGAAATGCCTGTTCCTAGCTGTTGCCATTTTCTGCTTGGCAAGAGTCTCTGCCAGCAGATAATCTTGATGGGGTTTGTGAAAGTGGTTTGTGTTGGCCCTTGTCCTGGGCAATGACCAGGGTGAGCAGGTACAGAATCTGAAGTCTGTGGTGCAGTATTTCTTCACTCCTTGGTGCTGGCATGGAGTGTTTGATAATGGGCCTCTTCTTCCTTAAATGTCGGGCTGGGGAAGGGTCAGAGAGCTGGGGGGAGACCTTTCAGCTGTTCAGGGGGACCCAGGAGTTCAGTAGCCCAGCGCAGCTGGCCAAGACTTCTGTGGCTGGCTTGTGGGGACCTCTGCCAGGGGTTGCCTGCCATCTGCTGGCAAATCCCATGGGATGGACAGACCCCAGGAGAGCACTGCAAAAGGAAAGCTTTTGTGGTTAGTTAGTGTTGCTCTGGCCAGAGACAATATCTCTGACAGGATCAAGGGCTGAGGGTTCATCACTGTTGCTTCCAGCTGGTGAGACCGAAGTCAGCATTACTGTTCAACAGAATTCCATACCCCATTGCTCTGGATAGGTTGCAGATGTGTATGGTCTTCAAAGAGAAGCCTTGGAATTCCTGATCTACCACTGCCTGGTATTCACATACTTCCTGATGCCAGCATTTTGTCTCTGCATCCAGCTTCTGCCTACCACCACCAGGGCCTGCAGTGACCACCATCCCAGACCCACCTGTTCTCTGCAGTTTTGTAGCCCTGAGCTGTGCTGGATTCAGGGCTGTGGCACTTTTTTGCCAAAGCAGTCATCACCAGTGCCTTTCCTCTGGGGCTGCAGGAGGATGAGACGAGGATGGTGCCACAGTGGAGTGTTGGCTGTGGGGTCAGCAGGGCAAGACCACAAAAGGAAGCAGGATCTGCCCACACTGGGAGCAGCACTGCAGCCAAGGGTGATCTCTGCAGGCCGAGGAGGAGCTGCTGAAGTGCCCGGCTGGGGTGGGCAGAGCAGCGAGGTCTGTGTGGGCAGGCAGCTGGGCACTTCAGTGACACGATGGGGCAGATGTTGGTGAGTTCAGAGTAGCCAGCGGGGAGTTCTGTGCCTCTGAGTAGCAGTGCCTGAATCTATTTACATACCAGAATGCTCTTGTGGTCTGGGGCCCAGGCAACCAGGCAAAGATGATCTTATGTGCTCCCAGTGCCGAGCAAGCAGTGCTGTGATTCACAGCGAGTGCCTCCCTTCCCGTGTCTCTGCCATGGAGATAAGCAGTGTTTTGCCTGAGTCTTGCTGTTTGCAGAGGGAACCTGTTTTCCAGATTATTTGACAAGTATTTTGCCTTCTTCATGTCTGAGCTGTCAGATAATGCTGGAGGCTGAGTTAATGTGCAGAGCAGAGGCATGGCGAGGGCCCAGCCTGCTGGGTCAAGCACCATTAGCACCACCAGCAGGAGCAGCAGATTGGCCCACATGCCAAGGGCTGCTGCAGCTGGTCCTCTGCTCCATGCAGCTTCGCTCCTCTGCTACCAGGCTCACTGCTCCTTGGCTGCAGAGGGTGAATGCCACTGGCAGTGAGGACACTGGGCAGCCCCAGGCAGCATGTGATGGGCTTCTGCAGGAGGGCAAGAACCTGCCCAGAGGTGTGTTCTTTGTGCTGATGGCTCAGCTTCTCTTCTCTCTGCCCTTCTTTCCCCTCTGTGAATAGCTGGCTGGAATAAACTGCTCTGCCTTGCCCATCATAGGCATGGTTATTTTTTAAATTTCCCTACTAATTTTCTTTTTGTATACAATAGGACTAGACTAGGCTGAGTTTTGAGGCTGGGCAGGCTGGAGTAGTGTTAGACCCTGGTTGTGTCAGTTGTGTGCTGTGTCAGTTGTGTGAGACAGAGATTTTGGGCAGGTTTTTTCTGGGAAATTGTAGCATTCCAGCACATCCATCTGTGCAAATCCAGGCAGCATATCTGCTCAGACTCTTCTGTACATTTTAAACTAGACCCAAATTAAAGCTATTTATGGGGAGTTCAGAAATGAAGCTGGGAGCAGTTCTGGTGCCAGGGGACAAGCATCCTCAGGTATCAGCTCTGGCTTCTGTAACAGTGACTTCTTTTAGCCTAGAGAGTTAGAGGTGCTAATACCTGCAATGATTTTTACTGCATCTTAGTTTTGACTTTTTTATCCATAAATTTTCCCACTCTGTTTCACTCTTGTCTCACTCAGGTGTGCTAGCTGTGCCTTTTTTATAATAAACTTTTAAACACTTGCAAACATGATTGCATCCTTAGCCTGGGGAGGGGATTATTACTGCTTATGTAGAAATCCCATCTGGGAGCCGCAATCTCCACTGCAATCACTTTGTATCAGCACCTGAAGGCACACACATGGCTGTAAATATAAGAGAGGTATTTGTAAGTGGGATGGGTACAATGATTATAAAAAGAAGTTTAGTGAAATGGCCTGTGCTATGTCAGTGTGTGGCTTTTACTGTAAAGCTATAAAAACTGTCCATCTTTCTCTCTAAGTTACTTTCTGGCCATGTGTCTGTATCCCCCACAGTACGGAGCTGTTGAAATAGATCGAAATATTCAGGGTATTGCACAACTTGAGATAATGCTGCCAGTCTTGCTCAATGGCAGAGGGATAATAATGGCAGGCTCTCACAAAAAAATACCTGCAGGGAGAGATCCCAGTTTCATTGGTTTGTTTGTTTTAAGCTGAACTGCTGTACTTGCATCTGTTGATGCCAAATTCTTTTGCTCCCTCTGCCGTATAACTGAATGCTGGCTTAGTTACCTTAAAATGTAGCATGAATTCCCATACTGCACTAACTGCTGGAAAACAGCTGAGGAGGAGGGGATTAAGGTGTTTTCAGGGGATACTTCATCAGTGCGAATGGAAGGTGGTGCTCGGGACATTGGCATCTCACTTGCAGCTCTCTGAGGAAACTCAGTACAGGGGGGGAAGGAGTAGCAGCATTTATTGCTTCACTCGCAGAGCCGCTGCCTTTCACTCTGCTTTTCCTGAGGCCCCCTCGCCACCAAGCTGTCCTTAGTGTTTTAACCATACCCTACTAATCGCTGGCATTAAAAATAGAGGGGTTTCTGTGCCGTGCCTGTGTCAGCCCCCGAGCCCTTTGGCAGCAGGTCCAGTGCTCCCGCGGACTCGGGCTGGCCCCCGGCCCGGGACAGCCGGCGCTGCCACCCGCCCTTCGAGCCAGAACCCGACACCAGGGCACAGCCCGGGACAGCTGCAGCAGTCACACACCACCGCGCCATTTGGAGGCTTACACAGAGGCACAAAAATGAGCTGTGCCTTAATATAACCTCGTCCAGCCATCTAAAGCGCGCTCTGCGCAAGGAAATCGCATCTCCCCCGCGATACATCCCGGTGCTGTTGCTGCACGGAGGCACGCCGAAGGCACCGTAAAATCTTGAAAAGGCATCAGACAAAATGAAACGTTTCTTCTCATAGTGTCACAGTAATCCCGATTAGGGCTATAACGCAGGAATGTGTGAGATACAAGGTTTCTTAAACAGGGGCTGTTTATGCAAGCATTTCCTTGCCTTGCCTGCTGGGAATACAGCCTCGACAGGAAAACGACATTTGCAAACAAATGAGCAGAGAGACACCAGCAAGTTCTCATCTCGGAGGGAAATTAGCATTTTAATATTCTGTGCAGGGTTTTGCTCGGCGGCCAGGGCTCGTAGGTGCTGTGTAATAATGACACCAATAATTAATAATAAATCTGATGCTGAAATGCCACCGAGTTAGGGCTGTCTGCATCCCTGGAATGTGGCAGGGGCTCAGAATGGGAGCTGTTTTTGTGACAAATAGCTTCCTAAGAATATTTTACAAATAGAGACAGGAGTCTCATGGCTAAAATTAAGGGATGAGAGGGGTGGCTGGTGAGAGAGGAGTGGCATGGAAGCAAGGAAAAACTTCAGTGCTGAAAGAAAGAAGGACAAAGGTATCATAGGCCTGATGCTGCTTCTGATGTTGCACTAGGGCAGAGCATCCTTGAGAAGTGCTGGCCCAGGGTTTCTTACCCTTGGAAACTGCTGGTCCCATCTGGACAGGGCAGCGAGGACATGGTGCCTGTTGGATGCAGAGTAGGATAAATGGAGGCAGAGGGCAATGGAGTCGCTGCAGCTCTCTCAGTGGGACAGGGGGGATGAAACCTGGCTTGGGGAATGTGAGAAAGAGTGGACAGAGGATGGCAGGCTGGGAGGCAGCATGAAGGGAAGGCAGGAGTTGTTGGCTGGCAGGTGCAACCTCTGTGACCCTCCAGGGAAGTGGATGCTGCTGGTTGGTGTCTGAGTGCCTGGTGTGGGGACTCACATTTCTCCTTCTGGGGACTTCATTTTTCCTTCCTCATAGAGAGCTGGGAGGAGATGCTGCCGCAGCTCCTGGCTGGCCCAGCTCTACCATCCATCACAAAATCTTGTGAAGAAGGGGTGCAGAAAATATGAAAACCATGTGGAACTTTTACGTGGAAAGTATCTCCTATGAGCAGCTCCTCTTGTGAGTGACTCAGGACCACCAGTTTAAGATCATGAAGGTTGGAAGACCCCTTGGCACAGGCTGTTGAACCTCCACCTGCCCCAGAACTGCAGGATCCAAGCTAACTGGGAGTGTTTATCCCACCAGATGGCTTAAGGGGGTTTTGTTCCCCAGCAAGCTGCTTGGAGGGATGCTCTGAGTGGCGGTTTTTCACAGGCAAGGCACATCTCATCACACCACCGTATGCTGCATAGCCACTGTGAGGTGCTTCTGGCAGTGCCTGATGCCATGGCAATTAATTAACTGTGGGCACAGCAGGGGCCTCTTTAGCCTGAAGCTGCAATTTCGCCACAGGCATTTCCCCATAACTTGCTTCTGATGTGATTTTTCTGTCAAATGTATCTGTTGCTCTCACTCTTCTTTATTTTTTTTTTTTTCTTTTTTTTTTAATTTTAATGATGCCTTTTACTACTCTCTCCAGAGCCATTTGCCAGCTGCTGCAGTCAGACATCCCCCCCACAAGCAGAAGAGGCTCAGATTAGGGCTTCTTTTCACAGAAGGTGAGAAATGCACAGGCTGGGCATTTCTCCTTCCCAGAGTACACTGCTCTTTTCCCTCTTTCCTGGGCCTGGCCGACACAAACTCATCCTTACTGCTCTGGGCAGAAGCCTCTGGGAACTGACTGCTCTTTGTTGTTCTACCTCCTATTTCTGTACATGTATTTTGGAGGTCTTTCTCTGAGGTCTGCCTGGGTGGCCTTTGCCTCTTCTATGGGATTCTAAAATTATTGGCTGATGTTTATTCTCTTCTTTGGGTGAAATGCTTACAGCCTCTTGCTAAATCTGAACAGTTCCTCTCTAATTTGTGTTTCTGTCTTCTCAAATCTAAAAGGGAGAGGGAGAGATATTTTGAGTCCAAATTAGTTGTTTGAAAATTGTGCTTTGAGGAGAAAAACATGCTGCTAACTGTGTAGTAGGGAAACTGGGGGGGAATTTTACTCAGGCCTCTTTCTTCTCAGATGCCTGTCCATTTTGCTGGGCTACATGTACTGCTAGTGTAAAAGGGACAACTGATTTTAGATCCCTGATTTCATAATAATGTTGCGGGCTCGTATCAGCAGTTGCCAAGAATGTTATTGGCTTATACTTCGGAGTTTGGAGTCGGGTGAGGAGGAAGCAGGGTAGCAAGTAAGATTAGAGCCATGGACTTGAGGAGAGCTGAAGTTGCTGAATGCTTTCTTTGCATCAGTCTTGACTGACAAGACCATCCCTCAGAAATCTCTGACCCAGGAGACCAAGGTAAAGGACTGTTGGAAGGAAGACTTTCCATTGGTCAAGGAGGATTGGGTTAGAGAACACCTAGGAAAACCTGCCATCCCCAAGTTCATGGGCCCTGATGGGATGCATCCATGAGTGCTGAGAAAGCTGGTGGACACCATAGTGAGGCCATTCATGATTATCTCTGAAAGGTTGTGGCAATGGAGAGTAGTGCCTGAGGACTGGGAGAAAGCAAATATCATCCTGGTTTTCCAAAAAGGGCAAGAATGAGTACCCAGGGGTACTACAGTCCAGTCATCTTCACCTCAATCCCTGGAGAGGTGATGGAGAGTCTTGTTCTGGAAGCCACCTCTATCCATATAGATGACATGAAGGTGATCAGGCGTAGTCAGCATTGATTCACTAAAGGTAAATCCTGCTTGAACAACCTGAATGCCTTTTGTGATGTGGCAGCTACCTGGATGGGTCATGGGAGAGCAGAGGATATGGTCTACCTCAGCTTCAGCAAGGATTTTGATATCTCTCGCAACATCCTCATGGGCAAACTCAGGAAGTGTGGCCAGGATGAGTGGACAGTGAGATGGATTTGGAACTGGCTGAACAGCAGATCCCAGAGGGTCACAGTCAGTGGCACAGGGTCTGGTTGGAAGCCTGTCACTGGTGGGTGGTGCCCCTAGTAGTGCTGGGTATGGAATTGTTTAACTTACCCATCAATTACTTGGATGGAGGGCAGATGCCTTCTCTGCAAGTTCTCTGATGGCATAAACCTGGAGAGGCTGATACCCCAGGGTGCTGTGCAGCCCTTCAGCAGGACCTCAACTGGCTGGAGAGATGGGCAAAGAACTGTGCAAAATTCAACAAAGACAAATGCAAGGCTCTGGAGCTGGGGAAGAACAACCCTATGCATCAGTACAGCCTGGGCGCTGATCTTCTGGAAAGCAGCTCTGAGAAGGACCTGGGGATCCCAGTGGACAATGAGCTGTCCATGAGCCAGCAGTGTGTCCTGTTCCTGGGACACATTGAGAAAAGCATTGCCAGAAGTCTGAGGGAGGTGATCCTGCCCCTCTGCTCAGCCTTAGAGGCTCCATTTAGAGTGCTGTGTCCAGTTCTGGGCTCCTCAAGACAAGAGAGACATGAAGCTCCTGGAGTGGGTCCAGTGGAAGGTAACAAGGATGATTAGGGGTCTGGAACATCTGTCTTAGAAGGAAAGGCTGAGGGAGCTGGGCCTGTTCAGCCTTGAGAAGAAATAACTGAGGGGACCCCATCAGTGTCTATCAGTATCAGCAGGAAGGGTGCCAAGAGGATGGAGCCAGACTCTGCTTGGTGGTGTCAAGCAACAGGACAAGGGGCAATGGACAGACCTTGGAAGTTCCACCTGAACCTGAGTCAGAACTTCTTTACTGTGCAAGTGGCTGAATGAGCACTGGGACAGATTACCCAGAGAGGCTGTAGAGTCTCCCTCATGGGAGAAATTCAAGCACTGCCTGGAACAGCTCCTGTGCCTTGTGCTCTAGGATCACCCTGCTTGAGCAGGGGGAGTTGGAACCTCTGTGGTGTGTTCCAACCTGATCCATTCTGTGATACTGTAGAATCTTAATGCCTCATGCAAACTATCAAACCAAGCACAGCCTCTTTAGTTTGAGTTGTACCTTGCCCTCTCTACCATGATGTATCCAGAGGTTTGGTGTCTGCTGTTGCCCTTCACAGGCCATGAGCCAGACAATTCCCAAGCTGTGAAGTTCTGTACAGGCTGGTGGCATTGAAGCCACAACCTGGAACACCTATGGAGTGGATCCAGGCTGAACAAGGATGAGCTGATGAGACTGCAAAGTAATTTCTTCAGACAATGGAGATGGAAACAGCCAAAAAATGGCTCCCAGCTAAATGGGTGAGAGTGTGTTAGCAATGGTCTTAGGACAGGGAAAATGATCTCCTATGTAACTCACATAGCTTCTGAGAAAGGAAGATCAGGCCTGTAATTGGAGCAATAAAAGGGAAATATCTGCTGTGGTCCATATTTTATCAGTTATTCCTAGTGTGCCTGTGAGGCATCAGGCCAGCCACAAACTTAGTGTTAGGCAGGGCTTTCTCATCCTGCCACCCTTTGCTTGTGCTTAGGACCACATCCCTCACAACCACATCAGTCTTGCCCCAAAGTAAAAGACGTATCAATAAAACAGGAATGACAAAAAAAATTGCCATTTCAATTTCAGGCAGCATTTAGCCAGATCTGTTCTATTTTTTCTTTATGATCTGGCCAGTTCTTGCTCAAGTGTGGCTCTGAAGATAATTTTTAAGAGCTGGAAGCATGAGAGCAGATTTTCCACAGAGGACTGTGCAGATCAGTGATTTTCACTGCTCTGCAGATAAGTGATTTACACTATTTTTCATCTACAGTGGGAAGAGAACTCTGTTAAATAAAGGGAGCTTTTTGAAAGAAAGTGGTTGCCAAACACCTCCAAGATTTTGCTTTGTCAGAGATGAGGAGGATGTTACTTGCATTCTCAGAGATAAATACATTTTCTTCATCTCACTAGTGCCCAGACCATGCAGGTTCGATAAAGAGCTCTGCCTTCAGTGCTCCTCTCATGTGCCCATTCACATACAAAGGATCACATTAGGAAGCAAGTGATATATCTGAAGTTGCAGTTTTTTCAGCTCTGTAAATCTAGCCAGGATTCTCGAGTGGGGTTTGATATATTAGATGGACTGCAAAAATCAGCATCTGCGCAAGCAGGATGTTGTCTGTAGCCTGACTTTCGCATTTATTTTTATTTTTTAATCTGTTCTCAAACAGGCTGTCGTGCTGCCTCCCTGACGCTGCAGTGCACGCATCCATGTCGAATGGAGATAAAGTATCACCATCTACTGGCGGCTGAAAGGATAACGGCAGAAAATTTTAGAAAGTAATGGTGCTTTTGCCAGGTACCAGTGTGAGATGATGCAAAGAGCCCTGCCCCAAGGACAGGGAAGCTGGCTCACAGCTTCCTTGGCTGCATTATAGCAGCTGAAGCCTGGCAGGTGATTTCTCATTTACCCTCGGTGTGGCTGTACCTTGTATTGGTCCTTTGTGCAGGAAAGGTAGATGCTCCTGGCACTGTTTTCCCTGGGTTTGTATGACATATGATGGGCTGAAGCAGTTGTGGCTTCACTGCCTGGAAATGAGAACTAAGCCCATGAACCACGATGCCTCAGGAGAGAGCCAGTCCCCCACAGGATATGGGCTCAAGTCCCTGGGCTGTGAAGGGCTCCAGCCAGCTGGACACCTTCCAGGCTGTCAAAGGCAGGTGTCAAGTGCAGAAAAGATCCTGTTTCTGCTATGCCCTTTGCAGCAAAGTAAGCCCTGAACCCAGAGTAGGGGTGTGTGAAGGTAGGAACTTGCTGCTCTGATTCAAATGTGTTGATAGGTAGTTGAGATCATCCAGGGATGTTGCAAGCTATGATGACCCAGGGGACAGGGAGGAGGTGGGAGTCAACTCCCTGGTGTCAGGGAGGATGTTCCACAGCTCACAACTTTGCTTCTGCTTCTGTCCTTGCCCAAACAGTGGAGGAGAGCACAGTTGTGGCTTCTTTTGTGCTCCTCAGCAGCAACATGGGGTCCCACAGCCCGTGCACAGCCCTTGGCAGGTGAAGGCACAAGTGAGCACAGAGTGAACAGTGCTAGGAACAGGATCTTTGCTCAAGGGTCCCCATAGCTGTGGAGTTCCATCCACTGCAGTCAGTGAGAGGCAGTGTTGTACAGGCAGTGGCTTTGAGCTGCACCTGTGGTGTGGGCACGCTTTTGTTGAGCTCAGACGGTGGAGACCCCAGAGCTAACCACCAGCAGTGGGCAGGGGATCTCCTGCCCCCACCTGAGATAGCTTCCTCTGAGAGCTGCTCAGAAGTCCTAGCCTGCCTTTGGCCAGTGCTCACCAGCTCCTTCAAGATCTGAGGGAAATGAAGCAGAGGAGAAAGAGAGATGATGGGAGAAAACAGAGTTAAGTGGTATCACAAGGCAACTGGGAAACTGAGAGATTTCATGGGGGATCTCCTTCAGTAATAGCAGCTCTTGCTCTGTTTCCTCAAGATACTCATGTGACTTGTTCTTCTAATGATACCTTGCCTTTTGGTTCACCTGTGGAGTGTGTCAAGGTGGCAACCACCCTGGAGGTTACAGTATGATGTACAGGGCTTTATTTCCTACATGGTCATTCATTTCCCTACTTGCTGAATGGCTTTTATAGCTGGAGCCGAGTTTGTGTTGCTGCAGCTGCCAGCATCCAGGTTTTAGCATGGACACAATCTCTGTTGAGACAGGGGGATAGAAACCGTCCGCACATACCTTTGTGCCTCTTGTCAGTAAAGGTGCATAGGAGATGTGTCTCTTCTTCCCAAGCTACTTACACCTTTTGTGTTGAATATTCCTTAAAGGAATTCTTATTAACAGCATCACCCAGCAGATGGATCATGTGGACTCCTTGGATAGATACCATCTTGCTCTTGGTGGACTCCTTGGATAGATACCATCTAGATACCACTAAATCTTGACTTTGTTTTTGACTGCCAGTTAAAAGGCCATCAGAGAGAAGAGGGATTAAGAGCCATCCCATCTTTAGTTGTTTTATGCTTTTTCTTGCTGAGGACATTATAAATTCTCTTTAAGCACCATCATCTCCCCTCCCCATTTGCAAAAGGCCACAGTAAAGCTGAGGGAAACACCTTCAGGTTTCAAGGAAACTGTTCAGGGTGAGCTTCTCTGTCCATCCATCACTGCTGTTTCCCTCTCTTCAATCTACCATTCTTGGCATTTCCAGTGTGCCACAGCAATCACAGCCCACATCCCTGCACAAGAAATGCCTGTTGCTCACCCCTGTGCCTGTTGCCAATGGAGCCACTGCTGAGTTAGGAGCTTGTGCTGGGAGCCTCCTCTGACACTGTCACAAGGCATTTTACTATTTTGGTCTTGTTCCACCTAGCTGCAAAACTCCAATACATCAGATTTTCTGTGGAAGGGACTTGCAGCCTTGGCACTGGAGAAAGAAGCAAGTCTCACATCCTGGAAATTGTGGGCCTGTGGGCTCCTGGGAAGTTGAAAATAGAGCAACTTTGTTGTTAGTAGATGAATCCTTGTTAGGCAGCCAGGGAATGGTGCTGCGGGACAGTTTAGGATAAGTGTGGGCTCCTCTGAAACTTTGCCAAAGTCATAACCTTTCCACAAAATATTTCAACATCACTGAATTGGCAAATTCTAATGGAAAAAAAATTTCAGCTCATTTTTCTCTACCAGGGAAGAGACCCAGCTTGTTGGAACAAGCACTTTGGTAACACATCCAAAGCCACAAATTTTCTTTTTTTTGGTCCCCTCTATCTTCTTCATATATGCTTCAAATCAATCATAGCTTGATGTTTCTCAAACAAATGGAAGAAAATACAGAGCCTTACTATTTTACTTCTTTCATTTCACAACTCTTTGCCTGTTTTTTCAATCTGAAGTAGTGCTGTAGGATGGTGTACCTGATTTTTCCATCTACTCAGAAGTAACTGGGATGATTTTTGTTTGCGAATTTGGGAATCTCAGAGAAACAGGTGATGTATAGTAAGCACACAAATCACTTCTTTAGCTTCCTGAGTTGCTGGGTTTTCAGCTGTCAAAACACTGAGTGGTTTGGGTTTGATTTGGTATTAAAATCTAGTGTGTTTTAATAATGCCCTTTGGAAAGCTCAGATGTGTATCCTGTGTGATTTGTTTTGAACAGAAACTATATTTAGTGCCTTAAAATAATTGTCTTGAGGGGACTGGAAGTCCTCAAGCCTGTGCAGTCTTGGTTCAGTCCCTCTTGAGGCAGCCAAACAAATTCAAAAGTAACAGGAGCAGCATCCTGAATAATCAGTGCTTTCTGCTTGAAATCTCACACAGGCCAGCATGACAGGGTGTAGGAGGAATACTAAACAAACTGTTAATCCCAAAGGCTTGGCAAGAACTTGCTGGGCATACCTGCCTCACTGTGGTTTTACAGCATATAGCAGGCATCAGAAATCCAGTAAAGGAATAAGCTGGGTCAACTGGGAGTAAAGTAACTGGAAAAAAATCGGTGTATTCCAGGTCATTTTCACTGCAAGTCTGAAGAGCTGAGTGTATCAAAGTGAAAGTAAAGCAGCTGAAATGCCTTGGATAGTATATTGGCTTCTCTGGCACGTCACCAAAGTTCATTTGTACCAAAGAACACAGGACCCTGCAAATCTGGAACAGTCACACATGCCAATTTCAGAAGTGAAAAGGAGGGTCAGCTTCAGCTGGTAGGAGGTTAAGGCAGTAGTGGTTGTTGGTAGCTCCCTTAAGTCAGGGGAGGCACAGGAAATGCAAAGTTTTTTTGGTGCTGGGTGTGTGTGCTACAGAGTGTGAAATTACATCTGTTGTGGGATTCTCTACCCAGACAGGAATTACCTTGTACAGGAAATCAGTTACAGTTAAGTGCATAATAGCCAAAATTGCCAGTGAATTTTGTTCAAATGGATTTACAATGTAATTTTTCTTGCCTCTGTTGTCTAGGAGTGCTAGTGTGCCTTCAAGGGCAGACAAGACCATCTCTTGGTAGGGCTTCTCCTGGAAGGTCCTCACTGTAATGTTATCCATCTGTGCTGCTTGGCTTTGGCATTATCTTCACCTACTTCTGTTTCCCTTGTTCTACTTTTGCATGGAAAAACCCATCTGGAGTATTGCTTGATGAGAGTGGCTTCTCCATACCTCTTAAGAAACAATGGACATAGCCGCAGGAGTTGTTATGAGGTTTTTTATGGGGTTGTGCTTCGACAAGGTTGTAAAATTAGAGTTTGGATTTGCTTTCTAGACATTTGTGGATTTCACCTGGCTCAGCTTGGCAACAATATTCAAATCTTGAAAGTGTTTATGTGGCCAACATCAGCCTGAGATGGGGCTTTCTGAGTGAGGGATGCTTGCATTTGCCTTTGGAAAGTCAGCATCCCTTTTTTTTTGGGCTCTTCATAGCCTAAATGCAAGCAGCCATTCATGGGTGAAAATTCACCCATGGAATTTTGTATTCCTAAATGATATGTAGAATCATTGTGCTTCTATAATTGTGTGTGGCAATAGGTTTTGAATCTGTTGACAAAGTTGTCTAAAATTTTTGCCTCCAAACTAGAATTTTTGGTGAGAGTATCTGACAATATCTGGCTGCATATCCGCATATAGCCTCCATGTGATTTTTGTGAAATACACAAAATTGTATCTCATTTTTTGTACTTTTCTTGCACTAAGGAAGTAACTTTTTCTCAAAAATTTCTGTTCCTCTTCATTGCTCTTTACCATATGCTAAAGTTGTATTACCTTAGAAAATGAGTAGCTCCTGCTGACTCATGGTCTGCTTTATTAGCCAGGGTGTTATTTTGCAGTGAACAGGACACACAGTGTGCATTCCAGATCCCTGAGGTGCTTGTTCTTGGCATCCATCCTGCTCTGAAATCTGTGCTGCCACTTCCTCCTTGCTGAGACCACCAACAGACAGGATCTGGGAGTCCAGATGCAGAGCTTTAAGATACTGCTGGCACCCAGACCCAGCCCATGTTTCTGCCAACACAGAGAGGGCCAAATAATATGAAATCTGAGCCTTATCCAGACTGTTTCACAGTCCATATATTTTGCTGAGGCATCAAGCAGAGGGCATGGAGTTCCTCTGTTATCATCCTCAGCCATTTCATCTAACTCTGTCAGATCTGTGTCCTTGGTTAATCATGCTAAAGAGCTTCAGCTAACGTGATGTGCTGCTGGTTTTTCTGCACTGTTAAACACTGTTAGGAGTGACAATGCTTTTCTATGAGGTCCCAAAGAAAGTCCAGTTTTCAAAAAGAGCTCCAAATGTCAGCATGGCAGCAGTGAAAGGAATTCAGCAATTGCCAGTATGGTTTTACTAATCAGCTGCAACAAAAATTTCACCTCATCAATTTTCTCTCTGAATATATTTGTAAGTTAGGAGGCGCTTCATGCATGTCTGATCATTTGCATAATGAAAGATACAGACTTTCAACTTGGCTTGTTATATAATTCATTTGATAAATATTTTTGTATATGAGAATATCTCTGTATAAGCAAGTAGATATCTATAGAAGAGAAAAACATCTAATATGGTGTTTAGAAAATTTCAAGGACTGGAGAATCCATCAGTTCCTTTGGTTGGTGGTTTCAGTAATTATTTAAAATTACTGCTATGGCTGTGGACCTTGTTTCCCATTTTAATGAATCTGGCTTAAAGCTTTACCTTCTAGTTTATATTATCTCTGTCTCTGCCATTGTATAGGGACATTTGGTTATTGTACTTTTTTCCTCATTCAGGTTCTAATGCAGCATAAATTCTAGTCACTTCTTTGTTTTTCTCCTAACAAGATTACAAAATTGAACCCTGAAAAGTTCCCTTCACCCTCCTTGAAAGATTTTCTTATCCGTATATTTTGGTAAGAAAAGTACTAAAGATCAGTATAAATATAAAGATATAACCAGTATAAAATGCAGGATATTCTAAATTATACATATTCTAAAGAGGCCTTCTTGGTTCCCCAACTAAATAGGGCTGGCAGAGAATAATTTGGTAACCCTGCTGACACTGCTGCTGCAGTCAGTGTTGCTGTTTTAGGAGGTCTCTAGGGAGGTCACAATGCTACTTTGTCACTTTGCTGGTCGCATTAGCATCCAGGAAATTGTGGGGAAAACCTTAGAGCAGACAGAACCAAGAGAATGTTTGCCACTGAGCCTGTGTCTGCTGGTGCGCTTTCTGGTGCTGTGCCCAGGCAAATGTGGGGTCACTGGTAATACAGGAAGGGAGGAAACCTGTTAAGGGAATAATGATGGAATCATAGAATGGTTTGGGTTAGAAAGGAAGCTTAAAGATTAACCAGTTCCAACCCCCCTGCTGTGGACAGGCACCTTCCACTAGCCCAGGCTGCTCAGAGCCTCATCCAACCTGGCAGTGAGTATTTCCAGGGATGGAGCATCCACAGCTTCTCTAGGCAACCTGTTCCAGTGCCTCACCACCCTCACAGGGAGGAATGTCTTCCTTATATCTAATCTAGATCAGCCCTCTTTCATAATAATTAAATAAAAATCAAAGATGGGATTTTGACTGCGCTGTGTTATGTTAAATTACAGCACTCTCTTCAGAATTTCTCTAAACTTTTGTTAAAATTTATTTTTACAGTGCCTATCAGATTTCTCTGTCTTTCAGATGACATTCCTGAAGAGCTCTGCTGTGAAGTTATCTTTGAGTTTAACTTCTACTTTCCCTAAAAGGCAAAGTCTATGTGTTCACCCTGTAGATGTAGTAAAACTGAAACAATATTCACACAAATTCTCATTTCTGTTGGCTTCTGTTACCCCAGAGACTTGAGATGGAGTAATGACCTGCAAAGATTTCATTGTTTCCCTGAACGTTCAACTTGCTTTTCTGAATTTCTGTATGATTTTAAGATAATTCAAGAGGGTTATTTATTAATATTGGACCAGTAAAGAAAGTTTCCATGATGAAACACTCTGTTCATATACATTCAACATCTTTATGGCTGCAATAACTAAACACAAAACCACACTGTGGAGGAAGAGCTCTTGAAAAGGTGAAGCTGAAGTGGCCCACACTGAAGTGGCATGGTGAGATGTATCCTTGTGGGTGTCCACAGCACAGCTAGGGGACACTCTCTAGGCTTTTGAAATCGTAATTGGGCCTTTTTTACACTGAATGCAAATCCTGAGTGAGTTCTCTAGGGGAGCCTCTCATGATTATTCCAGAGAGGTGACAGAGGAAGAAAAAGATATAGCCAAAGCCATAGTGAATGACTTTGGGCTGCTGCTACTACCTTGTGCCTGCCTGGCCTGCTTTGAGCAGCAGCAGGGAGGAAAGCAAGGTATATTGAGCCTATTTGTAGCAACTGCCAACAAACCACTTTGCCATCAACCTTGCTACAGCTCTGGTTCTTTCAGACTGCTGACACAGTGTTTGGACTCCTGAGAAATCAGGGAATTCCGGATTTCCTCCCTTGTATCTCAGAAGAATCTCAGAAGAATCTCAGAAGTTTTTGCTTAGCTAGGTACATGTGCTGATCTGCTTTATCAGCCTGCTTGCTACACCGCTGACCACTTTTGTAAGTCTGTTAAATGTAAAATGATGAACAGGCTACTGCAATGTAATTGCAAAACTTCCAGACTGCCAGAGTAAATGGCATATAGTGCCTTGGTTTACTTTCTAGCAGACACAAATCTGCATCAATGCCTAACCTTTCATAAAGACAAGTTTTCTGCAACCTCAGCAGTTCAATGGCTGCCACACATTTATGTAAGTAAAGCTTGTTTGGGGTTTACTCTCTAGAAGCTGTGTTTTCATTGATAAATACGTTTGCCATGGGTCCTGCAGGTTTTTTCCTGCAAGGGAACAGAAATTTCTAACTTCAAAACAGGAAGTGAGAGGCTACATTCAAGATGTGTTGTGGCTGATTTTTTCTCACTAGTGTGATAGAAGCAGATGTCAAGAGAGCACTCATGGATGGATTCTGCCTGAAAGCCTGCGGGAGAGTAGGCTGTAGCTAGATCAACTGTGTTTCTTGTTTCTTGCAGTTCCTGCACTGCTCCTCATCTCTGGTCTACAAACCTTGCCAACAGGAGTGGGGAAACACATTGGTCAGGAATTGGCTCTATTTAAGAAGTCGTTATCTGTGTCCATGGAAGGATGTTGGCAACACAGCCAGTTATCAGCCATCCACACCACTTTGGTGTTTCGGGCTCAGCTGCAATGTGAAACTCCGTATACATACATGGATGCATTAGCACCACGTCACAGACACACTCCTCAAACACCTCTCATTGTATTGGTGACTCTGATATTTGACTTAAAAAAGGGGAGACCATAAACAGCCCTTACCAGTAGGTGCTGGATTTTTCCTAGTGGGAATGTCAGACTGAAGGACATTATTTTGTAAGCCATCTCCTCCTGTTACAAATTGTGAAGTTCACTCCTTCCTCAAGGATTGTGCAGTATCAAATGTCTCTGTTGAACAGCAGCCTCCTTGTGTGAGCCAGAAATGAGGTTAACTCAAGTTTTCTTGTGATGAACCATTGCACATTCCCCTTGCAGGATTAAGAGACCAACATTTTAAACTTCTGGAATACCCTGAAGAGTGTTTGTCAGTTGTGAATACCCTTGATGTTCCCACCTAAAGACATTATGGGAAAGGGATCACAACCTTGCTTCCGATTCTTCTGAATAAATCCCTAACAAAATCCCAAAATTTCTTCAATAAGTAGAGTTTAGATGTGGATGGCCTCACCTTGACACATTTCAATTACAGAAGTCTATCATGCCTTCTTTGATGTACAAGAGTTTATCCTGGAGCACAATCCTTTGGGAAGAGAGCCGTGTATTGTATGTGAACAGTGCTATTACTATTTCCAGGTGCCTGGTGAAAAATGTCTCTGTGAAGAATGATGGGGACTTAATGCACAGTTACTACTTCATGTAGGATTGGCATAACAGGATAGAAGAAAAAGTATGCTTAAACTATGCTGTGCATCTTCACATCTTGAAAGAAACAAGGCAAATCTCTGATCACCACAAGTTTAAGAGAGCAGACATTAAAGACATTACATTAATAACCCTTAGAAATGCAGGCATGTGGGAGTTTGTTATTAACTTTAATAGGCGTGTGTGCAAATTTCTTTCCTTTGCTATGGGTAGTAAAGTATTGGTATTATCAAAGAGACAAGCATAGAAGTGTGTACAAGAATGCCTACAAGAGATTCCAAAGATAAAAAACTATTTATGGATCTTTTCAGGCTTTAAAAAAATGGCTCTGAAAGGGATTAGGTTTTCTCTTGTGATTGACTTTTACACTAAAATTAGATATTCTTTACCCACCATAAGGCTGCTGATTAATTTACTTGTAGGAAGCAAGACACTAAACCCAGGCACATGACCAGCAACGCAATATTTAACCAGAATGTTTACTATTCATTGGTGTTTGTTTATGCAAATAATTATTTGGCTAGTGCAGCTCTTTGAAGAAAGAAATGCTCTGTTAAAGTACCTGTGCTGCATTCAAGCATATACCATTTTAAACATGAAAAACACTCTACAGGGAAAAAAAAAAAACCAAACCCCCAAAACCTCCCCAAACCCCCCAAACCCCAGGACGATTAAATCTAATGCTGGTACTTATAAGCTAAAACTGAAGCAATTCAAAAGTTCTTACCAAAAGAAAACAGATCTATCCTTAGGCTTTCTGGCTTACATGTCCTATGAAAGTAACTGCAACAAAGTCTACATTCAGTATTAAAAATGTCCTTTGCAGATGCACAGAGACATATGGGGAGCTTTGTCAGAAATAGCAGAACCTTCAGAGCTGGCGGATGATGTGAGTGGTCTAACAACTCACCAGCTGCAAGGAGCAATCCTCTGCTGAACTCATTATTCAGGTTCCTGGTTGTGTAACTTACTATTTGCTCATTTTGCTGGTGTGGTCAGGAGTCACTCAGAGCCAAGGAGCCTGACAAACATCTGCTTTTTCCAGGTCCATGCTGAAACAGATTGTCACCCTGAAGCCCCAACATCTGCTCTGTGCAGAGGAACAGTTGTGGTACTTGCTTGGCACCAGAGCCTCTTAAAGGCACATTTCCCTGTGAAGCAGCAGAGCCTGAGTATGGTAGCAGAAGGGTTTGGGTCAGGTTTTGGAGACAGAAGGTTGACTTCCAGGGATTTAACAGGGGGTTTACCTTTCAGCTTTTTATGAGCTTCCTAAAAAATGAAGTACACAAGTAATAAGGTTGAATTTACATGGAGTTTTCTTGGCAGTTTGTTTAGTTCTGGTTTTGCCGTCTGCATTTTTCAATAGAGCAGCCCAGAAAGAGTTCCTGTAATCTGATAGAAAACGTGTCTTTTATCACAGAATCATAAAATAAGGTTGGAAGGAGGCTTTGGAGGGCATCTGGTCCACCTCCTTGCAGGGAGTTACCAAGCAGGGAAAACTTGCGACTTGTATTTATCTGAGACGGGAAATTAAGTTCTCTACAGAAGAAAAGCCTTAAATTTGAGAGCTGCACCTGCAACAAATTTGGGATTTTTTTTTCCCCTGTATCTTGCCTATTTCTCAGAGCCCAGAGTGACTGGGCTGCTAAAGTGTCTCTCTTCCAAAAAAATCCTTTGCTAAATTAATTACAAAGGTCTTCTGTTGCAACTTGCTTTGCTAATCCTCAAACAATTTCAAATTGATTTTCTTGGCCTACAATGGGCCAGGCAGAAAAGTAAGTCTAAATGTAATTGAGGCTTCATTACAAATTTGAAGAACTAATGACAGTCAAGCAGATATGGGACACATTACATATTTCACTTTTATTAAATGGTAATTCTATTTTACATTGTGTGCTAAAACTTTGGGGGCAGGCGAGGAAGGTGATGTATCAAAACAGCAGTGCAGATTGTAAGGCTACTAAAAATGATTCAGACATTGCCCTGTGGAAAAAAAAAAAAGGGTTTACCCTCCTTTGATTCAAAACGTCCACGTGAAATACACTGGAGCCTAAATATACTGGATTACTGGACTGCAACAAGAGGATTTAAGCGCCTAACTGCCTCCTTTAATTTCGTTTTAACGCGAAAAACACGAGCGGGCTGAGGCGCTCGCTCCGTGCGGAGGTTGAAGCGCTCGCCAGGGAGCCAAAGCTGCACAGTGGCAACACGGGGGCTGTGACAGTCTCGGAGCCGCCCCGGGGCGCGCAGGGCCGCCGCCAAGGGAGCTGCCAGCTCTGTCTCCCGGCTCCCGGTTCCAGCGGGGAGTGCCGCCGTTGGGCGCGGCCGTTATTCCCGCCCGCCCATTCTCCCCGCGGCGGGCGGGGCGGGAGACGGGGGCGGGCGGGGGACGGACGGGACGGGACGGGACGGGACAGTACCTCTTCCCCACACCGCCGGGACAGCGACGCCGAGGCTCCCGGCTTGCGGCCGCCCCGCCATGGCTCTCAGCTCCGAGCGGCTCTTCGACTCGCTGGGACATTTCGGCAGGTACTGGGGATGCCCCGCGCAGGCGGCTGTCACACCCGGACATCCCCGTGCGGGGATTGATGGTTGTCCGCGCTGGCCGGGTGTCACGGCTGCCCCCGGGAGAGACAGCACGGTGTGCTCCCGGCATCGCGCAGGCTGCAGGGCGCTCGCTCAGACACGCACCGGCACTTGCACGGCACTGTCACACGCACGCAGAAAATGACACACGGAAACACGCCGCGCCGCACCCTACGAGCTCACACCAAACAGACAGGCATTGCTGCTTGGATTCGCAGCACTCGGCACCCCCCTACCCCGTGCGCTTTTCCACACGCATGCAGCGCTCCACGGGTGTGCTCACTCGCAGCCAGCAGCGCATCCCTGTGTGTGCCGTGCTCCCACATGGACTCACGGACCTGCCGGCACCACGTGCATGCAGCCACCCAGTCATGGCCATGCACTCTTAGACACTTGGAACTCACACGTTTCTTGCACGTGTGAGGACACACACACGCACACACTCACACACAGAGTCCCAGAGTCTGGAACAGTCTGTTCCAGACAGGATTTCAGGGGTGACAGAAAGGCACAAGCAGTATGCAGGGGAGCACCGTGTGACGCTCAGGCTGTTTCTGCTTAGGGGACAGGGTTTTTGAGTGCAAGAGATAATGTGGTTTTTATTGAGGTTGGGTTTGTTGCCTGTGTTACATGGATATGGAGTATGTACATATATTCTTATCAGCAAGGGTTTACCTGTATGGTGAATGATGTGTGCATGGTGGCAGGTTCCCTTTGATGTGCTTTGTGGCTGTGGGGGGGGTGTGTGTGTGTACAGAGGCCTGGGTTTGTTGGATGGATACACAGACATGGGGTGTGTGTGTGTGTGTGTGTGTGTGTGTTTATGCTTCAGTAGCTTTGGATGCAGCGCTGGTTCCTGAGACCGCTTATGGTGGGTAATGGAGAAGAAACGTTAGAAAAGGAAATTAAGCTTTAGAGGGTATGAATGTTAAGGCTAATGGGAGCACATCCCCATAGTGAGTTCTCTCCTGCATTTCCATGATGTGCTGATCATCATGGGGTTTGCAGGCAGATGCTCCTTGGAGCAGATGGCTGGAATGGACTCATGGGTCACAATCTGGCTATGAGTTCAAGCCATTGAATTGCAGTGTGGTGCTTTCTATCTCAGTGAGCCAGCCTAACCCACAATGTTGATCTTCTCTCAGGGGCAGGCAGGAGCAGCATTTTGGACAAAGCCTGGGAGCTCCTTGTAATGGTTGACTTCAACCTGATCTGCAGCAGGAGAGGCTCTTAATATCATGTGCAAGCAGTAGTGGTGGGTATCAACAGCCTCTTCAGATGGTTAGGATCGAAAGATATTTTCTTGCTTAAGTGGCACCTATGCTTAAATTGGATATTTGACTAAGTTGTGACTTACAGGCATGTGCATCTGAACAAAATCTCATTTGTTATCAGTTCTGGGTCAGCAATAAAAATACCTTGTACTGTGTGAACGAGGAGAGAAATCTTAGCAATCAGTTGATTTTGCTGCTGCTGTTGTTCTTCTGTTTTGTGTGCTCTTTGTGGAAAGCAGTGTGCCCTTTGTGGAAAGCAGGAACTTTACACTGAATACTGAAATAACACAAAAGTAGTTATTTTTATTTACTGGAGTAGTTTTCCTACTTGAGAACATCTATCAATACTTTAGATAAAGTTTTCCAACTTACTCCTTACAATTAAAAGGAGACCAATTCTACAGCAACAACCTGACATCTAGGGACCAGATTATTTGAGATTCAGTTCGATAGGAGCTGCTTTAAGTTTAGGAGCTTTGAGATGAGATGCAGGCTACTAAAATTTGCATAGTCCTGTTAGATTTATGGCTGTTTGGGATTTCAAAGGCCACACTAGTGGTATAGTACAACAGTAAGTACAATAACAGCTTATGGTGGGTGAAGCTATTTAAAAATATTGTAAAAACTCTTTTTAATCCCTTGATAGTGCTAAATAAATGATCCTGTTTCATAGGAGAAGTTGTTCATAACTGTAACCATTGAGCTAGTTGTTCAGTTTGCAGCATCCTGGCACAGAGAGATAATCAGTGGTTCATTTCCTCAGTTCAAGCAATTCCTGTAAGGCCCATATAACCTATGCACTATATATAGATTCTATAGATTTGACAGTTAGATTCTGAGCAATCCAAGCATGACTGTTGGTATTTTGAGACTGTTTTGATTTTCTTAAAATCTGACAGATGCAGTAGGGAATGAGCAGCTGTTCATACATAAATACAGAGATAGTATATATGAATTTTATATATATATATATATATGTAATGTATAATATATAGCTATATAAAAGTTAATAATATACCGATAATAGATAAACCTTTCACATTGATTAAGATTGTGAATTTTACAGAATTGACATTCACATGGATGCTGACAATATTTTGCTTTCCATTTGGGCTCTTTTACGAGTCTCAGTGATGCCATTGTTCTTAATAGGGTATTGAGACATGCATGAGCTACCTTAAAAATGTAATGGCTCCTGAACCTATGCCATTAAAGGAAGACTTTATGCCTCTCTTGAATTTGGGCATGGGTACCATCTGTGGCCTATAAATTCAAGAAGGTTGTTTCAAACATTGTTCTTGAGTCTGTCTGTGGAGCATGAGATCACTGGTCACTATTGCAGAGACCGGATGACAGACAAATAGTGCTGTCTGACTCAGATGGCCTCATCACTTAAGGCTGCCAAGCCTTAAAGCTCCCAGTGTACCTGCAGTGAGCTGCACCCTTCTCCCATGCAACAGATCCTGCCAGACTGCACCTATGGGCTCTCCCTCTCAGCCCCCTGCCTTGGCCCCTCTGCCCACCCAGTGCAGCTCCAAAAACCCTCTCAGGGGCCAGCAGGTAAAGTCAGGTGCAGTCAGACACTGGCTGCCACCAGCAGGCCCCGTGCTGGGAAAGGGCAGACATGTCCCGTGGGCATAAGGCTGGTTGCAAAGAGTGGGCATAGTGGGTAGTGAGCCTTAGGAGATGACTCACACTGCCTGCACATCTAATTTCCAGGTAAACTATAGGACTTTTAAAGACTTCAGTGACAATAATCTACCAGCAGGACACAAAACATGCATTATGTGGTTGCTGGTGAGAAAGAGGCTGTGTGTTCTGTTGCCCTGATCTACACCATGGCAGTGTGCTGAGGGGAGACATGATCTAATCATGAATAACTGTCTAGAGAGAGATCTGGGGAGGTACCCCTTATGGTAAGTGTGGATGAGCGTAAGGATTTGATTTCCCAGCTGGAACGTTTGGTAGCTCTGAGATGCAGCTTACACGGTACACAGCGTTTTCCTTGTGATTAACAGTTTTCAGATCTTGGCTTATACTTTAGCTAAAAGCAGGTGGTGAAAATTGTCAGGGAAGAAGAGAGGAAGCCTGGGTGTCACTGGCACTATTGCCAGATTTTATAATGAAGTATTTCCAGAATCTTTTAAAAGACTGCCTTTTCTTCTGAAATATTCTGTCTTTTACAAAGTTGAGCATGTTACCTAGATTTTCAAATGTTGGTTTTATAAATAATACATTTTACTGGCAGCTAGACTGTCTAATAAATTTAAAATTACTGCAATTTATCTTTACTGAGATGTTTATGTATTTATTCAGGTTTTGACATCTTTTCACTGTCATCTGCTATGAACTTTTTGCCTGGTCAGTGGAGTTGCTACAGTTTGGACTTTAGAAGCAAGCAAACCAAAGATTAGCAATAGTTATTGTGAGGAGGAGGGAAGCAGAACAGACTGCCTGTTTGGATAGAACAGTCACCTGTTCCAGCCAAACATGGGGTTTAGTAGACATAAATACACTTACCAACAGTTTCAACATCTTCTCTTTATTACCCTGGAACTTTTCTAGTGTTTATAAATATGTGAGAGACTCTGCTTAGCTCAAAAACTTGCTTGATTTTTGTAGAAGTTCTTTGTAGTGGACTTCTACTGACTGCTGGTCAGTGTTGTGGTAGTAATATTTGAGTGGCCAGTGCTAAGTTTGTTTCTCTTCTCCTTACTCTGCAGAACTCTTGGTTCACTTCTAAAGCTCTACACCAAACACTCTGTCTTTTCACATCTCGGAACATTTCCAGGCTCCTCTTTTCATGCTGTTGCCCTTATCCTCTCTCTTGTTTCACAGCTCACAGCTCTTGTGATCAGATTACGTCTGCAAATTGTGCTGTGTACATGTTATTTCCAGAAATTCTTGGTTTGTATCAAATAACAAGTAGTCCCAAGTATCTCAAAGATCGTGCTCACCACTTCTTTTCACAAAAAAAAAAAACCCACTTTCAAGCAATGATTTTTCAAACTCAAGTGTTTTACAGTTACCTTGAAAGGTTCTTTCCCAACAAAAATATATTTTTCAAGTGGAAAAGTGTGCTTGTTAGATATGGAAAGAAATTGGTTTTTCTTTTTCAAGTTAGTATGAAGAAGCAGGCTGTGGTATTAATATTCAGCATTGAAACAGAGAAGTTTTAATTAAAAAAATGGAAGCATTACAAGATTTTTCTCAAATACTAATACATTTAATATTTAGTCCATTCTACACAAAGTTAATATTTTTAAACAATATAACATGAATTTATGTTTAACCCTTGAGTAGTTTGCTGAAGATGAACAAAGAGCTGTAGTTTGCAGATTGTTTTCAAAAAAAATTCCTTTTTTTCCCCCCATATGCTACCTTAAACAGTGGAAAAGTTTATTGCAACATATCTGTCATTCAGTTTTCAAAGTGTACCAGTGGACAGCTGTTTGTATTTACTGGAATGTGCCAGACCGAAGAATCTCAAATCTAAGTCCTCCTTTGGCTCCTAGTCAGGGGTGTTGTTTGACAGAAATGTTTGATAAGTGTTCTTACAACTATGCTATATTATAACATCTGAATCAGCCTGTGCTCATTTCAGATGTTCATAGGATGAAACAGGGGGAGTTGGCAGCATTTCTTTTTTTTCTCAAATTTTTTTTTTTTTTTTTTGGTGTGTGTGTGTGGATATTTTGCAAACAGTACTTAATCCTGTTGGCTGAAAGGCATCATAATAGCTTTGGAGAACCGAGACAGCCCATGTGTTTTCAGAGGAAAACTCTAGCAGCTTAAACAAAGGTCTTATTATCTATGCCTGACTAGGCAAAAGTGGAAATATTCTCAAGACTCAGAACCAAAGCTGGATACTGGCAAGGGCTCCGGGATAATGGTGGCAGTGAACCAGCAGTGTGCTCTGCAAGAGGTGCTAACAGCATTTGCTGGGATCCAGGTCATCCTGGGGGCAGTCTAAAGCAAGATCTGCACAGACAAAAGTGTTCTGCCACAGAACATGCTGGCATCCTCACCCTGGAGGTGCCTGCCTGTTTCTGGCTTGAAAAAGCAGATTATAAGAAGAGACATAGATTAAAAAGTAGATTACAATAATAGAAAGACAACTAAATAAAAAGCAGGATGAAATTGCACCTGTACTATCCATTACTTCTCTAAGGCCAGAACCTGCAGTGCATTCAACACTGAAACTTAGAGCTGGTAAATCAATTATGATTTGTAAACCAGACAACTGAGATTCACCTCTGAAATGTTGCCAACCCCCCAGGGTGGCTTCTAAACCAAGTTGTAGCATAGACACAGTTATGGCAGCATAAGGCAGTTATCACACATGTCAAGGAGCTGATGATCAACTGTCTCATCCTGACATATTATGGTGTGAATGAAAATCAAATATGTAAGGCACTGGACAGTGTGTTCCCTGTAACACAATGCCTAAGACAGGGATACCATTCCAATAAAAGCTGTGTCAGTAATTTTCTCATAATAGTAATGGTTTTCAGCAGTACTAAGATAGCTCAAAGTTGGAAGGAAATTTTTATTAAAGGCCTTACTCATGGAAAGTTTGACCAGTTTATTGCAGGAAATAAAATCATGCAAATAGAAAACACCTTTAAATTTGGGGAATTTTTTCAAGGCCCCAGGAACCTTTAGCACATTCTGTGACAATTTCTGTGCCACCGTTTTGCTGTAGAGAACAAGGATGGTACTGAGATACATACACTGCTGGCACTTTATTTAAGTAGCTTGGGGCATGAAACTATAGCAGCTGAACAACAACATGAGGTCCTCAACTTTTCAGAAATATGGCAAAAATAGCAAGCCAGAGAAGATACCAGATTAGGTAGCTATATTTTCGTTACAATTGCAAGATTGGAAAAAGTGCGATGACAAACTGTAGAAGACAGAGATTTACAAGTCCGAATAAAGATGATCGATCTGTCAAATTGTCCATACACTTGGAGATAAATCTTAGCTGTCTTCTGAAAATACTGAAACTGCCTAGAGAGCCAATGTATATACTAATATGGTACACTGGTGGCCAAACTATAGTGCTCACCTCATGCAGAGCAGATGTTCTTTGAAAATCACTTTTGGGGAAAATATGATTTGAGGAATCTAGAAGCACAATCCATTGGATCACATTCAGAACCCTTTCCTCAAGAAAACCTTTTCCTCAAGAGGTGAAGCTGGGCTTCCTCTTCCTATTATTGCCTATCCTGAGGACATTACAATTAGGTAGCTGCATCTCTGATGCAGCTGCAGCAGTGGTGCTGAGACAAGAATACAGAACAAGCCCTGAAGATGTGGAAGGCCAACAAGGCAGCAAGAAAAGAAGTGCTGAAAAGGTGCTTCAAAGAACTGGGAATAATTTGTTGCTCTACAAAGAGCAATCAGCACCACACTTTGGATTGAGTTCAGTGCCGTTTAAATGTATTATATCCATGAGGGCCTGAACTTTTCCCGCTGTATTGTGACTTCATTCTCCTCTCTAAGTTGTGAAAGAGATATGGAAACATCTAAGTTCCTACCTGATATATCTGTAAAAGTCTGTTCTAGCTGTGTGGGGAGTCAGCTATCCTAATCAAAGCACTAGTGAGCTGATCTCAGTATCTTTACAGGTCTGTAGTGTAAACTTCAGACATCTGTTAAGTCACCCTCTCCAGAGGGAGAATTGGACCATTAAGGGCATGGCCCATCTGTCTTGTTTTCACTATGTGGTTTGGGACAAGGTAAGTCCTGGTTTGTCTGTGGGTCCTCACCAAGTGGAAAGAGGATCTAGAGAAATAATATAGATGCATATGGATTGCATACTGTATACATTATATCACATCTAAGTGAACTGTAAGCATGGTGAAATAACACTGATGATACCCCATTTCATTTAAATAATTTATATTTATATATCATACTCCAGAACAAATTGTTGTTCAATCTTTTTTCCTGTGTGTTTAGAGCTGGTGTATGTCAGCAGAGCTAGGAATACCGTAAAGGTGCTACAGCTCCACCTTTCTGAGAGAGGTAATTCCTGTTAGCTCCAGGTTCAGAGAAACTGGAACCACATCTCATTGTATTTTAGGTTTCTTGAAGAACTGTCATAATTTGTAGATCAGTGTAGCCAACCTCAGTTCTGTCTCACTCATTGAGAACAAAAGGGAGCAGTTACTACAAAACATGTAGAAGGATCCTGGTTGGTCTGAGCAGAATTCAGCTTCTTTATTTTTGTGGAGAATGGGACCTCTAAAATGCTTGTAAATATTAATGTGCAGTTAGAATATAAGATTATACCAGATCATTCCCTTGTATGAGATAGCATAAGGGAAAGACTCAAGGAAAGAACCTGACCGTAGTGTGGAAGTAAAGAATGGGTTATGCATTTTCAGTGAAGAGGAACAGTTTGGGGGGAAGATGAGCCGCAAACCTGCAAAAGAAGCTGAAAGTCCTCCCACTATCAGTAACCATCTTTTCTGTGAGTTTAGGGATAACTTGTCTTGCCTCGGAGAAGATGTGCTGTCAGGGCTACTAACCTGAGCCCTCCCAAGGGCTCTTGAACCATTGGTGGTTCTTCAGCTCTCCTGAAGAGATGGGAAGAAAGGAGATACATTTTACTCCTCTTCTGTGTCCTAACTGGCTTGTAACAAAGCCTGTAGGAGACTTTGTTAAAGATTCAAGCTAGTCTGTTATGGAGAGGGAGAAGAGCTGTTGGTGTGGAGGCTGTTTTATTTCTCATGTGGAACATAGCCACTAAATACTTAAACAATTACAGAAGCTAAACCATCTTTAACCGAAGAAAATACTTTGACCATACCAGACTCTGCATTAAATTGTATCCCTTTCTTCAAGGTGTAGAGCTATAGAACTGAAAATGCAGGATTACGTATAGGTAGGATTGCAACTGGCAGAATTCTCTTCAACAGAAAAGAATCTGTGGCTGACACTGAGGTGCCTTTTCTGAAGTGATGCCTTGATATGCATGATGACTTTGTCCCGAATTTTAGAAGACAGTTATCTGATAGTTAATTCCCTTAATGTAACATCCTGTTAAGTGGTATTTTTTTTTAATGCAATATTTAAAAAAAAAAAAAAAAAAACTAATAAAGGAAAGGTATCTACTTCAGCTTTTCTGTTTTGCTTTTGATGAAGAGTCACTATGGTGAATGTCAGAATTAACAAAGAACATTGAAAGAGTTGTTGCAAATAGAGCCAGGGAGAGTAAAATGACATATTAGCTAGTTAAAACTGCTTTATATAGCCCATAGAAATAGACTAAATTACCTTAACCATATTCAAGGCCGCAAAAGTAATGGTATGGATAAAATGACTACTTATATTAAGGGAGATTGACACAATGGAGCAACACAAAATTCCATGACATTTCTCTCAAGTATTTACAGAAATGATTTAAACATACTTTGATCCATGGAGCTAATATTCCATATTATTTCTAAGTGAAGACTCAGAAGATATTTGTATGTACAAGAATAGCTACAAACATTCCCTAGGAAAGTGATGTCCAGTGTTCTTAAATTAATTACACAGACTTTTCACTTCTTTTACATTTTTCCATGAGAACTTTCAAAACCTGTAAGAATGAATAATTTCACAATCATTTTCCAGGCAGGAAGGAATTAAATTTCAAATATAGAAATTTAAACCTTGGTTAATATGCTTAACAGTGTGTGGCATGAAGAGAATTTATGTAGAATTTTTACTGAAAGTGAGATGTATGTAATCTTTTTAGGTGTGACTATAAATAGGAAACAACAACAACGAAAGAGTTCTTAAAAGGCATAATATAACTATGACAACTGTAAGGCTTAATTGCTTTGTGAATTAATCTTTAAAATAAAATTGCTCATTGCTTCAGAATAGGCACTTTTCACCACTCTGAAGTAGATATTCAATTCATGTGTTTGTACCATCAACTGCAACAGATTCAAAATTTTGAAGAAGAAATACGTAATTAGAATAACAAGGGAGTAAGAATGTAATTAATTTGACAACAATTAGTTTTATTTCAGGATTATATACAGAAAAAAGGAAAAAAAAGGTAAAGTAAATATAAGCTAGTTTGGACAAAGTTAGTCTATTGTGTCAGCAATGTAACCAGCAGAAAACACCCCATTTCCTAAACAGGAAAGGAAGAATGAAATATAAATGTTTATACATGAAGTACTGTCTATGTCTACAGTTAGATGGAATCTCAATAAAAACACTTAAATTCAATAGACAATTTACAGATTATGAAGTGAAATTATTTGCTTACGTAAACCCATGGAAACTGTACTGTGTGGAAGAGAATGTAATACCTAATTTGGATTTGTCCAGAGATCACAGACTGACCAAAAGCAAACAGTGTTACCAGAGAAACTGGAATTGAGTTTTCCCTGTGACAAGTAATGCTAGTAATAGATCATGCAGAGTACATGCTAATTTTCTAGATGGTAGATGTTTATAGAAATGCCATTCCTGGAATAGAAACTTCCAAGTATAGAGCCTGAAGTGTTACTACTGTTCAAGTGTAACCACTCTGCTGTGTGTAACACTAGTCCAAATAACTCCAAAACAAAGCTAAATCACTTCCAAACTGCATGATTATGCTCTTTCCTAATTCAGTTACCTGGAATATGTCCTTAACACATGAATAGTAGAAAGGGCAAGTGGGTAACTAGAATAAAAAAATACTGACTCCAGTGTTGGAACTGCTGTTGCTCCCAGCAATGTGTTCCCCTTAATCAGAGGTTGCTTTCCCAGGAAAGTGCAGTGGAATGTTTATGTGTACTTTGGTTGCTTGAATGCAAATCCAGAGTCTCTGTGTCTTTCCCAGTTTCACTGCCATTTGGATGAGAAAGCTGGGCATTGGGCTGGAGTGGCTGAGCCATGATCACTCCATCTTCCTGCCTGGCTCTTCCCTGGGGTCAGCCACCCTTGGCAGAAAGAAACACCAGCGCACCTTTAGCAGCAGCTCCCTTCTAGCTGCACATGGCTGTCCATAGGTGAAAGATGTGCTACTAAGCTGTTGAAACACAGCAATATTTATGATTTTGTCATTACAGGGACGTTATGTGCCTGATGTAAATAGTAAAAAATGAAGAACTGTAAAACTGTTCTATTAAGTTAAAAAAAAAAAAATTAAGTATGGCCCTCAATTATGTAGCATTGTTTCTTTATTTTCATGCTGATGTGACTTCCTTCATCTAAGCTGCCGTACCAAATGCAGAGTAGTGAGCAGCCAATGTATTTTTCTTCCTAACTCTGGTGAAAAAATGCTGGACTTATCTTAATCGAAGGCAAATGTGCATAAGTTTAATGGGATAGAAGTGAATTCTTCAGAGAATCACTTTTAAATGTAAGAATGATTTGGTGCCTGAAGTTTGGTGATTGCACATTGATGCACACATTGTCATCAGTGATGACAATATATAATTCCTGGGGTCATCCTGATCTCCTCAGTTTTCTTTATTCCTCTGTGCATCTGTTCTGTTGATAGTTTTAAACTGGGCATCCAACGCAGCATCCTCTGCCTCTGTAAACAAATTCTGGAAATAACCATTTCTGAGGCTGAGACTCTCAGTATAGTTCAAACTGCCCTTAGGAGGGAAGGAAGTTTGTTCTTGACACCATAAGTCAAATAAGGCTGTGCATGTTGTATTTTTAAGGCTGCTTCCAAATCTGTATCTCTGCACTACAGCAAAAATACTTTTGAGTCACATTCAGTTCCTTTCCTCTCAAAAGATAAATGTGGAAGTGCATCATAGCTTTTTGGTTTAGAGTGGAAAGAATGCTGAATGGCTTTTCTCACATTAAAAAAAAACAACAAAAAAACCCCAAACCAAATCAATCCAGGGTGGAATACAGAGGTTAAAGTAGTTGCTGAACACAAATTCTTTCAGAAATAGTAAATATCTGGAAATTTCTTTCCACTGAATCCATCCTGTTGAGTGTACACTGCACAACAAAAATGTACTGTTTTCTGACTTAAGCAACTTACAAATGAGGTCGTTGAGAAGACAAGAAGTAAAAATAGTTCTTTTAAAGCCTGTGGAATAGTACAAATCTTTTGCTAACCACAGAACAGTTTTGTGAGTCTATTCTACACCAAAATTATTTTAAATGTTTAGATTGGATTTTGATGAGTATCTCATAATTTCCCCTCTTCTCTTTTTGATAGACAGACAAGAAAATCTGAGTCATATTTTATTTAACATAAAATTAGTGTCCAACACAGCTTTTGTCCCTGCTATACACTGCAATAACTGACAATGCTAAAAGCACTCTGAGGCTGGGGATTTATTCTCTAACATGTGTGGCAATGTGCACTTCAAGTATTTTTTGAATGCAGATGCACCACTTTTCAAATGGACTGATGTGGATAATTTGCATGGATGCAATATAAATTAGACTGAGCAACTAGTCCAGCTTGTTGGTTTTGTGTTTCTTTTTTTAAAATTTAATATCTATTTTGACTTTTTTCATTCAAGTCACATCAGTTTGCCAGACAAAGTTCACAGATGGTCCACAAGAAAAATACCACCACTGCTGAGGCTAGAGTGCACCATGTCTCAAGGGGGGAATAAACAGTGGCAAAAGAGAAGGGGGAAAATATCTTGCAGTGAAAGCACCACAAAGATGTTGTGTCATGAGACTGCAGCCACAGCAACAGTGGTCTGAGATCTAGTTCATTGTCTTTATGGAACAGTCTTTCTTATATTCAGGTACTGGCATGATATTACCAGTTGTTTTCTTACTGATCTAAAAACCTATGCAGAGGAAATAGAAAACAAACCTCTTTTTAAACTATAAGCTGCAAACTGAAAAGAAAGGACTGTGGTGAAATTTCACAAATATTTTAAGAGGGACTGGAACATTTTCATGTTGTGTCTTGCTCAAGCTTTTGTGAAGACAGTTTTAGGCTCATTTGACTTCTGGCATTCATTAAGCATCTCTATACTGGAAAAGTAACCTATAAAGTCTTCTTGACTTCTATATTTGACACTCCTGGCAAGAGTGACAAAATGTACTTGCCAAATAATTATCTCCCATGGCAAGTCATTGAAGAGATGGAAAAACACTGAGAGAAATTATCATACCTTTAAGGACAGTCATCATGTTCACAGAACTTTTTTTTTTTTTTTTAAATGGCAAAAAGTGAGGGTTTTGAAAAGGAAAACATATCTGTAAAATAGGTTATGGAAAATGACAGTTTGCAACAATATGTTCTAAATGTTATACGTTGTATAATCTGTTTCTGGTGGTGGATTTCTTCTGGTGAATTTCAATAGTATTTTTTGCTCCAGCAATGATGTTTTCTTACCGTTTTGATTCATGAACAACAGAATTTCTTTATTCAGGGAAATTTAACATTTTAATTGAGTTTGGTGTGGTTAATAAAGGGATTATAGTATACTGTTATACTATTATATACTAGTATACGATTATATATAGTATATATATTTTTCTGCAACAGAGAGATTTAAGCTCAGTAAAAGACAACTTTTTTATCGGTTTGGTGTTCTTAAATTAAGAATTCAGGAAAAAAATTAATAATTGCTAGTAGGGAGCAAGGAGAGCCTAGACTTTACCCTGTGCCTCAGGGACAGTGAAGTGGATGACCTGTATATGTTGTGCTGTGACCTCCTGGCCCAGCTCAGCATCTGGGGGGCTGCTCCAGGCCCCTGCAAAGGTCAGAGGCTGCTCTGCCACTGCATTACCACGGGATGAGGGCCTGTCCCAGGTCTCTGAGACTGGGGCAGGGCATCCACATGGCCACAGCACGGGGTCTGAGGTACAGCTCATACAAACTCCCAGGAGTTCAAAGGGAGGCATCCCAGGTGGCAACAGCTCCCAGCAGCTCCATGCTCCGCACTCTTGGCTGCCCCAGTCTCTGTTCCAGCAACCCTTTTTCTACTCTGGGGCTGGACCTGTGTCTGTGTCCCTTTTCAATCTCCAGCTGTTCTGGAAAGCAAAATTCCATGAGCCTGTAGGATTCTCCCCATCTCCTCTCATCCCTACATACTGATCTTCCTACATCCCTACATATTGACCTCCCTACACATTTGTCATTCTTTCCCTGTGTTGTCCCTAATGGTCCAATTCATTCCTCTTTGGTAACTATACAGAATAAGGAATTTCCTGACACTTACACCACCAGTCTTTTTGGAAAAAAAGCCCTTCCTACACATGGGAGATTGCCAGAAGCTTGTGAGGTTGGGCTTTTCAATCTAGGATCAGTGGGAATGCTGTTAAAATACTGCTGTAGTCATCAGTGGATTTTGCCTTTGCAACACAACAGGGTTTTCAGGAGTGTTTTTGTGTGTTTTGTATATATAAAAATATGCACATACAGAGTACATACAGAGAGAGGCTTAGCCAACCCAAGTGGAATTTTACTGGAGAGACCAGTAAACTTTTTTTTTTTTTTTTTGTGGGCAGGGAAGCAGCCTGTTAGTGTGGTGCAGAATGCCTTCAGATCCTGGTGCTTCCAAATGCTTTCCTAACTTCACATCAGACCTTATTCCCTCCTGTTCCAGCTCCCCCTGCCTGTTCCTTGGTTCTTTTATTGAGCAGGTAGAGGTTAAAAACTGCAGTGCAATCCCTCCTGCAAAATTCTGAACAACATGGTCATTTTGATATAAAAACCCACTTCCCCATTCCTAAATGAAATCATATTTAGCATAAATTGTGTCTGGTAATGTATATCTGGTATTCTGTCTGACTTCTTGTGTTTGCTTAGCATTGGTGCTGCAAATTAGGTAAGAAAAATTATGGTGCTACAGAGTGGATTTCTTTGTTGAAACTGAATAAGGTTTTCATAACATTGAAAATGGAAGGATGTTTTTACAGGAATGAGCTATATCTAATTGTAAGTTAAACCCTTGAAAGATGAGTGAAATATTGTTTGAATCCTTTAAAATTAATCTTTTATTGCTTTTTACAGAGGTAGAAAGAAAGCACACAAAGAAAATGAAAGAGTAACAGACTTTAGTTTGTATGGTTATAGGTAGTAACAGAAGGAGGAGGAGGAAGAGAACTGAGAATTCTGTACAATGAATTGATAAAAGAAAAACTTGAAGATTTATTCAATTTTGCATCAGGGTGTTTTATAAGCTAATAATTGTCTATATTTGAAAAGAGGACATAGAAATTAGAATTAATGAGAAACTTTCCAACAGAAAAACTTGACAGTGGAGCAGTCTGTTAAAATGGTCATTGAAGTATGATCACAAGAAATGTTCAGGAAGAGATAAGATAAAACTCTCAAGTGAGTAGTGAGAGCAGAGATTAACTCGACCTGCTCATAGCCCTGGTGATACTGTTGGGCTTTGAATTTGTAAAAATTTGTGTAGTGCATTGTTTCATGCCATCTTCTCAGACACTATCCTTAAAAGTTATCTCCCTTCAAGCCTCTCCAAAAAAAGGGCATAAATATATTTTTCCTACTTACTGGGATGAGGATAAATGATGATGCTGATATTTCTTGTACTGCAAGAATTAATTAGGAAACTCAAAAAGTGTGTATGGGAGTTTTAAATTATTTCATTCTCCCTCTCTCAGAAATACCAAGTGGATTATTTGACACTGCGATTTTCTAATGCATAATGACAGATATTGCAAATACTGGGGATCCTGGTTCCAAGTATGCCACTTTTTACTAGCTAGTAGAAGATGAGAGTGACAGCTTCTGTGGGTTTAATTTACTATCATCTCTTTCTAGCCTTCTGCATACTGCAACAGTAGCCCAGGTTGTTAAATTTGATTGTGCTCTATATTTAAAATGAGTTTGTGTCTTTTGATGGGAACAGTTTAAAATGAAACCAGAGAAGAGGAACTAAGAAACGTCATTGACCATATTTGTCTGCATCAACAGGGTCCCAAGGGTTACATTTCAAAAAAACCTTTGTTTTCTTATGGTTCAAGATAGCCCAAATGCCTTTCAGAGCTGTTTCAGCCTTGCTTTGATCTATGTCTAGCTACTTAATCCCCAAGAAGCTGTTCTCTTGAGAGAGAATTGATAGACTTAAAGGGTTGCTGTGGTTATGTTCAGTTTCTCCTGACCATATCTCTTGTTTTTTGTTTGGGGAAGCGCAGTCCAACACCTGTGTGAGGATTGCCTTGCAGTATCCTCCAGAGGGAAGTGGAGCCAGATTTTGAGCTGCCACAGCGGGTTTAGCAATTCAACTCACTCCTCAGACTGCTGCAGAAAAGTCAATAGAGCTGTTAGTCAAAAGAAAGGGGAATAAAAAGACTGCAGCAGAACAACAGCAACGTCAAATGCCATTGGAAGGACAGGATAGGCCACTGGGTTTACATTTACCAAGGAAAGAAATTAGAATCAAGATAAAAGGTGTGGGAGAATGAGAATGGTGAATGAAGGTGTGTTTTACAAGAGAACGGTTTGATTGGAAAGGTTAATTGGGTATTAAGACAATATAGTCAGTAAATTCTGCTTCAGTGCTTTGCTTATAGATAGTTTTAAAATTATTTAGAAATTTTGATGATAGATTTAAAAGTCCTAGGCTATGTACTGTTGAAATCTGTATTATGGCAATTCAAGGCTAGATTAGATACATTTTGGAGAGGAGTATCTAGAGGATGCATTTGTTACAGGGATTGAAATTGCTCTGACTTTTCCCAAAAGACGTTTCAAGATAATTTGTTTTAGACATTATTTCCTATAACTTCAGCTGAGATAGCCTCTGATCATGTTAAAAAAAAAAAAAAAAATCTGTTTTTTGTTTCACACTGCCAAGGCCTGCCGTGTCCTGCAGGAAGAATGTATGTATAGAAGCTCATTGAATACTTCTTCAAATTATTGCAATTGACTGGCCTTCAGGAAATAAAAAAGGGAGGAGAACAAAAGCTATTTTGTTTTTTCTGAACAGATGTTGTACTAATTACATGCATAATTTAAGCATTTAATTGAGAAAACGACTCCTTATGCTTAAATTATCAGAAACTGTCCAGAATTTGCATACAGTGACACTAGAGTTCATTGCAAGTCTTTTGAAATTCTGAACACATGTGCAATTTTTATACTACGATTTACTTGCGACTCAAACAAGTTTTAAAAGCTGTTAAAATGCCAAAATTCAGGCTATGCATAAAACATTCTTTTACTAGGTTTGCTTTATGATACAATCTTTAATGGGTAATTCCACACCCTGTTTAAGCCAAAACCCAACCCAGTTCAGAGCTCTGTTTTGGTACAAAACATTTCACATTGTTCAGATTCTATCTTCTACATGTGTCTACATGTATTCTCTCTTTGTCTTTTGGCTGCAATAAAGAGAGATGGAAAATTGATGGCATACAGCTATAAAGATACAGTTAGATGGAATGAGGGGCACAGTGTGTTTGGTTTGTTTTAGTTGATGCACATATCTCTATCCCTAAGAACCTGAGGTTGCAACATTTTGGTTTTTTCTAACCATTCAAATAATCTAAGGCATTATTTTAAGGGGGTGTGCTGCAGACAATTGGAGGGTGGAAGGTTGCTTCAAACTAAGTGCTTAAGGTCAGAATCGTTTCATTTTCAATGGTCTTCTCTGTATGACTAAACGTGTAACTAAGAGCAGCACTCATTTCTTAACAACAGATTACAGTGGATCTTATTCTCATCTTTGGTCTCTTGCAGAGCTTAGCTCACATTGGAGCAGCACCGTACAACGAAACACTAGACACGTTAATGATACCTCCATTTCTGATCTGCCCAAACAATTGGCCCAAACAATTGTGCTGAGTATTTTTTTCATGTATAGAGGGCTTTTCCTCAGTAAAATGTTTTCTTTCCCTTTACAGATTTCAAGCATGTGTTTACTTTGCATCTGTCTTTCAAGCTATGTCATGTGGTATCCATTACTTATCATCTGTGTTCATGGCTGTTACTCCTAACTTTGTATGTGGGTTCCCTGGAAATGTGACTAGTGTTCTTTTCCACAACTCCTCTGCATCAAGCATAGAGGACATCTGGACACTGTGGACATCAACAGAAAATTACATTGTAGTCCAGCTGGAAAATGGAGAAATTTGGGAACTTGATCAATGCAGCAGGTCCAAACGAGAAGTCAGTTTGGATCTGGCATACGAATACAAAGGCAACAAGTCTGTATTTCCTTGTTCTGATGGATTTCTCTATGATGATACAAAGTGGAAGAGCACTGTTGTTACACAGTGGGATCTGGTCTGTGACCGAGAATGGCTTGCAAAATTAATCCAGCCTACGTTCATGCTTGGAGTTTTGATTGGAGCAGTGATTTTTGGTGACATTGCTGACAGGTAAAGTGCCATCCTCTGAAAGTTGTAGCTTCAGACTACAATAACTCTGTGTGTATCTGCCTGTTTTTGTGTATTCATAACTACATATGCAACATTTAGGAGGTTTGGATATTGCTTTATTCACAGATCTGTTTAACTTGGATTCTTTTTCCTGTAACATGTACTAATTTCAAAATGTATTCTCAAGACATTTACTTTTAAAACCTTTTCATACTTTGTCATCCATTGTTCTAGGCCTTGATCCCTGAAATTGCCCTGTGCAGCTAGTATTTGCCTTTAAATTTTTATTTATTTGTTTGTTTGCTGATTTTGACAGGAATAGCAATAGCTCGTTGTAATAGCAATGCTAAAACCCGGGAGTAGATTTTCACCTCATTTTTCATGAGAAGAGATTCCTCATGGAAATGCAGATTTGTATTTTGTAATATACCAAACAGCTGAAGGGCTACTGGAAGGTTAAATATCATGTATTTGAAAATCACCTTTCCTGACCTCTGTCATGAGTACAGTTCAATGGGGCTGATGCAAAGGCTTCGAGGGTTTAGTCAAACCCCACCTTCCTAAAATAAACACCTATATACTACTTTTTCTTGCTGTCCAGCTGTAGGTTTTCATTGAAAAATTAGCTTAAAGTTCAGCTACTTGAAAGCTCATGAACATAAGAGAAAAAATGGGTGTGGGTGAGCTGTGCTGTAGCTTCACTGATTTACCAGCATGAACAAAGTTCTGTTTGAGCACAAGGAGCATCAGTCCTGGAGGGACTCAACCCAAGCAGTCTCTTGCTCACAATTCCAAGGCCCTTTCCCATCCAATGCTTCCTCACGGACATTACCTCAGATCATGCACTGAAATCCAGCATCAAAGCTGGACTCAGAAGCAGCAGTGTGCCTGCCATAGAGTGTACATCTGTGGCCTCCTGCCTCAGCCGGTTTTCTCTCTCAACACAAACAGCATATTCCTGCCTCAGAAGAGCACCCAGACATGCCCATCTGTCCATATGAGAATCAAATAATCAAGTTATATTGAACTTAGCTTTGTCTTGGGCACTTTCTGTGCCTGTGCTTTGCTTTGAAGGCTGGTTTAGCGTTATTTATGTCTTTTTATAAAGGAGCTCGTTGACTGACAGTTCTGTTGGGTGGAGACTGACATTTCACCCCACATCCAACACTGTAAGCAGAGCAAGGAGATCAGGCGCGTTGTTTTCTGATTTTCCTTCATTAGCACAACACTACAGTGTGACAGTCACAACATGGGAATGCAAAAGCAAGGATGAACTGGTTGTTTTTTTTCATTTGGCTTTTAGAACACATGGAATCAATCTGCATCCCAGGCCTTGTAAAACCATATTTAATACAAAACCAGAATATAATGCAAACATCTGTTTTGAGTCCCTTTAAGTAATTTATAACTTTACTAATTAATACTTGGATATGATTTATAAGGTTAGGATTGTATTGTTCTCATTTCCATTAATTCAATCCATGGGCAACCAGTTAAGATAATACACACATTCTGAGTTGCAGATTTATGACTGCAGAATTTACAGCTGAAAGTTATTATTTTCTGACACATCCTGGCTAATGGGAAATAAGTTTGTGTGTCCCTCCCATTACCAATTAACAGATTTCCCAACAGAAGAGCTCTGATAGCTAAGACTAAGATCTTTTCTGGTGGGGATGAAAGACCAACTCATGACTACAGGTCAAGGCTGGAGAAAAACAGGAGGAAAGTTATTGGAGTACAAAATACTCACAGAAAAAAAACAGTCCGAAAGTCCTCAAACTCTCTGTCTAAAAGTAATAACCCCATTTGTGAAAAGCTGTTTGCAATGGAGGAGATAATAAGAGACCAAGAATTATTACCAGGGAAGAAAAATAATTCCACATGGTTTGTGTTACAGAGCATTTGTAGATAGAATGTAGTGAATTCCCAATAGGGTCTTGCATATCTACTGCTGAAGCTAGTATTGGACATGATTTTTTTTGCCACTAGTTTACTTTCTTCCTGGATTTCTGTGGTTTTATATGCATGCATATGTTCTGTCAGAAATTAGAAAATTATGGGGAACTATGTGACTGTCATTTGTTAGAGAATTCATTTTTAAAGAACTGGACAAAGATATGTTACAGAAACCTTTCATTACCATCAAAACTAGTTGTTACTTTGACAAAAGATGACATGTGTTACCACAGCTAACTTTTGTCAGAAAATATTAACATAATGCTACTTAATATAAAATATCTGAAAAAGTGATTTATACCCTCATAAATAAGACTACCAATCAGTTATGTAGAAGTTTAAACTGGATGTGAACATATGTAATGTTCACGTTGCTTCCAGCCAAGAATTGTGGAATGGAAGTTCCATTCATCCTTTTTCTTGGAAGCTGGAATTACTGTCAAATTAATATAGGTAATTAAACCAGAGTTTCCATGTTGAGGTATTAATTTTCACCTAGGCTCTCTGGAGTTGCAGAATGTTTCATTTCATAGAATGTTTGTGGTTGTTCATGATTTTATTACTGCTGTGATTTGCAGACTGGGAAGACAGCGTGTTATATGGTTCACAAGTGCTGGTCAGTTTGTATTTGGCATCGCAGTGGCCTTCACATTTGACTACTACAGTTTTGTGATTGTGCGCTTTCTCCTCGCTATGGTAAGAAAGGATGTTCACCCTGGCCCTTTTATCATGTTCCTTTCTTACCCCTTCTCAGGAAAACCTCCCTTTTGTTGTTATTTTCTCCCCTACTTCATTATTCTAAAGCCCCATCTGTTGCACTTATTTCAGCAGAGCAGGGAGAGTCTGAATGTTCTTGGACCACAGCAGTTTTCCTCTTTGAATTAATAGAAAGCGTCTGTATGAAGCAGTGTTTGGTACTTCCTCCATCCCAACCTCTGCTGGACTGGTAATTAAATACCAAGTGTGAGCAGCAAACTCTGGATTCTGCATTGCAGCTGCTGTTGCATTTCTCCTTATTGTTAGAAATGGAATATATTTTTTCATAAACTAGCAAATCTATAATAAGTATTATTTTTATATCTACCATTTTGAGTGATGGAGGAGAGATGCACATTTTCTCTTCCATGCATCTCTTTGGTCTTTTAAGCTGTATCTGGAATACTAAATACATAGGCAGACATATTTAACACCTAGATGTTTTATACTGTACTTAAGGGTATTTCAGTATATGTGTTTATGCAGACCCACACCACAATTTTATGTGTGTATATTTATGTATTTATACATCCAATATCTGACACATATTCAATATTTATACATAGCAATCAATTTTAAATAACTGTTTTGCAGCCCAAAGTACATTCTTGAGCTTTTCACTACATAATGCATAAAGAAATTAGAATGCCATCACCAAAAAAAAAAAAAAAAAAATCATCTAACTTATTTAGCATGGGTTAGATATTTGAAAATAGTACCATATTTATTTTGGTCCTGCTGACAGTGCATTAGTCAAGACAGGACCTTGTACCTGGAGCTCCCTTTGCCTGAATTTCCTAGTAAGAAAAACTGCATCATGTCAGCCTTCAACAGTGAGATCTTCAGGAGTCCCTCTGCTGACTCCCTTGGCTATTGATGCCAGGTCCTGTGGTAGTTTAGAAAAGTAAAAAGCTCTGACTAGACCAATGCTGTAGGTTTTATCTGGCCACTGGCACTGATTTGCAAGATGCAGTCCTAAACTCTAACCCCATGCCACTGAAGTCAGTGCAACCTTTCTATCAGTGGGTTCAGAATTGGAGATTATTAATGGAATATTGATTAATCAAAACAATATACTGAAATATTTTCTAGTCTATACTCTCTAGCTGTGTTTGGAAATGTTTTAAGATACCAGGTATTTGATGTTGAGATGTTTGAGAAATTGAAAAATATATATATATTCAATGAAGAGATACTATTATGCAGAACATGCCAGTAATTGCATTCACTTGATACCATATAAGAACCTGTAATTGTGTGTGTATATATATATGTATTTTATATATATATATATATATGAGATTCTCTTCCAATATTGTAAAGACTTTGATTTATTGAGATATTTTACAAGGGTGTGGAAGGTAATTCTTTGTAAATGTGTAGTTTTCTGACATGCAGGTTATTAATAGTCTGCTTAAAAGCCGAGACCAAGACTTTTAGAGGTGACGATTACTTCAGGGGACCTCTCTTTCCCAAGCATCTAGTTTGTGATGTCATTAAGTGACCTGATTTTTGGAGAAGGGTTTAATGACATCAGCAAATAAAGTTTCTTCACAGGTGTCTCTTGCTGGCTGTCCCCCACTACAGAGAAGCATTCAAATTCACACTTTTAAATCATGTCCAGGCAGTCTGAAGATTTGAGTGAATTTTTTCTCCAGCTGATTCATTTTCATGGTTGCCTTTTTTTTTTCTGTCAGTGTGAGACAGGCCAGCGTGGTGACAATTATGCATACACAGATATGGAACACTGTTAGCTGTTTGTTTTTACTACTGGTGCACAAGGAGACTAGAAACAAACTTCACTCTGTTTCTCTTTTTTTCTTTTCTCTCTCCCACCCTCCCAGGTTTCAAGCGGCTATCTGGTTGTGGCTTTTGTTTATGTGACTGAATTTGTTGGCATTAAAGCACGAACCTGGGCTTCTATGCATGTCCATGCTTTTTTTGCTATGGGAGTTATGGTTGTGGCACTCGTGGGATTTTTGGTTCGGACCTGGTGGGTCTATCAGATATTTCTCTCCATAGCAACTCTTCCCTTTGTCTTGTGCTGCTGGATGCTCCCAGAAACACCTTTTTGGCTCCTGTCAGAGGAAAGATATGAAGATGCACAGAAAGTGATTGATACAATGGCAAGATGGAATAAAATTGGCACTCCCTGCAAAGTTTCTGAATTGTGCTCAGTCCAACAAGATGATCTAGCCAGTGGCAGGACGATGAGTGATGATGATACTTCCTCAACAAAGAAGCACAACATCTTAGATCTGTTTTGTAACTGGCAAATTGCAAGAAGGACCATCACAGTCTGGCTGATCTGGTTCACTGGGAGCTTGGGATACTATGTCTTCTCCCTCAGTTCTGTCAGTCTAGGAGGCAATGAATATTTAAATCTCTTTCTCATAGGTAAATATTTTTGTACCTTATTCTGTTAATGACAGAACTAGAACATAACATTTTAAAATGTCTATAGATTTGACAGGCAATATTTTACTTCGTTCATTCAATTGTGAACCTTATTTGAAAAGTTTCTTGCTAACTCTTCATGAAGTTGAGTAACACTGGAGGAGTGTCATTCACTCCAAATTTCACTGTACCTGAGAAAAAAAACCCTAGAATTTTTTGGTGCATAGAATTCTTCTTTGTCTATCTTTCTGACTGTAAAACCATATTCTGGCTTGACTTCTCTTTGCCCTGGAAGCTTATAGCAGATCCACACAAACACCAGGGGAAGCAGACAAGCAACACAAAATTCACACAGCTCTATTAAAGGCACAAACTAGGGAAATGGGAGGAAAGAAATGTTCCTTTTATCACTTACATCCATGATATATTGAGTTTGTCTGTATAGAAAACATAGTTATAATTGTCAGAAGGAAGAGTCATTTTAGTTTTCTCAAAAGTGTATTTTTAATTAAGTTGTAATACTCTTTTATCAGTCTGGCTGTAATCTTTCTCTGGCATGTAAGTTGTTTATAAAGGCAGCTCAGTGCATTCAAGGCCTGTTCCAAAGTTTGTTAACATCAGTGGAAATATTCCACTGACTTCAGAAGACTCTAAATCACACATACAGCTCTGAGCCAGTGAAGAATTAAATCATGTGCTTTGCTTTGTGCAGCTGAGTACTCTTAGTGAAGTGAATGTGACTGACCGTGTACAGAGGCTCACAGAAGGACTGGGGCTCTCATTATTCCAGTTTGTTTTGTCATGTATTACAGTGTATTGTTAGACTGATGTGTTGAAGAGTGGGTGCTGGTATTGCACAGATAACTAAACTGCTATTGTGGAGTACACTGTGTCCACCTCTTCTAAAAATATTTTAGCAGACTAACAGACACCGAATAATTACAACCTGCTTTTCCCAACACAACCCCAAAAGATTGCTTCCTGATATTATAAGTGTATTGATATGCTATGTGTACTTAATAAAGGAATCCAGGCTGTTCAGCTTTATCTTATGTTCTTCCTCGATTTTACATTGGACATAGTAGCATTCTTCCTGAGCAAATTGGCTTAAAACATGTCCAAACTGGCTTTGCTCAATATTATTTGTCTAGAGGCAAATCATGTTTACACAGTGCAAAGAGGTCTAGCCAAATGCCAGATCCTTAAGAGTAGCAGAGGTTTTCCTCTGGAAAGAAACATTAGGAAAGGATGACCTGTATTGAAAGTAGGATATTGTAAACCCTCTTTTTTTATGGAGAAGGGAGAAAGCTGAAACTGCACTCTGTATTAGTGCAGCTTACTCAGAAAACTGGATGTGGATTTCTTGCCTTTTACTTAAGGATGATTTTGTGCTGATGCTGGGGAAGGCACCTGTGGCTACCTTTCCCTGTCCAGGTGGAAACTAGGAAATCCTGAGTGGTGTGTCAGTGTGACCATAGCAATATTCCCTGTGGGCACACTTGAGCTGTTAATGTGAAAATACCTGAAGGAGAAGAGCAGCAAATGTAGAGCTTTCAGACAGAAGTGTCAGTGTCATAGAAACAGAAGTGTGGCCTTGTTCTTTTCTGTAATTTTCCACCCCAAAGAGAACTGGAGCTGCGAAACCTGTTTCCCTTGTCCTTCTCCACTCCCACTTCCGTATTTTAGGCTGTTCTCTGCCTTCTGTCACAGTTTCTGTAACCAAATGAACTAGCCCAACACACTGGTTATCTTTAGAGTTTACTTGTTCACTATCCCCTAGATCAGATAAATTCCTCCTAAAGAGGAAGTTACAGTTATAAGATGAATATGTGTAATCATGACTTAAACTGAGATAATTTCATACTGACAGGTGCTGTGGAGTTGCCTTGCTATATCATTGCTTGCGTTGCGATGGACAAACTGGGAAGGAGAAACACACTCATTCCGTTCCTTATTTTAAGTGCACTGATCTGTGTTTTAATTATGTTCATACCTCAGGTTAGTCACGTATGGTTGGAAGTGTTCCTATAGCAGAAATTGATTTTAAAGGCTCTGAAGTGGATAGATGAAGCTGCTCTTTCTAAATCATAGAATAGTTAATTAAAGGCTGGTTTTAAATTGCAGCTGCCAGTCTAGGATAGATTTCTGTATTTTCAGTACAAGTTTCACTGTCATTGCTGGAGTCACATGTAAAATGCTCCCAGGGCTTCAGTGAACCAGGACATGCAAAAAGTGATATGGAAACTAGCAACTTATTAAGCAATTTTTAAAAAGCAAGCAATGAATATTGCTTATTGTTTAAAGAAGGGTCACAACTTTTGAAGAATGTAAATTTTGTTTGGAAGGGTGTTTTTTTCTGGTGATATATTTATTTGTACTCTCTTTCAATAGGATTTCAATATATTAATTATCTTAGCAAATATGGCTGGAAAATTTTCCATAGGTGTGGCATTTGGCCTTATATATCTCTACACAGCAGAACTGTATCCAACAATTGTAAGGTAAGAACTTTGGCCAGTTATGTATTTTTCATTAATTTGATGTTATTTCATTCCCTTTGTTATTCTACACCAGATCCAGCAGCTCTTGGCATCAGTGGTGGTGATCTGAAAGACTTGGGATGGGATGAGTTCCTCAGCTGCCTCAGAGCTGTCTGGAGTTTGGCTGTACTATTGTTTTTTATTTATTTTGCATTCCATGTGCATTGATAGGTTCCATTGGGGAACTAGAAGAATACTCAATATTTTCTTAAACAATTTTTATGTCTTTCTTATATGTCCTGGTTATTTACCCCCTGAGCTGTGCTGAATGGCAATTATATTTTTAATCTTAATTACAGAAGCAGCTGAATTTCACTACAATATAAATTTACATTGGCATAGCAACAGCTTCCTAGTATAATTGCTTAAAGACACAAATCCTATGGATGTTTTAAGTGTCTGTGCATTTCTAATTGTGTCCTTTAACTGCCAGAATTCTTACTCAAATTCTTTTCTGTCTAGATCACTTGCTGTTGGAAGTGGAAGCATGATGTGTCGTGTAGGAAGTGTGGTTGCTCCTTTCTGTGTATATCTGAGAAGTGTTTGGATTTTCATGCCACTTGTAGGTATTTATTTCAATGGTGAATGTTTTTTGAAAAGGTGTATATGTCACTTGTTTTCTCTTTAGTAACTTACCAAGTATGTTTTACACGTGACAAAGGAACCAAAAGCTGAACATTTATTTCAAAAAGAAAATTGAGTCAACCATTCTTGTTTGAAATTTTCAAGTCCCAAAGACTAGTAGCCTCATATTGTTAAAAATATGCTGCTAAAGCAAAAGGGAGTCTTTGAATCACTGAAATATTCTGAGAAGTTTTTATGATGGAAGACAGAATATTTATGCTCTGAATCCCAGCATAAAATTGATAAAAATATTCTGCATCTACCATGTAATATTTATGAAGTGTCATAGTCCAGACTTTTTTGCGGGCCCAGCAGTTTTTGACGATGCTCCTAATTTAGTTTCACTTTTTATCAAAGGCATAGTTCTTCCATTCCTGAACTCACCACAGGGGTCTAGATTTTCTTACATTATGCCTTAACATCTTCCATGGCTTCTTTGGGATGGTGCATCTTTGGAATATCCTCCCAAAAGATCAAGAAGGCTTTGTGTTTACTATATTTAGTCTCCACACTTGTCCCGAAGCTCCTGTTCTGTGTTTTTCACCAGAACTGAACAAAACAGTTCGTGAGACAGAAAAGAGAAAGAAATGGCACATTGATGAGCTTCATAGTGACTTTGACAGGCAACAGAACCTTGTATTGATTACTTTTTAAATAGCGCCAGGTCAGGTTACCATTAGGTTTTGTCTTTTACCACCAGTTGCCCCAGAAAAGACAGGTGGGACCATTCCTTTGTGTACTTTGGGCATTATGTAGTATATCCACTTTGGACAAAATATTTTATGTGTTTCCTGCTCACACGTGAATCACATTTATTCATTGCATTTCTGTTATGAAGCATTTGCACAGAAAAACTGCAGCAATTCAATCAATTTTTTCACTTGAAGGATAAATTATGCCTATATATGTAAAACCAATTGGAATTGCAAAGTTTGTATTAAATGTTTAAGTAATGTTTATGAATGATTTAAAATAGCTTGAATTATTTCAAAAACCCCTTAGGATTCACTGTGCCTCGGCCACTGCTGTTATATGTAGATTATACATGTCAGAAAGCGAGAGTGTAATGGGATGTGTCTTTAATCTGGATTCTAAGTCAAATTTTATCCACCATATTGGAGGAGTATCCTAAACAAGGGCATTGAATCCCTTTGATTTTGCAACTATAAAATCTTTAATTATAGATGCTAGAGTTTGTTTCAGAGTATTCCTGTGAGTTCATTTCATTATTTAAATTAATTATTTTTGGTTATTTTCAATGAAAACTAAGAGGATGAAGGAGACCACAAAAAAATGTATTTCTTCAAGTTCCTAAAAATGTTTTTTTTCTTAACAATGCCTCCACACAAACCAAGATATGATCCCAGAAAAGACAAAGAAACCTTTACACAGCAGAGTGGTCATAGGAGAACATTTGTTTTTAACTCTTGTCAGCATTTTGCCTTTACTGGTGAAATAAGATTTATCTATGCAGAAGTGCTGCAGTTAAACCACAGATAGGGGAGCACTCAAACATTTTGGAGAGCAGTGCAAATGACAGTATAAACACAAGAATTATTTCAGCTATGACCAACTCTTAGCGTACAAAAATTATCCAGAGTTTTGTAGAGTTAAGTAGTAGCACACAGTGAACATGTTTCCATTATTATCTCCTGTTATAGAGCATTTGTCAATTTATTAAATAGGCTTGTCTTGAGTTGGAGCATAGTGTGCCAAGTCGCAGGTCAAGTAAGTGTTTTGGAATGGAAGTGAAATCAAATGGACTGCATTTGAAAGTAAACTGATACACATCACCCTGATCTACTGCAAACACCACACACTGTTGAACAGTTACTGCTGCTATTTGTTTGGCACTCTGCCTCACTCACAGTTATGCCACCTGTGAGTATTGCAAGCATCTTAGTTGAGTGCCTATAAATCTTGAATAACTTGCCAAGTATGTTTTCCATGTGACTTTATAGAAAATGTGCAGTAAAACAACTGCTCCTTACATAACCTATTTCTGTTTCTCAGCTGTTAAGAATTATGTTGCAATAGCCGCTTAACAGGCTTAGTTTTTCTCTCAGAAAGAAAATAAATTAGAAAATTAAAAAGCCCACACTGATGTTAATAAATGAATACAAACCCTCTGTCAAATACTATCAGTTTTTCATGTTGAAATATAACCTTTTTTTGTTGAAATAGGAATTTTATCAATAAAGTCACATTTTATATTGGTTCAGAGCCATGAGATGTGAATATAAATATAAATAGCAGACTGCAATAATAATTTGTTCTCGTAAGTAAAAGATATATAATTCAAATTATCTTTTGTTCTGAAGTGTATATATCAAGTCCAATTCTTACACCACTGCAGAATTATAAATGTTGCTCCAGAGAGGGAAGAGGACATAAGAAAAATGATGGTAACTATTCTCTGAAGGTTTCTATGGTACACGTTAGAAGCTTCTGGGGAACACTCTAAGAGTTTGACTAAGCAGAAAGTCAGATTTCAAATTAACACCCTGAAAACACAATGCATTTAAGCAGGTATGCCTGTGAAATTAACTTCAACATACTTAAACCTATTTATATACCTTGTACAATAACACAGGTACACTTTATTTGCGCACATAAGCATTTGACCATATCAAGAGAACATTTTCTGATACTGAATTATGAATTTCAAATAGTAAATACACACATACAAAATGCACACATTTGTAGTGAGCAAACAAAGGGCTAAATTATGTCAGATGCCTTATGAAGAAGTGTGCCAAGACTGCAAAAGAGTTGCTTTTACAAAAAGTGAGTCACTTCATTGATAACTATGGCTACTGCCCTTGAAAAGGTAGATGGCATTTGAGAAGTCCTTGAATCAGTACACTGTGACTTAGTTGTTTCATACTCTGTCTGTTGTAGGAAATACTGGAAAATGCTTTGACGGTCAGGGAGAAGGGAAATGTACTGAATTACTCAGCATGCAGCAGCTTTCACATAGAGGAAAAAAAAGGAAACTAACATGGGATGAAATAGGGTTATGAGAGCTGAGATGAAAAGGCAGGAAAGATGGTGGTGTGTACACTTACAGAATAGTGAGAGTTCTCAGGGGAATGAGAGGTAGGTTCATGAGAAGGGAAAACATGAGAAGAATGCCAAGTGTCTAAAAAGAATAATGAAAAGAGAAAAGACACATATTTAAAGCATACAGTGTTTAAGCTTGTTCTTTTGAGTATCACTAGTGACCCAGTTCTCATACTCTCCAAATTTATGGGTGTCCATAACATTCAATATCCTTTACAGTCCCCAAAATCCTCAGTTATAAACTTCTGACCAGACTCAAATCTATACATAAAGGAGGATATTGTGGAAGAGCTGCCATGGGTCAATTAATCCTGTCTTTCCAGGGCAGAAAATCATGTCTGAATAGTAGAGAAGAAATTTGACACTCAGAGATGAGATTTTAATATTTTGGAATATATTTTTAAATATCACTCCTGCCACATACATGTCTAAAAGGATCTCACTCAGTTTATGCCATTTCCTCTAATCCTATTACTGCTGGGATTTTTTTTTCCCTTAACTTTCATGGTAAGAGCATGGCTTTTATTTTCACTGTAGTTTGTAGTATTTAAAAGTATTTTGATTTTTTTTGTCTGCCTCTATATTTCTTGCAAATGCAAAAAAGGAGGGTATGCAACAGTGTGCTTTTTCTGTCTCAAAAGAATACATGAGACAAACTGTCCTTTTTTTTCAGAAGAGAAGCAAAACCATCATGGTGCATGGGCAGGCAAATAGCACTATTCGAGCTTACAGAAGGGCATTCTGATTTTAAAGCACTTTTATAACTTAAAGTCTGGCTTAGCTGCAGATGGTAGCTGGGCAGTTCTTTTCTCAAGCTCTGTGTGAGAGACGTAGGCACAGTGATTCCAAATCTCACCCATCTCTCTCACCCTTGGGAAGAAAGCATTAAACAAAGGACAGACTTCAGAATCAGCACAGGGCAAGATAAAGATAATACAGCATCAAAGTTCACAGTCACAGAATGGGAAAACACTGAGACCAGGCATGATGTTCCATGTGAAAGCTTTTCTATCAGGAGAGAATGGGGTCATTTATAACCTGGTGTTGGAGGACTGTCAGGGGTTTAATGCTGTTCTGTACTCAGAGGAGCAAAGTGGGAATTGGTGTCATTGAATAAGGCACAGAAATGTCCATGTGAAGGGGATATGAAGGGAAAGAGTAGATATTCCTGGAACAAATGAGTGTTTCTCTACCTACCTCGCATTATCCTGATCCTTGCACTGTGGACACTTGCTGTGAACAGGGAAAAGCATTTCTCAGCTTTTATCAGGACTAGCCTGAGAAAAGTTGAAGTAAGAATGTAAGCAAAGCTCAACACCTGGTGTTTTGGCAAATGCCACACAGGAAAAACAAGTACTGTTTTACAGAATTGTTTTTCAAGGGGTGTTGGTCCCTTCTTCTCCAATAAGACTATTGTTTTCTCGGGTTAACTAATCTGTGTTTAACCCTCGGAGCACACTATAAAAGTGTGCACCATTTTCTAATAAAGTTGCTTTTTGCCATTGCCTTCTGAACTGAAGTCTGTGCCATTCTGTGTCCAGCACAGCGACATTGCACGACTCATGCTGTTGTTGTGGAATTGTGTATATCATGGACAAATCCAAAATGTGATCCCAGTGCAAATATCAGTAGATGCCTGCACTCCTAACAGTTCTCTGAAATGGAGTTTAGCGAAGTATTCCTGTTGAGAGCTAGCTCATCATCTGCTGAAGAGCTCTCCTGAGCATAGATGTGCACTTTTGTGGCTCTGGGCCAATGAGCCATATTAAGAAATTCCAACCTTGCTGTGTAGAGAAGGAACAAGCACACAGGTACAGGTACACAAGAGCTGGAGTGTGAATTGAGATTACAGCTGGCAGGGAAATTGTAACTCTGTGAACATGCCTGTAAATTTATAAATCTATAAAATCCTAGAATCAGTTCTTAAATATATACCTGAAACTGGAAATACCAAATGAAGGTCATATGTATTGTTTACTCAAATAGAATTATTCCTGCTTGCACTGTATTATCCCTTGTGAACAAAACACTTCACTTGCTCATTCATTAATTCTGCTGCATAATCTTTTCATTTATGCAACAAAAAAGGTAGATCTTTTATACAGGCAACACTTAAGACTTATGATCTTTGCTTTACAGTTCCTTGTGCTTTATTTTAAGTTTACTCTCAAGCAAGATCAAAACTATGGACAGCTTGAAAGAATTGTCTACCTTTACAGCTACTGTTTATTTCTTCCAGTTGCTTGTTGGAATCATGGCTCTTCTGAGTGGAATATTAACCATAATGCTTCCAGAAACACTGGGAAAACCATTGACTAATACTTTGGTGGAAGCTACAGAAATGGGAAGAACCAAGAAAAGCTGTTCAGAAAAGACTCCTCCAGCACATAGTGGTGCAGCATTAGAAAAGATAGAGATGTTTGGTCAAGAAAGAGTCAGCACTGACAAATAAAGCAGCAGAAAAATGGCTGTTCCCAATTTTAATCACTATCTAATTTATAAGATCTCTGTATTCAAGAAATGTGACTGTTCTATAACATCTGTGCCTTTTACTTTGTATTCTGCCTTCCCTTTTCAATAGAGCAATTGTATGAAACCTTTTCAAAGTGACTGAGTTACTGCAGAAAATTTGACAGGATTTCTAGATCCCTTGTCGAACTTACCCAGACACTAAAACCCCTGTCTGACTTGCTGTGACCAGTGGGAAAGATTACTCTAAATGTTGGAACCTACCTGATTACATGTATGTTAAAACAAAAAAAAAAAAGCCAATTCTTTGCTTCACATTTTCTGCAGTTAGATTTGTAAACCCACAACAAAGACCCTCATCCTGTTGCAGCTGCCAGTTACAGGCTTAAGTCTTTAGAACACAGTAAACTCTGTTGCAATTCAAGAGAGAAGCCTTAACGTTGCATCAGGTTATATCAATAATTTTAAACTACTTTATTCCTTTTTTTTTTTCTTTCAAGTTTTCTACTAGAAATGGTGCCATTGCTAACAAAGAAAGGTATTCTGTGGCACAGCTTCTGACTGAAAAAGTAATACTAAGTTTGCAAAACGTGCAAATAGTTTGTATATTCATTCTGTTGAATGGCAAATGTATTTTTATTAGTGGTTTAGGGGAAAAAAATGTTCACTGGATCTACTGCTGGTTTAGTTTAGGTAAAACTAAACTGCCTGATCCTATTTAAAGTCATATTCATTCCAGACCATTATTTCAGTGCTCCCTATCTCACTTATTTCAGCTCAGATCTAGCATCAGATTTTTCATAACTTCTAAGAGCTAGACCAGCAACTTTGCCAAATGCCTCCAGAAGGTCTTCATAGTCCTCAGTGGAAAAGAATAAATGGCATATGGCTCTTATTCAGGCTCTCTGCACAGAAGTGGATTTAGTTATTAATTTTAGGTAGAAACGGTTTCCACTCACCATTTTTTCTTATAGATCAGCTGTCTGTAACTCATTTTTTTCCTTATTATATCACACAAAAACAGTTAGAAAAATATAATTTAAAAGATGGTAGCTGGAGGACACTGGTCAATAGAAGCATTACTAGTAGCAGTTTTAGTCGAAGTGTCAAAACATCCCACTGCTGCTACACCTGATGTGTGCATCAACACTTATTGTTGGTGCAGTGGTTCTTCCCTTATGACTCTGGACCATAGAGAACTGTTAGACAGGAATGCATCATTCTGGCTGCTTCTTTTATGGCCTTCTCCCACCTCACCTTTTTCAGTCTATTTCTGGACCTGAGGTTTTCTTCCTTGTCTGAGGATCTACATCTCCTTTGTTTGACCACCCTTGGTTTGAGGGGAGCACCACAGGAACTTCTGCATGTTGAGGCTCAGAAAGCCCTTTCTTGCCTGGGTTATGTGAATTCAATCCTCACTGGTTTGAAATCAGTGGTTTCCCCTCTTATATCCCTATTTTCATGACATGGTCTCATCAAAAACAGTCTTCCTTGATCTTTGCCATGTACCCACCCAAGAAGATATCTATATTACTGTAGATATTCTATGTGCTTAAGAAATTAATGGCCACATTTTTCAATTGTATCTGCACAGTTTTATTAGTTTCAATGACTTTTGAAACCAGAATAATGGTTTATATCTCCTTATAAAATATTTTATTCTTCACTGCGCTGTCCTAGAATTTGGTCCTGTTATTAGAAGAAAATAATATCCTATATGAGGATTAACATGCTTTGAAGCAAGCAAAAGTCAGTAAATTTAAATTTAGGGAGTTTCTCTGAGATAATTACATAGAAATCAGAAAGGAGTCTTTATGCTCCTTACAATTCTGTGGGTGTTCCAGTGTTTGCAGAGAATACCTCCAGAAAGACCTGCATAGAATACTGTGGCTTCTGTCCAGATATATGAGTTCAGCAAAAGCACTTAACCTTCCCCCTGTGAATAATCCCATCATTATTCTGAGAATGACTTGAATACATACTTTGATGACTGAAGATCGGATTACTCACATGCTGTGGTTTTTTATTTTGCTGAAGAGCAGACCCAGTATTCTTCCACTGCTTTCAGGTCCCACTCCACTTCCCGGAGCAGAGCAGCTCTCTTTATCTGCAAGATCTACTGCCAAACTCTGCCTGCCCTGCCTTAAATAAGGGTTTAATCATGCTAAAAAACCACCATCATGCAATACACCTAACAAGGAATTAAACTGGTACTGTCTTGCCTTACAACCACCCTCCTCACACAGAGAGCTCCAAATTCTTTCCTTATTTTTGGAGTTCTTTCACACTGATACTCTCTCTTTTAATAGCACATCTATCTTAAAACTCACTACTCATAACTTTTAGGAAGAGTACAGTCTATTTCTAACAAGATACTGAAGAATATTTGCAATTAATTTTTCTACTTCATTACCTGCTGAGTAACTGATTTGGGTCTTACCCTGCCAAGAAGAGTCAATGCATATTCTGTGTTCCTTTGGCTTGAGAATTCAGGACTTGGTCATCTGTAATCAGTACACATAAGGTAAAGAAAAGAACAAGAAAAGAAGTTTAATACACAATGATACTGATACTGTTTGCAACTAAAATTTAATTATGATTCTAGACCAAAATGTAGCTTGATGGCTTAACTCCAAAAGCCATTTCCTTCTGTCACTGAAATCAGTTGGTATTTGGTCTTTGATTCAAATGACCCCTGAATTTCCGTGAACTAATGATGTTACTTTTTTTCCTTGGAAATAAAATGTTTGTTGATTTACAGGTACACCTTTTGTGATTTTATGCATCAATAGCTTAGAGATTGCCTTGGGGTATCCTATTCTTTAACCTGGATAGAAAGGATATTACTCTTAAAAAAAAGGAAATAGCATGTATCTCTATGTCTCTAGAATTTCTATTTGTTTGTTTTTTCTGTATGGGCCAAAACATGTTTTAACAGTAGTCATGCATTATAAATGTAGCAAAATCAGAGTGAGTTGATTTCTTTCTCTTAAATATTCATAGATTTTTTAAATCCTCTTGCAAGAGAGCACTGAGTTTGAGAAAAAATGCTTCTGTTCCTATGGGGCATATTTTCATTTCAATGCTCATAAAAAGAATTAATTTTCATAGTTTCTTACTTCATTTCATAAGTCCTTTTATGTTTGTATTTGTCATCCTTATCTCACTGCAAATTTTTTGTGCTCATCAATGTCTCTGGATTACACAACGGTTTTACGAGATAAAGAATTACAATCCTTATCTGTCTTAATTGCTGGTCACTATTACACGATGGCAAATGTTTTTGTCTGAAATTTGATATCCAGTTTTATTAGACAATCTTGCGATTTGTTAAGGATATACCTTTTTGGGTTAAATATAAGAATAAGAGCAACTATCATTAGTTTAATGATAACTAAGGAAAAATAATAAGTACATGTGTTTGATATTTCAAAATGGTATTTTTAAGCTATATGATAAGATGTATTTTCTACTTTAACACCTTCATTCAATTTCTCTGTGCAAAATCCTGTAATTTAAACAACTATGTAGAAAAGAAAAAGCTATGCAAATCATGTGCAGTTATCGTATGCTTTAGGTGGTACTCTGGATGTCAGAACAAGGGGCAAAGCCTCCTTGAAGACTGAGGGCTTTTGTGTAGTGGCTCTATGGAAAGACAAAATGGCCTGACATTCCATCACTGGGATGGGAGTGAAGGACTTACTGGAAATCTCCTGTGTCTTTCACAGGTTCTTTTTACCAACCCCTTAGGTGCAGTCATTTAGGAAGCCTCTGTGACATCGGGTTCAGCAGTGTTCAAGGCCTGTGAGTGCCTTTTGGAAAGACTTAGGAAGAGGTGAGCTACTTGTGCCACAGACTCTTGGTCCAGAAAGGCACTATGACTGCAAAATGTGGCATTTGTGACTCTGGATTCATCCTGCACCCTTTACAATCACCTGAAACTTATTTGTCTGAATCCTAGTACAGATTCCTAGGGGGGGATATTAAACACAATGACTAAAAAGAAAATAAAGCATTGACAAAAACTGAATTTAATCTATCAGGGAAAATTCTATCAATGCTGACAATTGGTTACGTCTCGCAGGAAGAAAGACTAAAGCACATCTATGTTCTGGTAGCCTAATAATTTTGTACAAGATTCTGTACTACATGGAGTGTGTCTTTTGGTGACATGGGGGAAGTATGTACTTGTAGGAAAGAGTTTATTTGCCCAGAATTTGTAGATTTAATACAATATATTTTAATGTGTGGGTTTTTTTTTTTTTTTAATGTGTATTTATTATCTGCAGTTATGTGCAAGAATAAAGCCAGACACACATTTTTTAATCTTTACACCTTTACCTAATTTAATGAACTTCTATCACCAACTCTTCATTTGGTTCACATTCCCTTAAAGAGGCCTGGCTGGTGTTTCGGCATTCCATGGAGATCCTACAGTTTATTATGGCAATCATGTGTGTGTCTTTTCCCTATTTGTCATTGCAGGTGTAAACCAAGATTTGGGCAATGTGTTAGGTGGTAACTATGACAAAATGTGCATTAAAAATGTGACATGTTTTGCATTTCAGTTGTAGGAAATACGTGATCCTTTCTTGCCTTTGTTTGTAGAAGCTGACTGGAGCAGTAGCCTCTCAGACATGTTCGGTAGTGACAAAAATAGCTGCAAATAGTGAGGAATGGGTATGAGTTACCAGAAAAAAGAGTAGGTGACCACAGGAATGACAGAACAATGTACTTGTAGGCACATGGTGTTCAGTGCATGTGAAGACTATAGCTTCCTCATGCAGGAACTGGAGTGGGCTGACAGCGCAAGGAAAATAATTGCAGCAATTCATAGCTCTATTGTTATTTGTCCCCTTAGAGCATCTCAGGAACCTATTTATTCTTCACTTCCCTTAAATCTCTAATTACTGCAAATGACTCAACTTTCCATGCATATTTTATTAATCCTGTGTTTTCTGATCAAGTTACACTCATACCCTTGCTTCATCATTTGCGTTTTGAAGGCTTAATGTGTCCTTGCCAGGTGAGTTACATTCCTCTCTGAAAGTAACTGGAGTGAATGGTCCAAATAGTTGTTGCTAAAGCTGAGAAATTTGAATCAAGCCTGATAGACAGATTTCAAGAGCACTGAGCTCAATCAAGCTAAGAAAAATCAAACCTAAGAAGTATATACTTCAAATGGGGAAATATCCTTTTTAGTATGACTGGTATATAAACAGTGATTGCAGATTCCAGTTTCTGGACAAAACAACTCTTTCAAAAGAATTACTAACCTAGATTTATGAATAATCAGAAGCAATGGGGAATATCTCATTTGGTGACAAACCCACTCTTCTATCTCTGCATTCCTGGCTAGCATACAAGCCATGGATACTGCTTGGATATTTGTTGCAGGTAAGCAGGATCCAGCTCATAGGCATTTAGTTATTAATGTTGCCTCATAATCTTTCACGTGGAGATGAATAGACTTTCATAGGAATAAGAACAAAACAGCATCAAGGGGTGATTCTTGTAGATTGTCTCCACAGTCTCACTGACAGTGATGAGATTAAAAAGTGGGTTTGCTGAGGTAATCAGGAACATGGCGAAACAACCAGGGATAAATGGGCTCTCTCTCAGAAAATATTTTCACAAAGCTTTTCAAGAGGAATGTCATCACTGCTGGTTTCTTCCTCACAGAGAGGGAACTCCCCTAGAAGTAAATAACATGGGACAACAGTAAAATGAGGCACAGGTGAAACTCCTTGCTGAAACAGTAACTTGTGGTGGACACTGATGCTTAACCTGAACTAGTTAAAGAAGTGGCAGATAAATGGTGCATAACAATCACAAGATCTGAAATAAGTCAGCACTTCTGTGTTCAGAGAGGTCATTTCTGTCCTTTGTTATGGCTCTGTTCAGGACAGCACACAAAGAAAAGGGAATGCTAAGGTAAAAGGAAGCACCTCTTCAGCACTGCTTGAGGTGGGTCGGTGGTGTGCTGGGATGCCACTGCCAGTCATGGTTGAGGAAGAGCTCCAAGTACAATCAGGGCTGTATTTGTTCTGTGCCAGAAGGCTGGCAGTCTCTTCCCAAAGGCACAGATCATGACTTGCACTTTACCAAATACAGTGCATTTGTCCGCTTTTGCAAAATACTTTAGCCCATAGAAGATTCTTTGCAATGACATTATTATTAGATTTGTTATCCCAAACCAGCTTGAATTTCCTGCATCTTATTCTCAGGAAAAAACACACTGGGAATTCCCTGAAACATTCAGACTTGCAAACATCTGTCACAGAGCATTTTGATCCAAATCATTCAAATTTGGCAAAGTTCTAAGCAATAAGCAGTGGAATCTCAGGAGGAGAAGTAGCAGGCAGTTTTTATCATAGCTGGAACTACAACCTCCATTTATATTTGTAGATTTCCATATGTGAAAGGATCCTTTCCACCTTTGCAGATACCCTGCAGTGTGGGGTAGAATAGTGTTCACTTTACAATACAGCAAGCCCATCAAAAATTTAATTTCTAAACAAGCAAACCTCTGTTCCTCTGCTGCCTTCTCTGTCTTAATCCCCTATTTTCAGAACAGTCAGAAAAATCAAGCCTTACTATAATTCGGGAGAATTATGCCCTGTCCCTGCCACTGCTGAAGGGAAAATCCATTAAAAAAAAAATATGTATCTTAAAGATCAGTGATGTGTAATGTATCATGGCTTTAGTTTTAAAGAGCACAGGTAGATTGGGAGGCAAGAATAATCCAACGTATGCAGTGCACGCTGCTGCTGTTCATATAAATACCCTTCGGTTGGCTCCTGGTCTGAATTCAAATGGCTACAGAGAAAAGGCACCTGTTTGGAAGATCCATTGCAAATGCTGATCGACAGGGCTGGAAGGGAGTGGTCTGCAAACACTGTCCTGCTGAGAATGTTCAGGGACGAATGCTCAGGCTGTCAAATATTAGCCAAAATATCCTGCCAACGGCTAATGCCCCGGAGGCAATAAACCGGGGTATATGGCATGCAGTTTCATCCTAGATCTCCTGCGGAGAGGTTTGTTTTTGACAAATTCTCGTTTTTCTGCTGAAAACAGCCCTGGCAGCCTGCGCTCGTTAGGGATTTGCGGTCTGGCAGGAGCCCGCTCGTTCCTAACCGACCCGTGATGGCTGGAGTTCCCCTCCTGGCCACTCGTGCGATTGCTCAAGCGCTGTGGCAATCCTCAGGCTGCTCCAGAAACACTCAGAACATGACAGCCTGTGAAGGAGGGAAAAGGACAATGTCTTCCCTGCAGCACAGCGGGTCCCGTTGGGCCTCCCCCGGAGGGAATGTCAGGGGGAAAAGTTCTGGCAGGCCGCTGAGGGCCCGGCCCTGGCAGAGGCCGCCGGGCGCTCCGGGAGCGCTGCCAGCGCCGGAGGCGGCCTGAGCCTGAGCCTGGGCCTGGGAACAAACAGCTCCTTCATCCAGCGGGGCGCGGAGCCGGGAGCGCCCCGGGACAGGGACGCGGCGGCCCCCGCGCTGCCCCGGCACGGCCCTCCGGCCGCGGCCCCGCGCTTCCCGGGAGGCTGGCTCTTCCAGGCGGGACCGGGGGCCTCGTACCAGGTATACCACCAGGTATCGTCTGCTCTCCCCGCTTGGGTTGTTTCCAGACCGTATTTCTAGGTGAAGAAGTAAATGTTGGATGCCGGAGCCCTTTAGCTGCCGAGGGCCGGGGAAGCGCCCGCAGTGGCTGCGTGGGGAATTCCCGCGGGCAGATCCCATCTCCCGGAGCCGGGGCAGGGAGGGCTTAGCCCACACACTGGGGCGGGAGGGGTGAACAGCTGGGCTTAGCTAGGGGGGGAAGGTCCGGGACCGCAGCTGCTCCCTGTTCCCTCTCCTCCCTGCCCATAGCGGCGACATCCCGGCCCTGCGGGGATCGCAGAGAGGATTGCCCTCCTTTCCCGTTTGGGAGGAAAGCAAGGGCATCCATCCATCGCTCGGCGTGTAGGTGCGCTTGGTGAAGGCGGCTCTTGCAGGTGGCTACCATCCCTTCGCAGGTGTGTTCCGTGCTTACAAACAATCCATCCGAAGGAGGAGCTGAGGCCTCCTGGAAGCGCCGGGGTCGCCTGTGGCAGTGGTTTTCTGTGGTCCCCTGTGAATCCTGCTTTCTGGCAGCGGTGCTGTGTGTGTAGAAAGGCTGAGGGGATCCCGAGGAGCCTCTAGAGTCCTTTGTTCAGTGAAGGAAGATCATCCCCGCTTTTCTCCTGCAGCACTTCCTAAATGTACATTTCAGAGGGCAGCCCAAAGAGCAGGAAGGGGACCTGGCCAGAGTCAAAAAGGCCAAAATCAGGAGCTCCTCCACAGCAAACACCCAAGAATGGATCAGTCTTTGCCCAGAAAAACTGCTCTCTGGGGTCATGTGAAGGGAAGTAACACCAAGGGTGCTTGTAAACTGGGGAAGTGATTAAACAAACGTGACAAAAAAAAAAAAAAGTTCCATTGCATGCACTGACAGGGACAGTGGGTACAGCTGCCCTGGTGGATGAGGAGCCTCTCCAGCAGCTCAGGAAGGCTTGAGCCTCAGCTCCCCAGCACCACAGGCTTCGGACTATTTGAAACAGTGTTTCAGCACTTATTTATGATAAGAGTCAGTTAAAAAAACCCCCAAAAAAACCAACAAACCAAGGCCTTCAAATATAGATAGCAGGTTTTTGTTTTCTTCAGTTACTTCCTGTTCTGACTTTTCTGGTCAACAGTTCAGCTGGGCTTTTTCCACTGTTTATTTGGGTGTGTAAATATGCTTATTTTGGTAGGCCAGCGGGGTTGCGACACAAGCTAAGTGCTTCCAGCCTGCTGTGACCGTGGGCTGCAGCTGCAGCTGGCAGTGGATGTGCACGTTCCTTCCTCTGTGTGCGTGTGTGTGTGTGTGTGTGTGTGTGTGTGCTGAACAGTTATTTAGTTATTTATCCATATTGGTCTTGTTACCCACTGCCAGAATGATGTTAAAGCTGAAAGTTAGTGGTGACATAGAGCTATTTGAGGCAAGAAAGAATAAAGACTTCCTTGTATCAAATGAGGCTGACATTGTCTCTTCAGCTGCAGGAGCTGGGAGGTGAAGTCACGGCACAAAATATCTCAGTATTTTTAAAACTAATTCGTTGTGGCCTGGGAGAAACAGGAGGGTGGCAGGGACAGGAGAGTGGCAGGGACATGAAACCCACATCAGGCAACTGGTGTCCTCATTGCTGGGGAATTACAGCTCCAGGTGACTCTCTCTGGCTTCTGTCCTGTACTTTGTACACTATGGAGGGACAGAGAGCTAAACAGTACCTGACACCATGCGCCTCCCTCCCCAACAGCTACTGCAACTGATCTGCCTTTTAAATGCTGATTTTTGCAAAATGCTCAGGCTTGTCTGAGGGGATGAGAAGTGTCACCCCTGCTGGGACTAAGCTGGACTGCCACATTGGCTAAAAATAGTTTCTCCTCCTCTGCCCCCCACTCAGCAAGATGCAGGCCGTGCTGCCAGGGCAGAGCCATAGGTGGGCCTTGCACTCAAAGCATGATCTGTGGCTCTGCAAAGCCACAGGGTCTGTGCACGTTCTTACGAGCTATGTGTAGCCTCTTCTTTGCACCCAGTTAATTTCTCCATGAAGACTTGTTGTGCTCCTGGACTGCAGCAGTAGGTGCAGGGAAATTGTGCATTGAACAGGTGCCAGTAATGGCCTTCTGAGCTGCTCCCACAGGCTCCAGCACTGTCAGCACCCTTCCTGCCCTCGCTGGATTTTGCAGCATAGTGATCAGTTGATATCAGACTGGCTCATCTGCAAAAATCCCATCTGAACTGGGTAGACTTGTGAAACCTGAATCTCCACCAGGCCACAGCTCTCCTTTCTCCCCTGGGGATATGGAGGTCAGTCAGGAAATTCAATCTCCATCATGGTTCAAGGGCTTCAGCAAAGGAGAGTTGTGAGGGACAACCGAAAGCACATCTCTGGCAGGTGGAAAATGTACCCATTGCTTATGTTCCAGGGCAGCTGAAAAAGCAGGGCTGTGCTTGTCTATGGCCTTCTGGGAGGCTTGCTGGACACTGAGAGCCACACACCATTTCTGCAGCTGCCAGTTCTGAGAGAGAAGGTTTGTTCATAAAGATGTGTTTAGACACCTTTCTCAGAACCAGTTTTCCTAAGTAATTACAGAATTATGACCCAGCCCCCCAGTTTCTTGTTACTAATATTCTTCCTTACTTTCCCTTTCTCCTGCCCCCAGCATTTTATCAGCCATGCAGGCCTGCTGTTCTGGTCCAGGGTCCATTTCCCCCCCACCCCCTGTACTGTGTCCTCTTTCTCTGCTGTGCAGGCACTTCTGTAATCAGCTTGTGAAAGAAGATGTGATAATTAATAGAAAGAAACTTAAGTGTTGCCCTGAGAGGAAGAAGACAGGTTGTAACAACCCTTGGCTGTGAGGCAGAAGGAATGCAATAACAGGCCACAATGCCTGCTGCTCTTTCCCTTCTTACATAGCAGAGACATCAAATTTTAAGTAGTAAAACCTCAGGGGTAAGTGAGAAGCTGTGTGAACAGTTATGAGCAAGTATCTCATAAATAAACCTGACCTATCATAATTCCACATGGTCTGTCTTGCTTAAATTTACATCAAAGATGTCAAAGGCCACAGGAAGATGGTAAATCAGCCTGTCATTTTAAGTGCAGGCACTGGTTGCCAGTAAAAGTTCTCAGAAAGCAATTAGTGACGCTGGATTTCTACAGTCACTGATAAGCAAGCCCCATAGGAGAAACCAGAACCATCAGGGCACAAAACTGAAGGTCTGTCTCACTCAGCATCCTCTCCAAAAATAAATATTGTAGCTATTCCAGGAAAAAATTAGTCATAGGCAGAAGGGAACCTCCCCCTGCATCCCTGGTCAGATTTTGGCAGTAACCTATTGACGAGGTGCCTGACCCAGCAGGAGCACCCCTACTCACCTGGTTCAAAGCTGCTAAAGGATTTATCACCTCTGAGGTTGCTCAGTCTCTCTCTTCTGGGCTCATGTAGTCCTGGCTTTGGGGAGTTTACAGTGTGCATGGAGCTGCATGGTTCAGTTCTGCCTTCACCAGTGTGAGACTTGAGTTCGCCATGGCCAAGAACACAGACTGGCACCTCACTGGGATAGGCAACCAGGTGACTGCCAACCAAGAGCTGTGTGCCACTCCCCAGGACAGGTGCCAGCTCTGAAATTTGCCCAGGACAAGGGAAGACAGAGACACTGCACTTCCTGGAGTAGCAATAAGCAGATGAGAAGTGGAGTGGAGCTGCTCCAGGACATAAAGCAAGTTATAAAGGCAGAGAGAGGCAAAAATACAGGCCCTTGGAGCAGCAAGATTGTCTGGCACCTGGGGACTGCCATGTGCTGCTGAGAGAGCATGGTAGCCTTGGATGCCTACGTATCTGTCCAAAGTAGTGGGTCATGCTGGAAGGTACAAGGACCAAGAATGGATTGGAGACCTCCAGTGTGATTTGCTTCTGCTGCCCGGGCAGTGACAGCCCTCATTGCTGGAGGTCCCAATATTCAAGGAACCTTTTTGTTTAAAAAGCTTTAAAAAAACAATTTCTCCAGAGCTCTGTGCCTTTTGCACACAGGCACAATAGAAAACTTGATGGGTGCCTCACTCCCTCAGGTTTTATTGAGGAAACCTTCCCCAAACCCTAGTGGTGCACATGCAGATCACTCTCTTGTGCTGAGGGTGAGGCTGTTGAAAGACTTTTCAAAACTTTTTTTCACATCTAAAGCTGATTTTTTTTTTTTAATCCTCACCACAGTCCTAGTTGTGTGCAGCAGTTAGCCTTCAATTAGTTGTTGGGGAGGGATTATGTTACATTTTGTGGGGGTGCTTCATAGCCTGATACTCACCCTGGATGACAGTGACATGTGATATATTGTTTCCAAATGCAGGTAGGAACCTCTCTCCTCTGGCTCTGCATCCTGGAGATGGCCTCACCCAAGGTTGCAGTGGTGGGCGCGGGAGTCATCGGCCTGTCCACAGCACTGTGCATCACAGAGATTTGTCCCAGCTGCTCTGTGACAGTCCTTTCGGACCAGTTCAGCCCCAACACGACGAGTGATGTGGCAGCTGGGATGCTCATCCCTCACACCTACCCAGGTTCGTTTAATTCAGGGCAGCACTGCCCATGGCACCTCAGTTAGCTGTGTCCAAGTGTGCAGTGGTGTGAAGAGGCTCAGGAAGCAAAGCGCCTTGACCTGTGTTCCCTGTCCCATACCCTTGACACTCATTTGTATGCTTCTCTACTTTGCATTATTCCTCTCTGCATGTATGGTTTTGTTCACATGCAGACACACCGATCCACAGGCAGAAGCAGTGGTTCAGAGAGACTTTCACTTACCTTTTTGCCATCAGCAACTCAGCCGAAGCTTCAGAGGCTGGCATTCACCTGGTCTCTGGGTAAGAACAGTCCTCAGAGCAACTTTTGGTACATTTGTACTGTGTTCTGGAGCAGGCAGACAGGTTTTCTTTGCTAGAATTCAGGGGTATTCTCTTCAAGTAATAGCTTTTATGTCCCTATTCCCAAGAAACTGCATTGTAGCTTCCCACTTACGATGTATTTTTAGGCAAAATTCAGGAACAGATGAGCACAGAAAACCATCTCAAGTCTGACCAGCAACCAAATATCTTTTAATAACTGATGTTTTCCACACTGTCACCCACTAGTTTTTTGCAGCAGGGATCATCTCCATAGGGATGGGACTGCAGGATCCTCCTCCAGCTTCAGCAACTAGGTACAGGGATTCAGCTGGCAAGGTGTGTTGGGGGTGTTTAATGCTGCCTATTATGTACTCAGAAATTCACCTCTTGGGAGTATTGGGACTGAGCACTCTGTAGCTTTATGGACACCAAAGATGAACAGGTATGCAAGTGGCCCCACCTGGTCCAGCCAGGTGTCTGAAGTTGTGATGGGGACACTGTAGGAAGGCACTCTGTACATACACTATCAATGGAAGAGCTCTCTGCAGTTTATTCACCCTGATGTGCCGCCCTCAAGCTCAGCTGTGCTGACCCTCTGCCTGTTTGCCCAGGAGCAGGCAGCAATGTTTCCCCATTGCTATTAACCTTGCAGAGCTGCACTGATGGGGGGAAAGAGGTTCCTGAGCTCCTGGGTTTGTGCTAAGATTGCCATGACACGTAACACAGAAGAGCAATAGCGGTGAAGTTTTCCAGGTTTTTCTCTGTCTTTTTAGTTGGCAGGTCTTTAAAAGCACTCCCAAGGAAGAGTCACCTTTTTGGTCAGATATTGTGCTGGGATTTCGACCAATGTCCGAAGCAGAACTCCAAAAGTTCCCGCAGCACCGATTTGGTCAGGCCTTTACGACCCTGAAATGTGACTGCCCACCCTACCTGCTGTGGCTGGAGAAAAAGTAGGTTTTGCTGCAGGCTGGGCATGCAGAGGGAAACCCTGGCAGAGGGACTGGAGGCAAGACAGGGTCTCCTTGGGAGACTTAGATTTGAACAAAACTGGAAAAAGTCTGTTTCTCATTGCAGAAAATGCAACAAGCTCTTGCTTGGGGAGAAGCACAGGAAATAAATACCCATGTTTTCTAAAATGTGAAAGGCCTCATTTATACAATGTCCTCTTTTTCCCAGTGTGTCTGTACAGTGGGGCTTGGAGTGTGAGCGACCCTGGGCATAGGGCCAACATAGCCACAGGGGTCATGTTGGCCAGCCAGACCTTGAAGGTACATCAGGAACCTGCAATCTTCTGAAAAAACTTTTGACTGCTCCATATTGCCAAACTTCACAAATAATATCCCTCTGTTTTTTAACATACATCCAACCCCTGAGAGAATAAGGATGTCTATAAAGGTGTCTTATTATGAAGACTTTGCACTTATGAAGTAGCTGGACCAATTAATCTCAAATTTGTTCAACAGTTGGAGTAATTTCTTAATCCATCTAGGTGAAAAAAAACCCAAAATTATGAACAGCATCATCTTGTAACAAAGTTTTTGAAAATGTTTGCCTGCATAAGATGGGTGATGCAGTCACTCTGAGGAATCGTGGCTTCAGAGTCCATGCCTGGATTGACATAAAAATTAGAAAATCTGCCAATTTCTAAATTTTTAAGTTTCCTCCCAATACCTCAATTTTGGAGAACCATAGGAGAGACAGGATGTAGATCTAAAAGGGCTTTGACAACCTGAAACATCCTGGGGTAAGTATTTAATCCAAATAGGTGCCTCTAAAGTGAGCAAATGGCAGTATCTGCTTGAGAGAAAGAGACAGGCTGCAAGCTGATTTGGGGTTAAGTAAAGAGATGTGTATTGACACCAAGGTACAAATTGCCAACTCAGCTGGTTACTTGGATGCCTTTCATCACACTGCAAAATGTAGAAAAGCATTTCTTGTTGTAGCAGCCAGGCAGGCTGAGAGTTCTCTTGTGTCACCAGTGCCATGTGAGGTCTGTGCCATCTACTTGGTACACATGATCTGTCATGTTTCATTGCCTAACTGAAGCAAATTTCTGCTGCAGGACAGCTAAGTTGTACAACCCATTTAGTATCTGCCATGTGATTTCTGCTCCCTCCCCATTTCTGCTGTAGTCTTCTTATTTCTCAAAGGATGTAATCTAATGAGATGATCAAGCTCTTTTTTTTTTTTTTTTCTCTTCTCCCTGGTGAAAAGAATTGAGAGAATATTAAACATGTAACTAATTCTCAAACCCCTAGTGACCTGAGTGGTATTTATAGACCATTCTCTTGGCACTCCACAAGGAAAACTGTTGTTGTGCCCACCTTGCTTGGCCAAAAATAGACTGCAGGAAATTTTTCCTGCTTACTTGCCCAAATTCAGGAGTTTTCAGCAGGTTTTTTCACTGGTGTATTTTTTATGGCATGGTGACAGAGTCACAGCTACAAGTCTTAGGAATACTCCCTGAAAGTTGCCCAGCCACAGCTGCTGCATGAGATCTCCCCTGTTCTTCCCAGACAGCTTCAGAGTACATCAGGCCCCAGAGCATCAACTATGCCCTGGATTCTTGGCTCACTCACTGCTTTGTGGGAAACCACTGCCTTTATAGTGGGGTTGATGACTTTGCCAGCTGCTAGAATGTTGCAGAAGATGGGATTTTCCACTTAGTGCATCACAGACCTGTCTCCTGACTTGCTTATGCTAAAACCCCCAGAAAAATCCCCAACTGACAGCATGCAGTGATTCCATCTCATACCAGTGATTTTCCACAAGGAAGGGCTTCAAAATTCAGGCAAGTTCAAGGGAGGATTTGGCTTGAAATTGAGCTCAGAAATGAAACTCAAGAAGAGGTGACTTTTACTGAAGAGCAGATGCATGTGTAGCGCTCTGAGCTGTCCTGGGTGACTCCTGGCTGCTGCTCCAGAAGGTTATAGGCACCCTGGGGGTTCTGTGTCACATCTACCCAGCCTTAGTGCAGATCTTAGGGCTTGGCACATGGCATTAGGTGACCATATAGCTCAGGAGGTGAGTTGGGAATGAATGTGGCAGTATATAACAGGCACATTAAAAGGGGTGTAGTACAATAGCTCTGCTTCTAGCATGAGCAGTTGGTAAATAAATCTGTTGTTTTCCAGCTTGCTTGGGTTGTTAAAGCTTTCTCCTATTACAGAAATGAATCAAGACCACAAGGACCTGTTTGCCTAGGGTCTGATGCCAGACCCTTCTCTAAAACTGCTCAAACTTGCTCTTCTTTTTCCAGCCCAACCAAGCTAAATATCTTTGATCAAATCAGACAAATCACAAACAGAACCCCCATGGCATTTTCTTTGCTTTTTGTCCTATCTATTGCTTGGTTTTGATCAGTATGTAAAGGCAAAGGTAATCTATCTCACTTACTTAATGTTCATAACAATTACATAAGGGTTTAGAGGTTTCTTTTTTGCCTCACTTCTGGAGTCTTTTTGCAGGCTGAAAGCAACTGGCACCCAGATGTACACCAGGAAAGTGTCAGACTTGTGGGAGCTGCACAGTGAATACGACATCGTTGTCAACTGCACAGGCATGGGAGCCCACCAGCTGGTGGGGGACAAGCAACTCTTCCCTGTCAGGGGACAAGTACTCAAGGTTCATGCTCCTTGGGTGAAACAATTCATCAGGGATGGAGATGGCTTAACTTACATCTACCCAGGGATACACAGGGTGACACTGGGGGGAACCAGGGACAAGGGGAGCTGGAGTCTCTCCCCTGATGCTGGCACTACTAGCGACATCTTTGACAGATGCTGCTCGCTTGAGCCCTCACTGCAGGGAGCTCAGGATATTGAGGTGAAGGTGGGCCTGAGGCCATCCAGGCAGAGTGTGAGAGTGCAGAGAGAGGTTTTGAGCCAAGGAGGAGTTAAGCTCCCAGTAGTCCACAACTATGGGCATGGGGCAGGTGGCTTTTCAGTGCACAGGGGCACAGCCAACGAGGCTGCTCACCTGGTGGGAGAGTGCATTTCTGCTCTGCAAGGCTCCTCATCAAGGGCCAAGCTTTGAATTCCAGAGGCTCCTTTTCCATTTGCAGCTAGTGCTGCATCTTCTAATAGCAGCTTGGACTTTTAATCCATTGCTATATAGAAAGGAACTAAGTCAACAGCTTATTCCAGTGCAGATACTCAATGGTATCTTCTACCACCTTGGAAAGGCATGATGTGTTGATCCAAGTATTAGTCTAGCTGATCATCTCCTCCATCTGCCCTGGGCATTTGTCCTAGCCTCACGTGAAGAAGACCAGATACATAAATACTCTTCACATAACAGGGGTCAGGCTGCTGCAGTATAATACAAATAACATCAATTCAGTATTTCTTCATCTGCATCTAAAGGGTTTCAGATGCAGTAGGCTCAAATACAGTAAAAATAAATTGTCTCCTTTTGTACCAAATCTAATCTAGAATTGCCCTTGTTTCTGCTACCTTGCTAACAAATTTTATAATTGTCTGTATGATTTAGAAGGAAAAGAAAACCCCACGCAGTGCTGCATTACAGTGCTCCAGGTCAGCTCTTATAGAAAGCAGTGTCAGTGTCAGACACAGTGACCAGGCAAGTGTGATTTTGAGAGCAGGTCTGTGGTACCCATCACTGCATTTGCTCATATTGCAACTCAGATTTAATGTTTCTGCTAATATTGCCCCACATGAGCTACAGTTTTGTGCATCTTTTCTTACACTAGTTTGCAAATCTGTTTTTTTCCTTCAAGGCCCTCAGATTTTGCTCTCAGACACCAATGATTTCCCCACAGCCTTTGTTCTGCTGAAGAGGATTTTTCAGAGTAGGCTTGGGAATGCAACATCCCTCTTCTACTTCATAACAACACTGTCTGCTTTCCTTACAACAGCTGATATGAATAAATTGGAGACAAGCCAACAAGGATTCAAACACCAGCATCAGTTTCATACAAGAGCCATTTAAGACTAGATAAACACTCTAAAGAAAATTTTGTCTGTAACTGGACATGAGCAGTAAGACTCTGCTATAGGAAAGCTGAGTCACCAATGCCCGGATCCTCTCACTTCATGGCAGAGGCTCTGTTGGGCTTTACACTCCCCTCAGCAATCCAAGCCCTTTGATGTGTCTGAAGATAATCACTCCCTAAAACTGGATCTTACCATCAAAATACAGGTCTGACTCTTAGTGATTAAATGCCTCATTAAATCTTTAATGGCTCACTTGAGAGTGTTATCATCCATTTTTGTCTAGTTTTTTTTGTCCACAGTACAAAACCATTCAAAATCCTTCAATAATTTCATTATTAAAATTAACTGATAAATAAAGTTCTAATAATGGAGCAAAGGTCACTTCTGTAGTGTTTCCTTTCATAAGCAAGGGATTTTCCTTCATTTGGGATGGCCTGGGATGACCAAGAAAGGCCACATTCAGCCATGGCTGCCAACTCATGCTGTTCTCAGGGGGAATGAGGACAGTTATCATTTGCAAGGGACAGCTGTCAGAAAAAACATCACCAAATTAAATTATGGGTCAATAAGTGCCTGGGACCAGCCTAAGCCAGCCCTGCCTTCATCAGCCTCATCCTCTTTTTCTCAGCTCTGAAAGCTAATTTTGCACTCCCCCCTTTGTCCCCCCCATTTGTCCTTTCCCATGGTATGAGAGGGCAGAGCTGCTTTTGGCAGCAGTGTTGGCATAAGGTTTGTCAAACTGCAGCTTTGTCCACAGCTAACACAGAACATAAAAATACATGGAAAAAGAATATAAGAATGAACTCTTTTTTTCTTAATCTTTATTTTAAGCTTTAAAATAGCAAACAGAGTATCTTATCCTGGAGGAAGAAATGCTACTAATGCTAATAAGGTGATCATAGCCCCACAGGAAAGCAAAGCTGTGCTTGTGCCCTTCTCTGCAAGGCAATGGGTTTTCTTCTAATCTACTTTTTAAAACTGTCTTGTTGATACAGTGTCAGAGTTTGCCTGCAAAGCTTATCCAGCTGGTGTCCTAATTCTGCTCATGGCCAGCAGGGGGGACAGCCACTTCTGCCCTAGGATCTTCCTCATCTGAGGGGTAGCTTAGATGTTTTAGATGATTTATCTTCCACACAGTAGTTGACTTGCTTCTAAAACCATTTATGGTGCTTCTGTACTCCCCAACACCGTGTGAAAACAGGTTCTATAAAGGGAGAAACTTTTTTTGTCCAGGAGCAGAGTTTGTTGCCTTCATCTTTGTCTTGATCCTGGAAACATCATCTGATGCCCTTTTCTTGTATATTATGAGAGGTAGTGACTCCATGGCCCATTTTAGTTTATAAAGCTCCACCAAATTCTCTCTCTGACTCTTCTTCCCACCTTCCCATCTTACATAACGTTTATTTTAATGTATATTAATAATTATACATTTACATAATGTATAATTGCCTCACTTCCACAAACTCTGATCCTCATGGGGATATACCTGTTGGAGAAGACAGCACAGTAAAGCATAAGCAGTCCAGGAAGTTCCTTCTCCAAGTGATAGAACAGCCAACAAGGCGAGGTGCTATGCTGGACCCTGTTCTTACCAACAAGGAGGGGCTCGTGTCCCAAGTGAAGATATTTCTCAGGGTTCAGTACTGGGGCTGGTGCTGTTTAGAATCTTTGTCAGTGTCATGGACAGTGGGACTGAGAGCACCCTCAGCAAGTTTGCCAATGACACCAAGCTGTGTGGTGCAGTGGACGCACTGGAGGGAAGAGATGTCATCCAGAGGGACACTGGCAGGTTTGAAAGGTGGGACTGTGCAAACCTCATGACATTCAACAAGGCCAAGTGCAAGGTCCTGCATCTGGGTTGGGGCAATCCCAAACACACATACAGGTTGGGTGGAGAATGGACTGAGAGCAGCCCTGAGGAGAAGGACCTGGGGGTGTTGCTTGAGGAGAAGCTCAATGTGACCCAGCAATGTGTGCTCACTGCCCAGAAAGGCAACTGTATCCTTGTCTATGTAGAAGCAGAGTGACCAGCAGGTTGAGGAAGGGGATTCTGCCCCTCTGCTCTGCTCTTGTGAGACCCTACCTGGAGTGCTGCATCCAGCTCTGCAGACCCCAATGTAAGAAGAATATGCACCTGCTGGAGTGAGTCCAGAGGAGATAATGAAGGTGATCAGAGGGCTGGAGAACCTCTCTTATGTATGTAGGCTGCAAGAGCTCGGATTTTTCAGCCTGGAGAGGAGATAGCTCTGGAGATTCTTTACAGCATCTCCCAGTACCCAAAGGGGGCTTACAAGATAGTTGAAGAGAGACTTTTTGCAAGGGCGTGTAGTGACAGGACAAGGAGGAATGGCTTTAAAATAACAGAGGGTGGGTTTAGATTAGAAAGAAATACTTCATTGTGAGGGTGGTGAGGCCCTGGCACAGCTGGTCTTGAGATATGGGTTCCTTACACCTGGAAGCATCCAAGGCCAGGTGAAATGGGGCTTTAAGCAACCTGGTCTAATAGAAGGTGTGACTGCCCATCCTAGGGAGTGGAACTAGATGATCTTTAATGTCCCTTTCAACCCAAACCCCTCCATAACTCTACAACCTCTCTTCCCTTCATAATATATTAAAATGCTTTATAGTCATTAATAAGCATTTAAGTGGCAACTAGATACCTGTCCTGAGTAGTACTAGCTGTTTCAGAGGCCACGGCTGAGGCTGGATAGTGAGGCAGTCTTCTTCCCAGCTCAGCCAGGTGTTTTTCTCTTTTGTTATCTATACTGATTTTCACCTGCCTTCACTTTATGCAAACTCATGAGATGGCTTTTGCAGCTCCTTGAGGCAGTTTGCACTTTACTGCACTGAACAAACTGCTAACACCAGCAGATCAGTCATTTGCCTGACTGATGGGTCCATGGATGAACACTGGCCCTACTACCAGGATCCCTTGAAGATGCAATTGGTAGCTTTCTCCACTGTGAAGAATGGATGATTTATCCTTATGTTGTCTCTCTATCCTGTATGCAGTTGCTGACTCATGAGAGGATCTTCCCTCTTACCCCATGCCAGATTAGCTTCTTAATGGGTCCTTGGTGACAGATGTTGTTAAAGGCTTTCCAGAAGCTGAGCAGATCATAGCAAGCGGATTGCTCTCATCTGCAGCTTCACAGTTTCCTCTGAAGCCATCAGAGGGTGGTGGAGCAAAGCTTCATAGGTTCTCACTGCAAAGCTCTGCCAATTCTCCCCCTTAGTCTGTGTCTCTCCTTGCAACTGTTCTGTTACTATGGCTTTTGCTGTTTGCCTGCCGCGGGTGTCAGAGTTAATGGCTTGCACTTCTCTAGATCCCTTACAGCTCTTAAAAGAAAACAGTATCACCATTCTCTTTTTTCTTCTGCTGTTTTAGGTAAAAGCTTATGCACTGGATCTTGTAGTACAACAGTTTCCATTAGCATTCCTTAAAAACCCTCAAGTGAGTAACATCTGCTTTTCATCATTTTGTTGCTATCCCTTGCATCTATTTGTTCTAAAACTTCACCTAACGACCCTTCAATCTGAGGCAGCTTCCCTTCGTTATCCCTCTAACAAATAGTTCTGCCGTCGGAATTTCACTAAGCTTTTCTGCGCTGAACAGTGACACAAGTAATCTGTTTAGTTGTTGTGTTAGGATGTGTTGCCTCTCAAACTCCTCTGCCACCTTGATCATCTGCTGTCTGCACACCCATGTCACCTGCAGAACCCTCCAGCAGGCTCCCTGCTCCTGCTAGAATAGAGGAGGCTTTTTAGCCTAGTAGCAAGTTTCCTCAAAATATTTTTTTTTTCTTCCTTTCCATTTCTGCTGTTAACTTGACAGAGCTCATGTCCTTTTCCTGATTTGGAGGGGATCTATTTTGGTTCTTCCCCATGTAATTTTTATCATGCTATTACAATGACCCAGTAATCAACCTTCTGGAATATGTCTGATATTTCAGACTTGTGGTTATAAAGAAGTCAAAATGGCACCTTTAAACAAATGTCATCATGATTGTCTGCTCCTCTCTTTCTTGTCACTTCCCCAGTTTCTAGCTTGAAACTCTTTCAAAAATCTTACTCCTTCTCACAGAGGTATTTTCCCCGGTTAAAGTCATGCCACACAAAGATTGAGTTCAGAAACCTCATCTTTTTGGTCCAAAACCTTTCAATTTGCCAAGAATATGCCTTAATATTTTGGGAATAACTGAACATCCTTCTGTTATGCTTCCCTAGGCATGGAAAATTTTAATAATCTAAAATCTATCCTAGATACATAGTGATGCTGCCCTGTGCCAACTGTACACCTGCTCACAAAGGGGAGTCACGCTATTTCAGTGCCTTCAGCCCAGCTCACTGACACAGACTGCTTTCAGGCAGTTGAAGTTTGTTGAGATGAGTCCTGTCGTGCTTCAGCTCCCCAGCCCCAGGTGTTGGTCTCATCAGCCATTCCTGAGTTTCTGCACCTCACCTAAGATTTGTGCCAGGAGCTGAAGCAAAGCTGTGGCCTCTGTTACTTCTCCAGCTCCATCTGAAGCTGATCTGGCAGCTGAGGAATTTTCAAAACTCCATTTTGATCTTAAATTTGTCTGTGCTGCTGCATCAGCTCTGAAGCTTTCATCTGGAATCACAGAACAAGTGTCAGAGAAACACTCACATGTGGGAGAGGATTAACAGTGGAAGGTTCATTCAACCTCCCTGACCTTCCCATGCCGATGAAAGGTGTCCTGAAAGAAAGACCTAGCTGTCACCTGGGCAAAGCATTTTATCCCTGTGCTGTTCCTTAAGCCCATGTGTGTCCGGACATAAGATATCCAAACTGTGCTTGAGTATTTCCTTCTTATCAACACTTTCTGATCTACATTGAAGAGGCACCCCTGGCAGATGGCAACCAATCTGTCACACTCACATGGAACTTCAAAGGTGTAATTGTGGTATAGAAAGAGAACGATTATATTTTTGAGACATTTTTATCAATCCTTGCAATTCCAGAGAGCAGATGGGATGTGTGATGGATTTTAGAGCTTGAGCAAAAAATAGTAGTTTTCTGTTACAGGGAATTTTGTTTCTTTTCTTCACAGAAACAATGCCATAAAGTCATATTGCCTTGATATAGGCTTTTGCCTCTGTTTAAAACAAATTTCTGAAAAATGTAGGAAAATTGGCATTCACCATTCATTACCATTCTCTTGAGTCAAAGGCCATTTGAGATAAACTGAAAATCCATTAGGAATAAATGTAGCAATTAAAGATAACGTCATGGCCTGGACCTAGATTTTTTTTTGTTGTTTTCACAGCAATCAAGTGACTATTGTTACATTGTCCGCTGCTCTAGCCTATCCTGTTCTATTCTTTGCTTTCCACCAGAGGGAGATGTTGGATCAAACAGTTGCTGAAAAAGCCCTCACACTCCATCTCAAAAAGCAAATGGAGTGACGCTTAATTCAGTGGAAATCTGGGTGCCTGTCGGGCTCCCACGTACCTACAAGGCTTGAGGGACTTGGATGCTTCAATAGAGCTCTAAAAAAGGATCGTGGATCACTTATTCATGGGGAACACTCTAAAATAAAGTGCAATAAAATGTGAAGGTATCAGCATACCAGAAGCAGTTGTTAACAAAAAAAATTATCATCAACATAACAATAATTCTAGATAAAGCTGCTGCTATATAGCAGCGTGTCCCAGAATTTTTCCCCCACCAAAATTCTGGAGAGGACACCATTGTCTTGGATAGCCAAGTGTCCTCAGTTCCTCATGTTGTGGGTTCTTGGGGTCCCCCAGCCCCTCAAGTTATGCCTGGGTTGGACATCCTGTGCAGGGCTAGATCCTGGTCCATATGTCCACTGGCTCCTGACCAGGCTCCCAGTGAGCCCAGACACCATTCTGGGTGCCCAGGTATTAGAAAGTATGGCTGCTTCAAGATCTGAAATGGACTGTTTTCTTTTTGGGAATTTTCCCCTCGTATCTATTTTTCTCAATGAAGAAGTAAATATTACATATTTTGGAGAAGGAGAAGCAGGCATGAGTCAAAATCCAAGCTTATTAAGAGAGGGAGGTGTTGGGGAGGTAAGAAAGGGGGAAGAAACTTTTCTGAGAGTGAACAACTTCATACAAATGGTATTTCCAAAAGTAAAAGCAGTTGCAAGGGAATTTTTCCTGTGTCTTGCTTTCATCCTTTAAGACTGTCTTATACCACTGACAGGAGGCGGCGCTAGGGAAGCACTGCCCCACATCCCTTTCCTCTGTTCCTATTAACGTGCATTACCCACTACAAGGACAATATATTTCTCACACAGTACCGTATGCATCACAAGCTGTGCTCCCATCGTTGTCACATCTCCCGCCTTTTAATTCAACTTCTCCAAAATCCCAGTCAACCATCTGATATCTAAGCCTTACATTAGCCTTTCCTTCAATTTGTGAGCCAAACAGAGGAGGGGAGGTTTGTTTATTTTCTGTGTCATCAGAGAATTAAGCAACTGAGCCAGCTGTTGGTGTTTCGGAAGCACTTGTGTGTGAGCCTTCAGTCAGCATTTTGGCTAAAACAAAGTTCTGAAAAACAACCCTTCCCTCAGGGAACACAGTAGAGCCATGGAGGAAGCTTCTCTGTCACACAAATGAATGGTTTAGGTTGCTTAAAGACTCACCATCAAATATGTTAGTGAAAACTAATACAAATTTGCAAAAGTGAGGCAAAGCTCAATGGCAAGGCTTATTCTAATACTTACTGCATGGATAATGCATATAAAAGATAACCAATAAGAATCAATCTAGAGTGATTTGTATGGAGATCAGGGATGTAAAAAGGGGTTAGGAAAGAAAGGTTAAGGGAGACTGTCTGGTGGATCTTGAGATTCAGAGTCAACTCCCTTGCTTGCTAGACTGCTTGGCAGAGAGGTGCCCACACAAGGCTGGATCCAGTCTTAGACTCTCATGTCATCAATTGTTGATGTCTAAAGGATTTAGCAGCATTTAAATGTTAGATTAACCAAGGATCAACTACAAAAAGTTATAACAATTATGGATTCCAGATAATAACATGCATACTATATTTGCTAACAGTTGTCCAAGTCGATACACACACCCAGATATGTGTATGCAAATGTACAAAGGTAATACACACAGAAGCATGGATATGTAACTTATAAGTACAAAGGTATATGTATTAAAATATTCCCCTTGAGAATCAGTGAAACACTCATGTCTAATGCCTTTTTAGCATTTCTTAATGAGGGTCAGGTGGCATGTTGAGACTCAAGTAGTGGCATATCAGCCCAGGTCCTGTTGCCAGGTGACACTTCTCTGATTTAAGCAAAAATTGAAAAAAAATTGGGCATTCTGAGAGGCATCCCACACAGTGGGAAATACTGATGCAGCCCGATGCAGCCCAGAAGACCTCAAAGGATCTATCTTAGGACCACTGTTTTCAGGGCTATGAGATGGTTGGCTTAAGCCATTGATATATTTTCATCCTGGCTGCAATCTGGGTTAGTTATTACTGGAATTTTTGAAATTCCAGTGAGGATGGTACTGTTCCACTTGAGCTACATTTCAGATAAGGAACATTCCAAGGCTGTCAGGGGATGACTGATTATTCCTGCTGTCATCTCCCACTTTGGTAAGGCAGCAGGAGTTCCTGGTACGGTCAGTACTGCCCCCCACCTTAGATTTCTCAGAGTTGCCAGTAGGATCAACCACCTTTCCTGTGGAAAGGCCTGAGCAGGCCAGAGGAGAGGCAGGGAGTGATGGACCAACACACTCACACTTGCTTTCCTGCTTGCCAAACAAGTGCATTGTTTGGCTTCAAGGAGATGAAGCCTCTCCTCTGCACAGACCTTGCAGCCTGGTGAGTCAAATGATGTCTGTGGGACAGCTGATCTTCTTTGAGCATTTGAAGAACTACGTATGGGCTTCATACATCCCATATTGCTGTGACTACAAGAAGAGCAATCCCACTTTTATGGGTGCTTCCAATAAAAAAAGCTGGAAGGCTATTTTTGTAATAAAGGAGCTGAGGCAGCTGAAGTCCAGGGAAAGACTCCAAGAAACAGCCCACTTCCCTACAGAGGTAAAGACCCTGAGAAGCACTGGCTACCCTGCTTGTGCAAGTCCATCTATAATCCTGGGTGGGCACCTTTTTACTGTGGGGGGTATGTATCTGCACAGTGTCAGCACTCCAGGAATAATCACAGGACGAATTGACACAGAGATTTGCAGCAGGATAATTGCCTCAAACAGAAGGATAAATAGCTTTTTCTGGCATTTAATGGGCCTCTTAAGTGAACGGCAATAAACTCTATGCGAACAGATGTTTTCCCTCTTTTTCGTCCTTTTGCATCTCATCCATAATTATGCACTGAAATGTTCTTGTCTGGGTTGCTGAGAGCAATCGTTGCTGTTTGTCTTTGCAGTGTAAGACTGAGCACTTCAGCACAAAGATTTAGTAAAAAGCCCTGGATTCCTAAAGGCTCCTGCCACTATCTATCGGCGATCATCTTCTTTGCTTCACATTAAGCCTGAGGGAGAAGTGAGAAGTTAAGGGGAAAATTTGCCTCTTCTAGCTGCTGCTCTGCGTATCCCACTGTTGGGTTGTTCCCCTGCATGTCTTGGTGCCTTGGGCTCCAGCTAGGAGTCTCCTTTGCTTGCCTGGCTTCTGGCATTGACCCAGCTACTGTTCAGGGGAAGCCACAGCTTCATCTTTGCCTTGCAGGGGAGGTAAGTGTGCTGTGAGACACTCCTCCCCACTCTGTGCTGACTGGACCATGGGGAGATGGCAGAGCAGGCTCTGCCTCCAGCCTTGCTGACAGGAAAGTAGCAGGCACAAAGCAAGCCCTGCAAAAAAGCTTTTATACTTTCAGATAGAGTACAGAGAAATGACCTTGCTCCTGCTAATTCTGGTGAAGGGATGTCCTCCTAACAAGGAGCCTGTGTGCAAGCCAGGAGCTGGGGCACAGCCACAAGCATTAGCCCAGCTGAGTGTTCTCACCTGGACTGAAGCTGGTAGAGGCAGCTGCATTGTCACAAACCCACTCTGTCTTTCCCAGTGCTTCTTCAAAACATCCAACTGGCCTTTGCTTCCCACATCCATAACTGAGGATGGAGGCAGACACACTGCAAGGAGGCACATGCCAAAAGGATGAGCCTTGTGGTAGCGCCTAACCTACATACAAACTCTTGGCTGAGGAGGTTATTCCACTTCGGATCAATACCAGTATCTCTGCATCATTGATGCTGCTCCACATGACATTGAGGGTAAACTGCTTGGAAAAGAGCCTGCGGGAAGAACACTGAGTTTTATCCTCACCGTCTGCTCCTAGACAGGCTGCTCAGCTGCAGGGGAGCTGGGGTATCTTTTCTGCTGAGGGCAGACCATTTCTCTCCTCCTTGTTAGGATTATATCTAAGACTTCAAAATGCAACCAGATGGAGGAGAGGACTGGCTTACCACATGGTAATAGTAAAAAAACCCAACCTTTTTGTTACAGATAAAGGCTGAATGTAAAAATGTCCTGTAAAAATGAGATGCTTTCCAGACACATGAATGAGACCTATATTAAAGGTGGATGCATGTTATTAAATTGGCCTGCATACTGGTCCAGAACATTTTGGAAAGCCTCCTATCCTAGGAAAGCTACTTTTTACCCATCAGGTTTCAAGGATGCTACCAGCCACTCCAGCTTTTATTGTTTCCTATCACCTTTAATGATGCATAAATTGTACAGACACACGCCAGGGTATTGAACAACATTAACCATAGAAAAAGTGCATAATACATAAATTACGGGTCTTAATTTGTTTGTGAATCTTCTACCTGAAACATTTTGCTACTGTTCTTCTCCCTGTCAGCCCCAGTGCTTTGGATTCCACCTCATGCTGTCTTGGAGACCCTTTTTCCCTGAGTGCTTGCAAATGAAGGAAGGTCTCTCTCAGTGACATCTGCACAATTGTTCCAGTGCCATTGCCATCCCCTACATAAATACTTTGGCATTTGTACTGTTCCATGTAAGCCCATTAAAAACATGCAATAAAAAGGCTTATATAATTTCTTAAAGCCATCATTACTACTCCAGCTGTGGTGTTTTGTCAAATTCTGACAATTATAGATTAATCCTTATGCCAAATTACACTTTTTAATGAAAGATATTCATCCTTGAGCTTAGAAGTGTTAAAATGTAAGTCAAATTTATCCCATCCAACACTAAGATAATTTTTAAAACATACATAAAATAGGATTTTTAATAGAAGTGCAGGGTAATTTCTAAGCAAAGCTGGACATCTGCCTAGGATTACAGTATAGATACAGGGGAAATACAGATGATGAACTAATATCACAAAAAATCTTTGTGCAACTGTATGTGAACTGCATGTGAGCCATCACTACTTAATTCCTGTAAACTGGAATGTCTTTTTTTTACAATGGCAATACATTTTCTATTTTTATACTAATACCTCTCCAATAAAATTTCCAGCCCTTATTTTTAAAAGCAGGCAGAATTTTGCTTGTTCAGAATGACTGGACAATTTAGTAAAAGGCGGACTGTAAAAGCACTGTTATTCCTCTCCAGGACTGAAACACAGCTTCTGGAGGCAACAGTGGTAATTTGTAGATACCCCAAGGATTAGGGTTAAATAAATAAAGTCGAGGCCCAGGAGTAGCAGAGAGCTGCAGAGCATCTTCTCCCAAAGGGCAGTCTCATTCTTCTTCTCCTTCCTGCAGCGAATGTGTGTGCACAGGTACAGGTATGTATGAGTGTAAAAACACACAAGGGTGTGACTTACAGGTAAACCTTAAGCTATAATCCCCTCTCCAGGCCAATAATTATCAACCATCTCTTTTGTCAAATTTGGAGCACACGGCAAAGCTGTGCTGTTCGATTCCCTCTGTAGCTGGAGGGAAAGACAGCTTCTGCCTGTGCCTCGTGCTGTGCTGCTGAAAAGCAAGATCAATCTTGTGTTAAGCTGCCTAAATGGCTCACGAGCTTGAGGAGAGCTAATGGGAGACTGCATGAACATATATTTTTTAGTTGTTATCTTCAAACTTACCAGTGGCGAGCTGAGAAGCAGTTTTAATGATTCACACAGCTGAGCTTTTGCCTTGACAGCTGTTCAGACATGTATTTCTCAGCAGCAGTAAGTGGGTAATAGAGCAATACAGCCAATTTACTTCTCTGTTGCTAACATTTAAAAGATAACACAAGGAGATTCTTTCATAGTTTTCAGTGGGAAGGAGTAAGGGCTGTACCTACCTGGCAATGCTGTGTGCAGGCTCCATGGAGGTCTGTCACTTGGTGCATAAAGAATACTTCCAGGATTTTGAGCTGCAATTTTAAGGAACAGAACTGAAACCAGCCTTTCACAAAAGCCATCACTGAGAAGTCACCCAGGGAGCTACAGACTTTTAATTCCATGTTTCTCAGGACTGTGGCAGAGCTTTCACACATAAACGTGCAAGGCAAAAAAACGTGCCTGGACCAAAGCTCTGACTGCTGCAGACTCAGGATCTGAGGCACACACACCTTCTGTGGGAAGGGCACACCATGCTTGTGAAAATTTCTACACAGAACATCTCTGTTTTCAAATGCACAGAACAACGCCACTCCAATTTTTGAAGCATTAGTCAGGAGTGTAGAAGGAAAGAGAGGGAAAAAACTCTTCCTTTGCTCTGTCCTGTAGATTTTGGCAGACAGCTCATATCAAGTCCAGAGCACAGAGTCAAAAGGAGGTTTTTTATTAATTTACTCACTTTATAGGAGGAATGTTTGACTTGTATTAACAGCCCTTGGAGAATCCTAGGGAATCCTAGTGGTGTTTTTCCTGCCTGGGGTTTTGCATAGGGATGGAGCAGACATTTCAACTAACCAGAAGATGAACAGAAGCCCTGACAGTGGATGGAGGCAGAAAATGAATGGGGTAGGCAAGGTGTTTGAACTAGAAATGGCCATGAGAGAGAGAAACATTAAATAACTGCTGCAAAGGAGACATTTCACTACCAATAATATCTCAGGCAAGAGGTAATTTGTAAGCAGCAAAGATAGCACTGAAGCAATGAAATTTCATTCATGTTAAACTTCTTCCTTCTAGAGGTTTAACACTGTGCTCTTACTACAGACAAATTTGTAAATGAGAGAGGAATTTTAACAGTTTAAATACTTTTCCTGGAGAAACTGAGGGAGCTGTAGCTCTGTGGAACCTACATAAAAAGTAGATACTGTAACACCAATGTCTAATTTTGGTTGCCAGGACACAAAGCTCACTGTTTTCAGCAGAAATTGCATGCTCACATTCAGAGTCACTGTTCCAGTTACTCCTTGCATTTCATGATGGCAGTTTGTGCTCAGCTGGATCCAGCTTGATGAATGTTCCTCTAACACCATCCATCTTGCTTTAGGAGAGCAAGGATGGGAGGTTATTTGCTGCCTGACACAAAGAGAGAGCATGTTTTGCCAAAGATGTGAAACTTTGCAGAAGCTGTATTTCCTAGCAATCTCCTCAAAAAGGCCCATTCTCCAGCTGGACTGGAGTTTGATATACTAAGCTAAAATTTTAATTTGATCTTCTTCTCAACAGGCTTTGCTCACACACATATCTTTGCAGCCAGTTCCTGGGAGGAATTGATTTATAATACACTTGTTAAAATGAAGAAGTGAGATGGGACTATCTTAATCCTCACTGATTCTTGTGCTAACCCTGGTAAGATCTCTCATTGTCCCTGAGATTTCCTGAGATCATTTTCTACCATTGTTCTCTTATTTTCTATCTTTAGAAACCTTCTGTAGAGTTTTTAACAGGCAGACCTAACATTCATAAGAAATTGCAGGGCAGGGGGGTGGGGAGGAAGCATGAAAAATGAAATTGTTTGTTAAAACACAAAAGGAAAATTAAAACACTGAGTTAAATTAGTGAACTGTTCTTTATCAGGACCACTCCTAGAATGCCCACAAACTGGGGCTTTTCAGCTTTCTAAGGATGGGAATATTTTGTACAAGGTCAGCACTAACAGTTACAGCCCAGTAACAAGAAGAGTGGCTGAATTCAAGTATTTGAGCTTTCTGCTGAAACTGCACAATGAGAGAAGAACAACAAATGAAACTCTGATGCTACAACCAAGAAAGAACTTGTGGTTTCTATTCTACTCAGGTTGACCTCTTTTATCTCAGTATGCATTGTTGAAGCTTTTAGGAAAGCTTTGATTTCGCAAAGATTAAACTTCAAGAGAGAGTTTTAAAAGGTATTTCTGCACTTTATACTTCTGGAGTTAACCTGCCTTCAAGATTTCCTCCATAACCATACACACACAAACTTATACTTTAATAGGACCATCACATACCATTATTTATTGACTAGGTGCTGCTAGTTTAAAACAACATTTGTGCTAAGAATTTTGTGAAAAAATACCCCTGCATTTAATGTTCTTGAGTCTAAAGAACATTAGTCTAATGTTCTTATGTCTAAAATCTCTCTTCCCTGAGCAGCAACATTACTTTTGTCCTCCCTATGAATGTTGCTGTTTCACAGAGGAGCAAAGTGATGCACAGACAGCCCAAGTGACCTTCTGCTGATGAACTCCAGGTGATGCTCATGAATGGAGCCATGTACATGTCTCTTAAGTTGATGTCAGTCATGGTTGGTGCAGTTACACTCTCCCTTTACCCTCAGAAATGTGTTCCTTCCTTACACAAGCACCAGGACTTGTCTGATCCATTCATGAGCCACCTAAGTGGGGTGGAAACAGGAAAAGTGTGTGGTTGTCAGAAAAAGACTTCCACAGCCAACTCACTTCCCTGCGGCAAACACCTGGGGCTGTCCAATTTTGGTTGTAAGCTGATCAAAAGACATGATGATATCAACAAATTTGTCCAAGTCTGTCAGAATTGGAGGTACAGAGCATTTTCAGAGCCCTGTGCATTCAGGCTCAGAGATAGAGATGGATACAATATTTGACTTAAGACCTTGGAGCAGGCTTGGAGAGCTGCAGTAAAAGAAGTACAATGTGGGTTCATAGAAGTACAGACAAGAAGTAAAATGTGAGTTTATAGTTTAAGTATAAATATGCCTTACGTTTAAGCAAAAATATGCTTTATGTTAACAAAAAAGTATGTGACTAGTAAAATAGTAGAAGATGTTAAAGTTTAACAATAGAACTTATTATATAGTTAGTGAGAAACTGAAGCTGTATCAATATAAGTTTGTGTGGTGTTATACAATTGGATACAAAAAGCCGCATTATGGCAGAGCTATGTCAAACAAAGCAGTTGATGAGTGGTGTAAAAGTTATCAGTCAGCTTTGTGGAAATATTTGATTGGCTAAGAAATGCTTAAAAGGCCTTGTAACTAAAATTAACTCAGCTTCTGATGTGACAGCATTACATGTAACACCTGTAATGATATTGATTGTCCAATAAATCATTCTTTATAACGCCTCTCAGTCATCCCTGCCTCTCAAACCTCAATACAGGTCTATTAGGAAACCCCTCCAGACAGGGTTTTTTGAGTTAGTTTTCATCTGTGCTAGGACCTGTTTTGACTTAGTTTATGACAAAGGAGCCACCCTCCTGGTACAGGAAAGACAGGTAGGAGTGACACTTAAACCCTGCCAAGAGGGGCCTACATTTACAGTGTTTTAAAACAACCATGGAATTGCTTTAACCTATTTCATAAGGACAGTTCACCTAAAAAATAGACAACAGCAATGTTTAAATGGCAGGAATGCACCTCACCTGCCAGTGCATCTGTTCTTGGAGCTATACTGAAATCCCACTTCTCCAGACAGATCATTGTTTCCTCCCTTATCTTCCTACGTGCAGCTCCTCCATCTTGCTGCCAGCAGGTCAGGTTGCTTGGCTGCTGGCACGCTCCACTTCTGCCAGTGTTCCTCTCTGACCTGCTCTCTCAGCAGCAGCCAGATCTGGCTCTGCTCCAGGCTGTGAAGAGAGAGGAGAGGTCAGAGAGCAGTAGTGCAGCCTGCTGCCGAGAAGAGGACACCAGAAGGAGCTTGGTGCAGCAAGCCTCTCCCTTGCCAGCAGACAAAGCAGGGACACTGGAAGCACAATACTGTTCACAGGAGACAATAATCACATCCTCTTTTCCCTACTTGGCAAAGAAATGGGGAATAGTCATGTATCCAAGTCCTGCATGTCCCATCTGGGAATGTATTCATTACTCACTGAGCTGCAAATTGGTTGCCATCACCCAGACCCTTTTCCCACAGAGCTTTCCTCCTGTCCTTGACCCTGCTCCCCACCTGTGCTCCTGCTTCCGAAAATCCCACCAACTGCTGCTCCCTGCTCATGCCTTAGCCATGTGCTAGTGTTGTGCCTTAGGTCCACAGCCCTCCTGAGCACTTCATAGTTCTTCATAGTGTGTCCCCATTGCAAAACAAATGCAGGGCCTCCCATGCTCCCACTGAGATGAGCAGGACACCTGTCCCCTGCACTGCCTCTCAGCTCCTGCAGATCCATTCCTTCACACGTGAAACCAAGGATGCGTCATGAAAACCAGCAGGATGGTGTGACTACCCAGGAGAGAGGCTAGGAGGCAAAGTATAAACTTGACAGTTACTCATAAGCACGAGGTGTTGCAGCCAAATTAAGGCACCACAACTGATGTTTCACACAGGCTTCTCACACCCTTCAAAAGTTCAGAACCAATGTGATTTAACTGGTCACTAACAGCCACACCGCTGGTTACTAGTCATAGTAAAACTTCCCAAAGCAGGTCTATTTTTGCAGCATTCTTGCTGCTTGTCTATTGATCCAAATGTCCCTGGAGTCAACCTTGCTAGCATTAGTTGTCTGTACTGCCAGATGATACTGGGGGTAGAAGGGGGGCGGGGTTTGAAGACGTGTCAGAGGAGTTAGGATTTTGGTGTTATCTTGGCAGTCCAAAATCCTTTATCCTTCACAGCCAGTTCTAACCTTACAAGCAGCGAAGTCCTTACTTCCAGGGCCGGGCTGTCCTTTGGTTTGACTTCAACATAAACAATCCCTAAGTCTCCAGTAAAATTTCATTACCTCGTGACATCACAGTGCATAATCTGAACTAATACGTACCTTAACAAGATATCACACTTCCATGCTGTACAGACAGGCTGTTAGTTAGGGCGGGGGATTATGTCCTCTCTCAGGCCCGCTGACACGCACCTGTGGCTACACAGCGGCGCGGCCCTACGCCGGTACCGGGTACTGCCCCGCCGAGGCTCGGAGCATCCCTCGGGCCGCCTGCACCGCTGCGTCCCGCAGCCCCCGCCGGGCCGGGACAGGGGCATCCCGGCCCCTCCCCGGCCAGCCCCGCTCGGGGCGGGGACTCCCGAGTTTCTGCGGCCGCGGCCGCGGGGCCCGGCCCGCCGGCGGCATGAGCCCTGCGGCGGGGCGGGGGGGCGGCAGCGCCGGGCAGGGCAGCCCCCGACGCCATGCCCAAGGAGCGGCCGCTCTGGCGGGGCGCCGCTTTCCGCCTCTGCCTGCTCTCCGCCGCGCTCTTCCTCTGCCTGCAGCTGGGCATGAGGCGATCCTGGTGTCCGGAGGAGAAGCCCCGGGACCCGGCGGCGGCGCGGGCTCCCGCCCCGTCCCGCGGCGCGGAGCAGCGCCCGGGCGCGGTGGCGGTGGCGGTGGCCGGGGGTGGCCGTCGGAGGGTCACCTACGTGCGGAGCGGGCGGCGGGGCAGCGCCGCGCCCACCTGCTGCGCCCCGCAGCCCCCGGGCAGCCGCCGCAGGAAGGTAGGGAGGGCTCGGGGGGAGCGGCCGCCGTGTCGCGACAGGCGACCCCGGCTCCCTGCGAGGGGCTCAGGGTGAGCGGGCACCCGCGGCGGAGATGGGGTTGGTACCTGAGAAGAGGCGGCAGGGAGGGCGGTGGTGAAGCGAGGTGGTGTGGCGTGATGTCGACTTCTTGGGAAGTGGTCAAGCGACTTTTTGAGCAGCGCTGCTCAGCTGCAGGGAAGCGGGAGTGTGCGGGAGCGGGGATGGACATGGTGGGAGCTCGGTCTGAGGAGGTGACAGTGACTCCGAGTCAGAGTGGACTCCGCAGGGTGACGCATCCCCAACAGGATCAAACTTGTGCAAAGACCGTGGCCTTTGGCGTTCTTGGCATCCGAGCGCCATTGCATTCGCAGAAGGCCATCAAGAAATGGTTCTAAGACCAGGTTTACGTGAGAATTGGCGAGTTAGTGAATGAGCTGGTAAATGACCCTGTACCTAGGTTCCCACGTGGCACTGACTGTAAAGCTTTCTGGGGGTGTGAGGACCGTCATCAGCATATGGAGTTCACCATGAGTGAGGGGTGCCTGTGCTACCTCCGCCCCGCAGTCAGCGACGGGGTGTTGCCTTTCCAATGATCGCCGTGCCGCCCTTGGTTTTGGCAGATGCCACACTCTCAGGAACTGCTTAGAGATTCAGATAATTATTCTATGAAGTTTGCAGTCTTTCAGAAGAGCCAGCTTTGAGGGCAGTGAAGGAGTAGTTTGTCATGTACTTTGGGGTCCTGCTGTCGGAGCGCAGTAGTGACGGTCTGTGCAGAGATGAGCCAGTTCTTAAAGAAGCTGGAATGATCATGAGGAGGAGCACGTGGCATCTTGCTAGAGATGAGACCACCTTTGCGATCAAAGTAAATAACTATTTCTGATCTTTGCCCCGACAAGAGCAAAACTAGTTTTATGTGGAATGGCTAAAGCTTGTCCTTATTGCCTTGATGAAAAGACTACTTGCTAACATCCAAACCACCATCTGACCAGATGTCCTGTGATCTCTCACAGGTCATGCATGTGGTCTCAACTGCAAATCTGCTTTCTTTTCTTTGTCTGTTCCAGCCCAGTAATTATTTTTTTATTTCACGAGGAGATGGACAATGAACTCATGTATAGATTGTCTTCTAGGTTCAGCTCATCTTCTGTGGGAAACTGTGATGTGAAAAATAAACTGGTAATTTCTGCCTCTGGTTTCCTGAAAGGTTCAGAAGAAATTAGATAATCCTTCACCATGCTTCCTTCACCACTGGCAGTGATGAAGAAAACATTGCCACATATTTGTTCAGAATAATAACTATGTGGTGTTCTTTTTGTGCTGTGGTATTGATACCACTTTGAGGTACCTAGGTCTTGCAGTATCAGTTTTTGTGACTTTTGTTGTCGATGCTCTGTTACTTTATCCTAAAGCACAGCTTTTAAGTGACTCTAATTATGGGAGAATTTCAGCATTAATGGAGGAAAAAAGCCTGTAATCCTATGAACTCAGAGAGTTTCTTGAAAATATGCTAAGTATGGCATCAAAAAGCAAGAGGCAAAAGTAAAACACATCCTAATTTAGTTAATGATTTTTGAGGAAATCCTTGTGGGGAAGTAGAGGAGAGGCTGCTCATTTTACCTCAGAACTGGCAGCACCTTGTGGTGTTGGAGAGCTCGAGGCTCTGGAAAGCCCAAGTGTGTTTTGGTGCATCTCCAGGTGAAGCGTGTGAAAGAAACATCACTGCTGTGATTTGTGGTGTTTGGGATGTTGCTGCTGAGGTCTCATTTGAATGCCTCTAGTTAAGTCAAGGGAAAAGTATTAGTGTATATATGATAGAGGGTGGAGTTGTTGCCAGGTTGGGTTTGAGACCATCAAGTGCCTTCTGTGTTCAGCTGTTTGACTTGAACATGTTGCTTCAGGCTAAGAAAAATCTACTTAAAGATAGGGTTTTGGGGATAGCAGGACTGAACCTTGAAATAGAGTTGCTAAACAAAAATATAGGGGGAAAAGTAATGGTAAAATAAAGTGAAAATGGTCGGAGGTTTGCCATTTTTTCATAAGAAGAATCACAACAGCTAAAAAAAAATTAATGGGTGATTCGTAATTTTTTGTTATTGTTGTTTAATCAGGAAACATGGTATTTCACATCAGATTATTGTATGACAAGATGGGGGCACTTACCAAAAAAAGGCTGCTTAAATTGGTGGTCCATGTCTTCTACCAGCAGCTCTGGAGAAAGGTGTCAGTATGCAATGGCTGCCAATGTGCTGTACTGCTGTGTGTAAATGCTGCCTGGAGGAGGGGGACAGGCTCCTTGCACAGATCTGTGCTATAGCGGGTTGGGATTGCTTTTTCCTGTGGCTTTTATGTGTTTTCAGTGTCTTCTGTCTGTCCATAAATTATTGTCAGTCTATTCTTAAAGCCTGCAGAGGATTTCAGGTATGGGAGTTTTTCTCTCCTGCTGTTTATGGGGATGGTGTTGGACTATATTGGGATGTGTGAGCCAGCAGGATGGCAGCAAGGAAAAATCAGTGAAGCCAGACTTTGCTCTGTTTTCCTAGTGCCTCTAGGTTATAACTCTGCTCACACTTACATCACTGAATTAATGTAGAAGACTGATGAACAGAGTGTTTCCATAGATGAAGCTGAATATCCTACTTTGTGGCTGTATATAAAAAAAACCAAAAATGCAAAAGCACACAAGGAAATTATTTGGCGCCTGCTTTGAATCACTTCAAAGTTTCCTGAAGCAGGGTTGTGTTATTCATTTCCCAAGCACAACTGCAGTCATCAACCAACACCAACACCACCAAAAGTGGAAAAAAAAAAGACACAGGATGGGAAAGATGGAGACTTGTCCATAAATGGTCCCTAAGTCTGCAGGAAACTGCCTGTGCTTTTCCTGACCACTGGTGAGGCTCCATCAGCAGAGACCATGACTGTGCAGCAGATGGGAGGGTTTGACCACCAAGGTTCCAAGTGTCTATTTGTGTCTCAAGATGCATACATAAAAAACGTTAACTGAAAGCAGCAGGGAATAAAGTAATTTAGCTAAGTGACATCTCTGGGAGCTGCTGGAGCCCTCTGTTGTGGTGCTTTAGGGAGCTGTGCTGCTCCCAGCTGTTTTGCTCCCAGTTGAGCCTACCAAAGTGCAGGTGCTGCTGCTCTTGCTGTAAAATAGCAAGCAAGATTTGGCATTGATAGCATATGATGGTTGTCTGAAGAATCAGAAGAGTTTTGTTGTGCTGCAATAGTAAAGTAAATGGAAGTTCATAATCCCACTAAAAGCTGCATTGTTGCTAACAAAATTATGTTTTTAAACTATAAATCTAAGCTCTGGTTGTGATAAGCACTGACCTGGTATCATATGCAACAGGTAAAAACTCCATGGAAACACACAGATTCTGCCAGGTGTACCTGCTCCTGCAGTAGGTATTAGCAGGATGTGCATCCACAGAACCCTGCAGACATGTGAGATGTGTTTTAAAAGGTTATTCCAGGGTGCCTTGGCAAAAGAAAAAAAAATATTGCATTTGGAATCTGAAGTAACAGCAAATTCCTGTCACAATAATTGCAATAACAAAATTATGCTGGTTCTTGTGCGCTGAATTTGGGAGAAGCCCTCTTCAAGTATCTGGTTGAGAAAAGCTGTAATTCCTTGCCTTCTGGGCAGATTTATTTCCGTGGAGGTGGGGAGTGTGGTACACTGCCAAACTTAACGTGATGTTATTTTGGATGCTCTTTCATGTCATATCTAGGAATATAGAAGTATTTACTACCTTCAGTAATTAAAAGCAAAGAATAAGCTATTGCTGCTGGGCCCACATGTACTTTGCCTGGGATTATAACATATTTTGAAACATGATGTATTATTGCCTAAAACCAAAACCTCTTGAGATTATATTTTTTTTACGTGTTACTTTCACTTGTATACATTTATCTTTTGGTTCGTTATAAATGCAGACTAATTGTCTTTTGCTGTTTCTTGCTGGATTGAAGGTTGTGGTTTTCTTTAAATAGAAACTATTTCCAAGAGGTTACTGCTTCTCGGCAGTGATGACTGATAATAGTCTCGTCTTTAATTGTCTGCAAATTATTTTGGAGTGATATCTTTGAAATTATGTGGAATAACACGTTTGGCACTTAGTAACACAGCAGGCTCATAATAACCTCATTTGATTTAGCATTACACTATTGCTAAGATTTTACTTAAATCTACTCTACATTTGGGTTTTAACTTTAGAATGACAATGCCATTTACATTTGTGTCAGTGATATGTAAGGCTTATGCCAAGAGTCCTTTTCAATTTTTCTAGAAATTTGGGTTAAAAAATGCATCAGATGTTTTCATTGCTTAATTGCATGCATAGTGTTTTCAAGCTGGTCTCACATCTTTAAAAGTATAGCAAGTTTTGGGTACTGCTTTTATAGGAAGTTACTCTGACTCCTCATGAGGAAGAGCCAAAATTCTTGGAGAAAACTTGGTTATTCTGAAGTTAAGTTGATCCATCTGTCTTTATGAAGTTAAATTTATCCATCTGTCTTTCCACATCCCATGGTGCAATAGCTTGTCTCTTTTGGATTGGGATTTAACTTTTGTGACTTTATTAATTCTGTGTGCCTGGAACAATGATTTAACATTACACCAGAGTTTGACACGGCAGAGCTTTGGGAGCTGTGCAGGGAGTCCCATCGGGCTGCGTTCGCAGGAGCAGATTTTCCCTGGATGAGCAAAGCCAAAGGAGATGCATGGGTTAAAGTGGCCTCTTGGAGATCCAAAGATCCTGCCTCTCTGCCTGAGACCCAGTGTGGTGGGCTTTACAGCGTGCAGTGCTGTCCCCTGGGTGTAGTGTTGAGGAGTGAACAACATCCAGGCTTTGATGGATGTAAGTGGCACGTGGGATGCTGCTGCAGAGAAGTGCAAAGCTGAAGAGCTGGATATTGGTTATTCCTTGGAGTGTGCTACTTCTGGGCACCTTCTTTAATAACAGGTAGAGCAACTGAAAAGAGTTTCATTCAGGCGAAAAAACTGTTAAGAGGTGCAGGAAGGCAAGCCTTAAGGGGAAGCATGAAGTACTGGTACTTGTTTTATATAGGGAAAAGTAGGTTTTGAGGGAATGAGCCAAGACTCTTCAAACTAAAAAAAAATAAGTTTTTTTGAAGGGCATAATGACTGATTGTTCCCTAGGTCCACTGGAAGTAGGACAAAAAGTAACTGGCTTCATTTTCAGGCAAGATATTAGGAAAATGTTTTAACTCTGCAGTTGGTAAGAAATGGAAAGGCTCCTTAGAAAACTGTACACTGTGGGCTCACACACAGGGAAGGGAAAGTCTAGGAATGTTTTTCATTGTGCTTCAGGGCAACCTCCTGAGGTCCCTCTGGCTACATTTACCTGCTCTGCAATTAGATAAGCAATCTGGCAGATACAATGTGATTAGCCAAACTGGAATTTAGCCTGAACAATGATTTAACATCAATGGAATAAAAAGAGGTAATGCAGTCTTTTAAAACTACAATAAGCAATCTTTACCCTGGCTTAATAACTCAGTAAAGAGACCAGACCCCACCATAATTGTTCTGTGTGATGACTTAGTGGACCCCAGAGGGAGGAATGCTAGTTGACAACTTTTTTCCCTTCAGCACTTGGAGGTCTCTTAGCAAATATAAACCAACCCAAAGCTGCTTATCTGGTGAGGATAGGAGCTTGTGGCTTCAATCTGTTAGTACCTGGGGAACAGCCTTGGTCTGGTTTTGTTCAAATATTCAGGCTAATAGCACAGACTGAGCGAGGTTATTGTCTTTGGAAGAAAAGAGTAAGCTTTTATTGAAAGCAGTTTTCATCAGCTGAAAACTAAATCTAGGGAGCCTCATCCAGCTCTGCCTGTAAACAGGGGCAGCTGAGGTACCAGAAAGTATCCAAACACAGGAATCCTTCTCCAAGTAGTCAAGCAATGGTAATACTGGCTTTTATTGTATTTTAACTGCAGATGAAACATGTTTATAGTACACCATAAAGAGGAAACAGTAATGTTTTTTCTGACAATGATGTCATTTGCAAGCTTGTGAGGTAAATTATTACTGAGAATAACCTTGGTTCTTACACACTTTTGATTACCTGAAACAGTTCTTCCTTCACGAATTTTTGAGAAGCAGATGGAGAATATTGTTCTTCAGAAAGTCATTACAGTGTTATGAGACTTTAAATCCAATAGGATAGATTTCTTTAGAAGTCTTTCAAATACCTGCTTAAGGCTTTCTTTTGGCAGATAAAGACGAGAAGTTTTTCTAGGTAGTTGTGGAACAGAAGAAAATAAATCTAGGTGTTTAAGCCTTCTCTCCTAAGGCACCCAAGGATTGAGGTGATAATTTATTCTGCAGATACTTTGCTCTGTGTGGCCATCACAGTTGTTCCACCATTTCCTTGAACCCAGAGAGACAGTTCACAGGCCTTGTACACAATGTAAATCCTTTATAACTGCTGTAGCAGATCAGAAAAAAAAAACATTCCTGTTTGCTCTCTCCAGCTCAGACTGTTTCATGGGACTGCTCTGGGGGCCAAGTGACCTGCACTGCACAGTAGTAGTGGCACGGTTAGTGCCAAAAAGGATATTTTGTCACATTTCATGTTTTGAAATAAGAAGTGAGGACAGTTTTGAGGACACAGCTTTCCTTGCTCAAGCAGCTCTCAAGGTGGCCAATCATTCTACATTCTTTTCTAAAATTTCCTTCTGCGGAGAGAGGAGTCCAGAACGAGGGATTTGGACAGGTGAAAATTCTCCTGGATAGCCCTAGGGTTTTTACTTTACATCTCCAACTTTATCTGCCTTCTTATGAGACAGGTGTTGAACTTCATTGCTGGTAAGGTTTTCGTCCCAGTTGGTTCAGTCAGTTCACATTAACATTTACTCAGCCAGCCAGGCAGTTAACAGAGACGTGTCTGCTCGGGGGATGCACAGTAGGTGCCAGCATGCCAGATATCTCTCTCATGCCACTTTCACTGGGAAAAAGCTCAGACTGAGGTACAGCTGGGTGATCTTTGGTATGAGCCCAGAGCAAAACTCCCCTGACAAGGGGTACAGAACTGAAATCCTGCAGTGAAGAACAAAACCCTCTCACAGCTGCCTTGCAGACTTGTGCAGACTGTGACGAGTGCATCATTCCTTCTTACAAAACAGATGTAGAATTTGGAGATTTAGGTAGCATTAGGGAGGGACCTCCAGCCTTTGCTCAAGCAGTCTGGTTTGGCTGTGGTAGATCAGGCTGTCCTGCAGCCTGGCAGTGATGGCTGCCACTCGTGGCATGGATTAGATAAAAGATTTGACATGTAAGTGAGAAAGTTTGTGTGAACCACCACTAATCTTTGACGGTATCCACAACACAGCCCACTCTTATCACTTGTTCTAATATTAACCTTGAGCTGAGTTTGTCTTGGATGGCTGTTCAGTGCTCCAGAGCTGTGAGCAGTGGATGTGAGTCATTTAATCAACTTGAGTGTTTTTGCAGCTAGAAGATATGCACCAAGATACTTTCACAGATGATGAAACCTTGTCCAGAGCCCTTCTCAGTTTGCAAGTTTGTAAGGGATCAAATGACCTGCAGTTCAGTGGAACGACTAAAAGAGGGAAAAAGAGATGTGGTCCATTTTTTCTTTCAGTTGTGGTATATAGCATATGCATCATGTAATCTGTATGCATGCACTCACCCTAATGCTGTTTTTTAGTGTTTAATGGGTTTTTATTGTTTTTGCCTAAGAAAGTGACAGGGTGACGCACTGCCCTATTTTGAGTTAGCCAATCTCTCAGGGTAATAGAAAGCATGTGCACAAATGGACCGATGCCTAGGGTAACAGATAAAAGCCATGATTTTGAACTTGCTCTCGTGGCAACAACTGGGTCAATTTCAGCAGGAGATGGCGGAAATGTTCCCAGCTGTTTATGCTAAGTGGAAGGGTTGGATTTTCAATGGTATATTGTTTCCCCATCTGATCTTCATTTCTATCTTCAGGAGTGTTGCTTTTGAATGTGCTGTCAAGCTCAGGTGCCCCCGGGAAAGGCTCTGGCTGCAAATGCTAATGAACTGCGTAGTCAGAGAATGAGTGGATGGGGTATCCTAGTTGCTGATCCCTTGAAAAGCACAAGCCCTGGGTGTGGTTCTGGGGGAACCCCTTAGTGATTAATTTGCTCTCTTACTGATTTTTTGTAGCATTTAAAAACTAGTGCTGTAATTTACGTCCACCCTGACACACGTATAAATAAAATAAATAAACCTTTCCTTGTGCGTTTGTGTAATGATAAATGTAGTAGTTCCAGTAGCTGTTAGAAGACAGAAATCTTGCTTCTCACCAAAGTCTTCTTCATTTGCTTTGCAGACTGGAACAAAATGGCTTTGCAGAGTTCTTCCAAAGTCAGAACAGAGTCGTTCTTGTTGGCAAATCCCAAATCTGGGGTACTTGTGAGAAATATCATTCCTACTGCCACCTCTCCCCATCTTGCAATGGGGGCTTCTCTTGTCTCTGCAGTGTAGGAGCAGGAGGACTTTGCTGTGGGACATTGCCTTTTGAAGTCTCTTGGGACTGTCAGGTCAAGCCAGCTGGTTCAGATTTCATATGGAGACCCTCTGGGTTTATGTGCTTGTGGAAGAAAGAGCTAACCAACAGCACATTTAACAATTGACCCACTGAAGTTTGCTTTGAGTTCCACTTTCTGATAGATTTCAGATGCAGCTTCAGGTGCAGTTCTGTGAGTTTTTCTGGAAGAGACAGAATTCAGAGTTCTTTCCAGGACTGACCATGTGGCTTCTGCAAACTGAAGGAATTGAAACCTCTGCCGTTCTTGGCATGTAGAAGATAAATATGTAGGCCTTTGAGAGCTTAGCAAGGAAACACCTACAAGACCCTGACAGGCCACTTGTCTGTCTTAAGGATTCTTGCTATTAGTTTTGATGAGGGTAGGGTCACTTTTTGAGTGTGTTTGATGAGGGTAGGGTCACTTTTGAGGTGGGTGAATATGGTGTGTGGTGTGTGTGAGACATGTTGGTCTGATGGGAAAATTAGCAAGACAAATTACTGCCCCCAGAGAAGCAGGAATCAGTGATGTGCCAGGGGCTGGTGGGAGGTATGCATTTGAAAAATGATGTTAGAACCACTGGACATTAACATCACAGACTTGCTTTTGCTTGCTTTGTCCTCCCCCTCTTGGCCTCATCCATCCCCATCCCTCTTCCTCATTCCTCTCCTAGCAGCTAGCTAAGTCAAATAATCAACTGGGAGCTTCAAAGTCAGTGCCCTTTTTTAGCATCCTCTTTCATATTTTACAAAGACACACTGTTTGAAATGCTAGGGGGTAGAGATGGTAATGTCTATTGATATTGCAAGTAATGTTAGAAAATATCTGCCGCTTAGAAGCCTAAAAATTATAGGAATCAGTTCCAAATCTTTCTTGCTCCCTGCAGAGTGGATGGCAGTAATGAGGAGTGAGATTTATCCAATAGATGAACACCACAGGGTAGGAGCTGTCTGAAAAAATGCAGAAATTTTTAGTACTGGTGCCCTGTGTCTTTTTGGGCTTTCCTCGTTTTTCTGCCACAGTGAAACTTTCAAAGAAGAGAACTCTGTTTCATCCTGAATAGGGTGAAGCAACAACATTGTGTTCCTTTTCCCTCCCTCTTTTGAGAAAATGAAACAAGAAGCAATTATGTGTCAATTGGTTGCTGCTGAGCTGATGTGTTTCTTCTTCATTAGACGTCTTGATTAATGGTTTGATCTTGCAATTATTATTCATTATGAAATCCGTGGGAATTCTGGGTGCATCATGAGTTCAGGGTCAAACCATGTAGTTTTTCAGTACTTTATCTGTATAACACTCAGAATTAGTGATAAAACATTGGAAAATATCCTTGATTAAAGAGGATGGTACATATTTGCCCAAGACCATCCTCCACGGGATTATGATGCTTGGTTCTATACTTGTCTTGAACAAAATATATTTCAAATTAGTGTGCTTTGAAATGAGCTTGATTTTCTTCTCTACAGATTGGAAAATAAATGTATCATTTTGTACTAAAAATTTGCTAACAATTTGTAAGCCAGCTGTTGTTCCCTTTATAGACAGAGGGAACTACTTGCCCAACACACTGTTTTATTTTATTTGGAAGATTTCTACATAGCTCCAGACTATGGGCACTAATCCATAACCGTATTAAAAAGAAAGAAAAAAAAAAAAAAGAATATGTTTAAAGCTAGAATACACTTAATTTGTGACACTCCATTCTCTAATGCTTTTATGAAATAAGGAATTAAAGAAGAAAAAAGTGAAGTTTGGCTTTTTTTCTTCCCTGGCTATCCAGTAAAACCCAGTTCCACCAAGTGAACTGATGGTAGGTTGAAGGAGCAGTTTCCTCGGTACCTGTTGTCAGTACTGTCTCACTTATCTTAGGGTTTTACACTCTGAAATCCAAATACCTGTAGAAGTTACCCAGTCTTCTGGTTTACCCGTGGAAAAGAATTGGTATTTACTTGAGATTTATGAGATTATAGATGTATAGTAACAAATACTGCCCTCTCCTGCTCCCTGGGCACAGAGGGTTGTCCTGGTACTTACTCAGGAGGGGAAGATGAAGAGGAAGGGGTTTTCTGATGCTTCACTTCTCCCTTTATTCTACAAGGTGTGGTGAACCATTTCTGTTTAGACATGTGCATTCCACTTGGATGAGAGTGTAGGCTGCACAAGTGTGAAATGCTCTTATTTGTGTGAAAGCATTGGTTTTACTCTCAAGCACCTTTTTTCCCCAGTTCTTAGCCTCAGGCAGAGGCTCTGAAGTCAGTGGATAGGCTGCCAGAGGCATCCCTATATGTAAATCATACTTAGAGTGCTGGAACTTGCACAAAATAAACTCAACTTATCAGGCTAGCTGAGTATTTACTGATGAATTCTGTTTGTTGTATTCTATGGTTTAAATATTGCAGTGAAGTCAGCCTAGAGGAAAATAGCTTTTTCCCCCCTATTGTATGGATTATGACATCTCCATATTTCTCAGCCAGAGCACTTCAACCAAAGCAGTTATGAACGGAGGCTGAAACCACAGTCTTGCCTCTGCTTAGCAGAAACTGAATTTGACAAGCGGTGACCAGCAGTTGCTCTATCTGTTTCTTGCTGTTATCCTTAAGTGTTGGGAAGGGCATATGGGCACTGGAAAGAATTCAGCTGATTGAGCTGCTTTAGCAGTTTTGAGAATTTACTTCCATAAATTTCACTCTGTTCTGGCTCCTGGTTTTATCTCCATTAGATATATTATCATGCTGTCAGCTCTGGATAGCGGTGGAACACTGCTGCCCGATTCATTTATTTTATTTTAGAACCATAGCAAAGAAATCTCACTTGGCTATTTCCAAAGCTGTATGTCTCTTAGAGTAAAATCAATCTCTCTTTTAATAAATGTGTATTTCTCCCATATGTTGCTAGGATTCCCAGTGGCAGAGCTGTTAGTGTCTGGTGACCTTTGAATGTCTGAGGAGAGGTTTCCCAGTGCAGCACTGCCTTTTCCTACCCCTGCAGCCCCCATATCCTTTGGCTGCAGTGGATTCATTCCTCAGAGGTAGTGAGGAGTGGTAGTTACGCTGTGTAAATTATTAATTAGATGCACTGTTTTCTGAATACATAAGTACCTACAAATTAATATTTTGGCAAGTCTTCTGAAACCCTGCTTCCTGTAAGTCCCAAACCTGCACTCAGGGTGATGGTGAATTTACAGCGGTGTCCACAGTGGCTAATGTAAACCTGGCAAGTGACTTCCCTATACCCTTTCCTGGGGAATTCAGGGTTACTGTTTGAATTCATTGGAGCATTAGTCACCTAGATTCCTCTGCAGATTTGGCTTCCTCATGTTAATTTTGGAAGCTGCTCTTTATTTCACCAAATCCGTTTCTTGGTTCTTATAGTGATGTAAATTCTGTCACTTGAAGTCAATGGTGGGAATCCTTTTTTTCTGTGCTTGCTTTTATGAGATACTTATTTAGGGGAGAAGACACAAACCTGGAAGTAGAGTTGGCGAGAGCTTGAGTGTGGGCTTTGTGTGTGAAACACAGAACTTCCCAGGGCATCGAATTTGTTTTGCATGGAGTTTTGCATGGAGTTCGCTAGTGCAGCATGCCGGCAGGTAAGGGCAGCAATTGCCCCCGGAGCAGTAATTTGTATGTGTGTGGCTCGATTTCACACCATCAGATGGGAAATGAGAAGCAAAAGGAGCAGAAAATAAACATCAATATTAACAAAAGGAAAGCAGAGGTGAAATGCTTGGTGATTGCTGCCTTTTCAGGGGTTGTTATGTATTCATGTTCAGACTGATTTGCCCTCCAAGAGTAAAGACTCTTGGTTTCAATTGCCATGCAGTGACTGAAAGATTTTCTAATGAGAATTGAAGTCAGAAAATAGTTTTATTCATTTCAGTGTGAAACTTTGCCTTTTTTTTTTTTTCCTTTTCACTGCTAAGTCTTAGAGTTTTACTTACTGGTGCAAACTGGAGCCTTGTGAAGCAAGTGCTGATAAACTGCTTATAAGTGGAGCCCTCTGAGTGATGTTTGGAGCTTCCTAGGTTGACTCTTGCAGCACTCACATCCTGCTCCCAGGCAGACAAATTAGTGCTGCACTGCAGAGTCTTGGAAAAGATGATGCACAGAGAGTGAGGAGCTAGAGGAGACTTAAGTGCAACCTCGACATTCCCTCTTCCATAAAATAAAACACACACATCCAGACACAGAATTCTCCATATACATACAGATCATGTTGAAAAAGCCATTTAAATTTAAGACACACACTCATTAATGCAGAAAGCACTTTTACCACAGGACTGGTTTCCATAGGCAGGATTTACTTTCCTGAGCAGCCTTCCCTCGTGGGAAAGCCAGACTGTATGTGTGACACGTTACTTGCTTATCTTGGCACAAAGCTATTGTTCCTCAGCCTATTGTTCCAACATCAAATCTTTGGATAAGGTCATGGAGTGGAGGATCCTCCTGGAAGACACAATAAAACATGCTGAGAACAGGGAGTTTTTTAGGTACAGCCAGCATGGCTGCCTCTGAATTGGAAAGCTATTGATTTGCTGGATGGACTGATAGATGGATAAGGAGTTGGTTGTAGTCAGTGGCTCAATGTCTAAATGACAAGCCAGTAATGAGCGGTGTCCATCAAGGGTCTGTGCTGGGGGTGATACTGCTTATTTTGGCCAACCTGACCTAGTGGAATGCGTGCCCCATGGAAGTGTTTTGTACTGGGTGATATTTAAAGGCCCTTTCCAACCCAGTCCACTCTGTGATTCTGTAACACGCTGCAGATTTTTTAGCTCTGGAGTTTGCCTGTGGGAGGGACTCCTTTGTGGCCTGCTCATTGCACTGCACCAATGTGGTGCATGCAGAGGACAGAGAAACCTGGTGGTGAGTGGGTATGAAGAAGTGTGCATCTGTGCAGTAATGTCAGAGATGTCTCTGCCTTAGATAAATTCAGAAAAGCAGAAACATGGAAAAATAGAAAGATTTCCTGTTTGTTTGTTTGGTTGGTTGAAGTTCATCATGGAGTTTGTGCAAAGTTTGTGTGGAAGTTTCACTGCTGAAGTGGAAATTCTCAGTTTAGGCGGCTGAAGGACTACGTGTCCAGCTGCTTTTCCCTGTGATTCCAGGGAACCCACTGCTTTTCTCTCAACACAGGCACACACATGCAGAGGAGGAGTGTATTAGCAAGTTTTGCACTATGGTGTCTTAAGAGACAATCTCATACGTTTAAGGAAGCCAAACTTCAAAGAAAAAAGAAAATAATAGTAATATGAAAGAGAAAAGAAAGGAAAGAAACGGTTCAAATATGTAGGGATGGAATATCTATAAAGCCAGTTCTGTTGAAAATTAATTCACTCAAAGCTTTAAATATGAGTCAGTCACTTTGTTAGCCTGTGTTTTAAATTACAGTTTACTGAGCCTGTGTGTGTCCCTACTACTCCTAAATTAATGATGTAAGGTAGCAGGTTTTTGCGAGTGAGTGTCTTGTGAGCCCTTGTGGTGCTGGTTACATTTAGTTAGAGGCTGTATGAATTGACTTTTCTCAAGAAGGTCTGTGCCAAGGCTGGAGGCATACTTGTTCTTTCCTACTGATACCTCCGCTTTGAGGTGGAGTTTGTTTTACTTGTGCCACATACTGCTGCTCCAAACATAAAACGTTTGGAATTACTCAACCCTGCTAAAGAATAAAGTGCAGCTAAATGTTGCTTTATGCTCACAGCTAAAGAGTGGGCTCAGCCCTCTAAAATGCATGTTTTTCTGCAGCATGGGGTGTGTGAATGTCTGGTCTGGGGTGTAAGTATTCCTGAGCCCATCCTTCAGGCTTCCTTTGCCGGTCTTGGAGAGACATGGACTTTTCCAGTGCTTGACTCACCTTACATATTTTATATGTCTGCTCTCTAGTGAGATGAATCATTCCCTTAAAGATCCTGTCTGCCTCATCTCTCCTGTCAAATAACTTAGCTCCCCAGCCCACTGTAGGAGCTTCCTTGATGGCTGTCTGCATGCACTAGTGTTTCTTCCCTCCTGGCTCTCTCTGGGAGTCACCCAGCAAATTGCCTCTGAAATGAAACGTGGGCGTTCACGAGGGATTCTTTGCTGCTGGAGCTGCTCTGTGCTGTCAGCAAGAGGAGCAGGGTGCCAGGTTTGGCTGCCTCCACCCTCAGCAGCCCTCCCACTGCCCTTAGCAGGATTTGTGCTGGTCACGCATCCCTCATGAGGAGTTTGTGTGTCCTGCAAAGCCAGGGCTTGTGTGGGCTGCAGCAAGCAGCTTTCACTGATTAGGGTACTTTTGAACCGAGGGAAAAACCCCAAACAGTAAGACCACAACAAACTAATGTGCTTAAGACCACAGGTGCTTGAGAGGGACCACAAATAAAATTATGTCCAAGCTTCATAAATCGTGTTTGGGGACAATCTGTTCTCACAGGGGCAAGCCTTCAGGAATGTAATCTAATAAATTTGCCACGTAGATGTCTGAAATTTTGTGATCTGAATCTGAATTCCATGCATTGCCCTTCAAATGGATAAAACCCCTGCAAAATTTCACGTATGAGCAGGTTCTGTTCTGCTGAGTGTGGTTGTACACAGGGTACAGACAGACTAATTGGAGATAAAGATGTGTATGTCATTTGCTTCTATGGCTAGCAAATATTTATGGTTCTTGATGGAATTTGTTACAACAAATGATTTCCACTCACATTTGGTGCTGCCTCAGATGTAAAAAATTAAATTGTTGCATGATTTAATCAGAGGATTTGCTTAAGACATCTGTGTATATATTGACAAGTCTTATGTTTCTTCTTTGGAAGCAACAGACTGCTTGGCAGGACAATGGGATTCTGGAATTTTTGTTTACAAAAATAGCCAATATGTTTCTGTATTTTAATTGGCTGCTAAAAAGGAAGGAGATTAAAAAGGGGAGAAAACTGCTACTGAGTTAAAAAATATGGAAATATGAAAAACTTACTAATTTCCCTTTCAAATGTAAGCAGAAGGGAAGGAAGGGGTTGGGCTTTTTGAATTAGTGCACTGAAACTAGGATTTGTCTGGAAAGAATTTAATGATTTGTGTGTAAATTTAGACTGGAAAAGCCATATGTTTTGTAGACCTACAATTTTAGACCTGCTGAGCCCATTGCATATTTCGATTTAAATTTCATATTATGATTTCAGATTTTTAGGATAGATTTTAAATGACAGTCCTTTTAAAAAGTATATCACAGATATACTACAGGTTATTAAGGGATAATCAAATGTCTATCACAGATGGCTATACAGAAAAAACAGTCTAGGAAAAAGTGGTCTCCGGAGAGAAATCTCTGCAGATTACTCTCAGATTGGTCTGAAGGAAACATCAGTCCTTATCTTTAAGTGTGAAGTACCTGGAAGAAAAACCAAGTACTTTAAATGTATCCTAGTTTTCCTAACAAAGCAATGGCATTGCTTTAAGATTTTCTTTTCTCTGTGGTTATCTCATGTGGTGAAAATTTAGACACCACTCTGAATAAGTTTCTGGATATCCATTACCCTTCAGGAGTAGCTGAAGTCAGTGTCTGACCAGTTCTTGTGATAAAGTCTTGCTGAAGATTGATTTTCTTACCATGATAATTTCAGTTCATATGTCTATACGTGAAGCTATATACAGAGAGATACTTTAAGATATGAAATATGATATTTTTTCAGTGGCATTGTAACTTTCCAGATACTGTCATCTCTTTTTATATATGTGTATATATATATATATATATATATATATATATATATATGTGTCCCATAACTATACATACAGTTGTGGTGTCTGGTTGGATGAGTCCTTACCCTAGGGAGAGAATGCACCCATGGTGATAGGCAAAAACACAGATTGTCTGAACCCATTTTCTGGCTCCTCCTGGGAGCCATACAGGTGAGAAAATCCAAAGCATGATGCCACGGTCAGGTTTGCTCTGAGTAAATAAGATTGCAAAGTCAAGAGAGCATTAAACTCCTCAAATAAGGATCGTTTTCAATCAGGGATAAACTTGATTTTCACAAAGTATTTGTAGAGTTTATTTGAGAAGGCTTACATGTAAACGTTGTGAACCAAGCTGAAAATTACCTGGAAAACTATAAACAAAGGCTACCGATATACCTATAGAACAGCTCCTTCAAGAGGATATTTTGTATTCCTGAGTGTACCCAAAACATCACCAACACTTGTGAGCTACCCTCTGGGAGGGGTGCACCCGCCCGAGAGATGTGTTGGATTTTCACCCCCATCCATTGTCTGTGAATCTTATTGTAGGGCAGCTGTTGAGGCACCCTGCAGGGGTGTTAGGAGGTGTTAGGAACAGGACTGTCCTGTGCGTTCCTTAGTGAACGGAAATAGGCTGTTGCTCCCTAAGGAGCCAGGGACCAAGTGAGAAGCTTGAGAAGCTGTTCAAAAGCATTGCTGTCAAACAGGAGCCTCGTGTCTGATCTCTGCCACAAAAGTAGCATTTATGTAGTGCTCCTCAATTTAAAGAACTAAATACAAAAGCTTGACCTCTTTCTGTTTTTTCCTTCCCTCCCCCTCCTATTTTTTAGTGAAACTGCATTAGTAAGTCGCAGTGGGTTTTATTTCATTTTCATGTGTTTATCAATAGTTTGGAATCAGTGGGAAGGCAGTTTAATGTCTTTAAGACTTCAAGAACCTGAGTGTAAGCTGCAGTGGCTCTTGGACGTTGCACTCTGCTGAAGAAGAACCCCATTCATGTGGTTCATTATAGGGATTTTTATTCTTCCCTGTCAGCTCTGTGCAGAAGGAATTCTTGCTGAATAGTCCACAATGGCCACCCTGCGAATCCTCTACTTAATGAGGTACTTCTCACACAAATAAATTTCAGAATAACTGGGCACAGATGTGTAAGTGTCTGGGTGATTGGTGTTCTTTTTTGGCTTGGTTTGATTTGTTTTGTTTTGTTTGGGTTTTTTGGTTTGGGGTTTTTGGGTTTTTTTTTATTTGGTTGTTTTTCATTGTTTGGTTTGGGGTTTTTTTCTTCTTTTTCCCCTGAAAACGATTGTCAATCTTCATTTTCATTTCAGCTTTCAAGCCTGTTGAAACAGCAGCATTCCTGTCATTGCAAACGTTATTCAGCCGTGTGAACTGTGACTCATTCTGAAAGATTACACGCATTTCCCTCCCTGGTGTGCACCTATCCTCCTGCTGTTCGCTGTTTGCAGACTGCCTGCTGCAAGCAGAGGTCAGGGGGACATGCTGCTGCAGAGCTGGCTTGCTAGCTTGCTTCCAGGCTCATGCTGTGCAGAGTATAGGAGTCCAGGTTTGCTGCAGGCAGGAAGTTTCAGGGTGTTCAGGGTGAGAAATGCTACTTTTGTCTGCTTCTAGGGGAGAAAAAAAAAAATCTCAATATCCTTTTCAGCATCTCTTTACAGTAAAAAAAAAAAAAAACCCACAACAAACAAAACAAGTCAAAAACCACAACAAATCTGAAAAATAACCCCTAAAGGAACAATAAACCTCATACAGACCTCCTGGCTCACATTCACTGTAGACCATGTTTACTTAGGCTGCAAAAATATCAAACCATGATACCAGCTCAAGGCGAATGCCATCTGGTCTGGTGGTCCTCTTTAATAATCTTTCCTTTCTAATTTTACCTTCTCTTTCCTGCATTCCTCTCTGGCATCAGAGGATCCCTGCTGTCACTGTGCTGGCTTTTCCCCTGGTGCCACAGACCAGTCCTGTCTGGGGGCTCAGTGCCTCACCTCACTTGTCTGCCTCCATCCTCTCCAGCTAATTGCTATCTCCTACATGTGTCCCAGGCTTTGTCTGAAATACAGTCTGTGGAAATCTCGAGTGGGGTTTCTGATTATGTTTTATTGAATGCCTTTGAGGGAGAAACCCCATCCTGTCCCTTAAAGAAGCTCAGTTAATTGGGGATGATTAAGGAGAAGCTTGATACTACCTGCCCAACCGTAGAAGTGAGTTATGGTGCCTGAAGATGAAAAGCCATGAGGAATCAATCTTGATTTAGTACAACTTAACACCTTGCTTGTATTTTTATCTACTCGAGGGCAAGAGATGACAAGTCTAAACTTCCCAGCATGACAGCGGGCAGAATTTGGAGAAGGTGGCGCAGATGGGAGCTCAGAGCCCTGTTGCTCTGCAAGCACATGTCTGAAAGACCTTTTCTGTCCCACTCTGTCTATGTGGGAAGTGTTTATGGAAAAGCTGACAGGATCCCTGAGGTTCAGAGCTGAGGGAGCGTAGAAAGCACCCACCAAAACTTCTTCCTTGGGGCTATGAAAATGATGAGTGGTAGGACTACAGGTAGCCACGCTTATATTTTTTCAGGGAAACAAATTCTGGTATATATATCAGGCAAGTGTGGGAGAGGAAAAGGTATTTTCTCAAAGCCCACAAGAAGGAGTTGTTGTATTTAGTTTTCCAATAAAATCTAGATCTTAAAAAAGAAAACACGTTGCTTGCAGGGAGTTCCGTTGGAGATTAGTAATTGCAATCCAAGTTCTTGTTTCAGTGGACATTCAAGCAGAGACACCTGATAGATATGAAATTAAAATGATATCACTGTTTTCAGATGTTTTTGTAGGATTTGGTTATTTAGATCTTGATTTTCTTCATGCATTTCTCACAGCTTACTTGGGTGTCCTGGAATAGCTGGGTTAACACATGTATCCTGGATGAGGAGCACTTTCTTTCTGAATTACCTACGTATTGCTTTCAAAGCTGATCATTATAAATCATAGTTAGATGCTTTTTCACTGTAGTTGAAACCTTGGTTTATTCTGAAATATTTTTCATGTGTAGGCAAGCCCTCAGGAAACCCTTTAAGTTTGAAATTAAATCTCCTTAGTTTATTAGCCCTTGTAATTTATGCTTGCACTGTCTTTAAGGTTTTTTTTTTTTTTTTTTTTGCTTTGTTTTACAGACTGTAAGATGGCACATTGAACTACAACCATGGGCAAGTCCAACCCCTTCCCTCAATTATGAGGCCTCAAGGTTCCTAAAGTACATTAGCACTTCTCAGGTGAGTTTTTTGTTTCAGTCTCCATTTAAAAAAACATTTTGCCTGGCACAGATTGTTCCCTTGTATCTGAGGAATTAACCTCACACCAAACTTTTTTTGAAACTGATTTATTTCTAAAGTTGCTTAACCTAGCACTGATGGTCAACATAAATATAAAGGTTAAAGTACAGGTTAGAAAGAATGCATTATTTCCAGGTGATTTATTTCCAAATGGGTTTGTGTCCCGACAGGAGTATGATATGACTGAAATTCTAGATGTGGTGTTTCTCTTTCTCTCTCTCCCTTCTCTCCCTCTCAGATGGAAAAATACAGAGAACTCTGTATCAAGAGAGTGTATTCAACCACTCCACCTTTCAATAATAATATGATAACCAGGTTCATTTTACTTCAAAAGGAGGAAGTTGAGGTTCCCAGTAAAATGAGAACAAGGCATCAGGCCCTAACTTGGACAAGTTATTTCAATGATACTAAGAGAATCTTGATATTTTCAGGACAAAAATGATTGCCATAGAAATTAGTAGGTTTATGTACTTTTTAAAATGTGGCATTTCCAAATCCAGATTGTGTTGATGGATAATTCCAGCAGTCAGCGTACATGAAAATTGGGCCATCATGTCTTAACAGAGCCATCACTTATGCACAACAGCATTTGTGTATGCATTTCCTGTAATTAAAAAATGGAAAAGGTGCTGGATGCTCACAATTCCAACAGGGCAGCTGCTTTTGGTACCCAGGTCTACCAGCAATTGACCCTTGAACACAGAGTTGTTCATTATTACTTACATTGAAGAACAGCTAATAGCCCCAGGTGCCAGCATCACAGCAATGTCATTCACGTATGAAATTCTTTGATAATGCAGTGCTTTCAAGGCTGAAATTAATTTGAAACACCTCTAAAAAAGAGTATAGCATTCTCCAGATTGTGGGTACCCCTGTCTAAATTATCAATAAAATGACATCTCTGCTGCCACTCATGCCAGCACTGAGAAGGCAGGAGGCAAGATGATGCATGTGGAGGCAGGAAGAGATGTGTGCAGAAGTGCTTGTTTTGTTGTACAGAAGTTTAGACTGTGGCAGACGTATTAAGTTTGAAAACATCCTTCATCTCAGTGACTTAATAAACAGTGGCAGATGCAGCTAAACTCCACTAGTTGGGTCAAAGCCTACAAGGACATCAATTAACAGAGAGTTTATTGCTTTTGACACACTCAGCAAGAAGTTTCATTCCCAGAGTAACTGACCCTGGTTGGGGGAATAAGCATAAGTGCAAACCAAAAATTGAGAGGAATCCCTGCTCCTGACCTGGCAGATGTTACAAGATGAATAACTGTCAGGATCACAATATGACTGGTATGAGCCCTTCTGAAAATAGCATCCTGCTTATGTATGGGATGTCATTGTCCTTGTCTCCTGAGCAAGTGTCTACTAATTACTGTGCCTAAGTTCAGTCCCACGCCATTAGCATAGAATGGCTCAAACTGCCAGGGCAGGAAGGTGCCATGTCAGCAGGGTCAAGGTATGGCCAGAAGAAGCGTTTTCAGTGATGGTATTGCATGGTCAGGAGAAGCATCTTTCTTGTGCTGTTGTTTGTGTGATAGGAGTGAGCAGAAGCCCAGAACAGCATGCGATCTCAGTGCATCAGTAAATCATGCAATGGACTGATGATGGTGCTAAAGGCAGGTTCAGGATTTGATTTTTGTTTGGGTTGTTGTTGTTTGGGGTTTTGTTTTGTTTTGCTTTTTAATAGCAAGAGTTATCCAGTAGCAAGAGCTGTTAAAATTGCTTCAAACTCTGACTGTTATAATTGCCCATCATGCAATGAGTCAAGTGGCAGCATTTCAGAATCTTAGTTTTCTGTAGAGAGTACATTATTCTTCTGTGTCTTAAATTAGCGCTTATTATTGCAGTGCCATTTATTCCTTGATTGTTATGTGACTGAAGGGAAATGGGTAGTGGGCTGCAGTGCAAATCATTGCTTAAAACTTAGTGAATCCTGGGAACAGCATGGAGAGATGCTGTATTTTCTTTTATGGATTTTCCTTGGGAAATTAAGAGCCAAGCAAGAGCAGGGAGGTGGTGATGCAGTGTACAGCTCTTTGAATGTAAAGCTCCAGATAATGATCTTTCAGTGCATACACATCTTAGAGAATACGAGTTTTATTTACTTATAAAGTACATGGTGGAGAGTGCCTGCCACATTAAAGGCTGAGTTCTAGGTTTTACTCTCATCTCTGTGTAAAATTGTTTAATTTCTGTGGTTCCAGGTGGGACCAGAGCTGTGCTTTTTAGTTTGGTTAAGACAGACAACCGAGCCTCTGCAGTCTACTTTAGAGGAAAGAAAGGTGCAAGATGAGAACAGTCTGTTCTCATGAGGACTGATATTTAACCTGGTTTTGTCCTTTCCACCATTTTAGTTGTTGCGTTTCTGACAGTGCCAGCTCCCATTCTTGCAGCTGGGGCTGGTACTGGGCCTAGACAACAACTTTTCATCCTGATGGCTCAGCTGGGTTCCCACAGCTCTTCTCAGTCTTTGCTTTCTTATTTGCATGATAGCAGCCTGTGCCCTGCAACCCCTGACTTTGATGGCTGGGCTGTGTGGTTTGAGAAGAGCTTCAAGAACAAACCAGTGGATGCTGGTGCTGGTGCAGAGCAGTGCAGCCTTTCCTGGGCAGAGGTGTCCACAGCTTTGGAGCTTCCTTCTGCTCCCCCTTGCCTCTTTATCACTGCTACGGCGAGAGCCATACGAATTGTACCAGCTCTCCATTGACTGCTGCACTCTGTGTTCTGGAAAGGGTGCAGCACTCTCCAGCTCTGTGCCTGCCTTTTTCAGAGTGGATTTGGAGGAGGAAGGTGGAGTGGAATGTGGTGGCCTGAGGGTGAAATGCTGGCCTGAGCCGCTGGCTGGATGGGCAGAGCTGGTGCTGCAGGCAGGGCTTCCTCTGTAGGTGTCAGTCACAGGGCCATGGCTTTGCTGGCTCAGTCACTGTGGGTTTGGCTGTTCCAGGCTGCTGCTCAGCTACTGGCAAAGCTGATTTCACCCCTCAGTGGTTTTTGACATGTCCATGTTTCTGATGAAAGCCAGTGCATTTTCAGTCTTTGCTTTCTTGGTCTGTACAAGGGCTCGGACTTAGGGTCTTCCTCCCTGCAGGGTCTCTATCTCTTCTTTTCCAGGGTTTTTATCCTGATTTTAGACTCTAGATGTCCAAGCCAGCTCAGCATAGACAGACATGCTATGATTCCTCTGTTTAGTCCTGCACTTGCTTAAATCCCTTCATAGCTGGAGAGGGCATGTTTTGGGGTAATGATAGAATCCCTTCTGGAGCTGAGATCCAGGACACCCTGGGTAAGATACACATTGCAGAGACACTGCGATTTTGTAATTACAGTCTTGATTTTAACATTATTCAGGATGTAGAATCAACTTCAAGGTTTGAAAAGAAAAAAAAATTAAACATGCGAATGCTGAAACATCTTTTTCTCATAGAAAAAAATGAATTTGGGTATAGTACTAATGCTTAATTATTTGCTTTTCAAACTGCATTGTTCACTGGGGAATTATGTAAGCCTTAAGTTTCACCAAGCGGAACAGACAAACAAGGAAAAAAACTCATCAAATCAAAAGCCGTGATTGACAATAAAATTTAAATTAAACCAATGAATATTTTTCTTCTTTCCACTTCTCCCCCAAGAGGCAAATTAAAAACAAATTAAAAGTCCAGCCTTAAAATGAAATATTCTTCAATTTCAACAGATTTCATGTGAGCACATGAACCTGAACAGCTTGAAAGGGTACTCCGAAACCTCAAAAAAGCCCTGGTCAATCTGTCTTGATGAGAGGTTTAGCCTCATCCATCGAATCAGAAGCAAGCAATGCCGTCTCTATTCTCTTGGGTAAGTGCTCTCTTTAGAAGAAAGGAAATTGTTTCATAGCAAGTAGCTTCAAAAAGCCCTATAAATACAACACAGGCTGCAGCAAGGTTATCTTCTAAAATATAAACTTTGTTAAGGTGTGTTTATCATGTGTTGATGTGCTTCTGTAAACTTTATTTTTATGGGAAAAAGCCTTTCTCCATGAGGCTCTTTATTTTCCGTTCCCTTTCTAATATTGGTATGAAAACAAATTGCTTGATGGTGAGTTGTGAGTGGTAGTTCATGAAGAGGAAGATGGAAATCAAAGAGGCGAGCTGAGATGTCCACAGCATCTTCCTTGAGCAGCAATGACTGGTATAACTGCCAGGGATTTCAGCAGCATTACATTACTTTCAAAACTTCATTAACTACCTCTGGGAAAAAACAGTACTTTTCCATGTGAGAGTGTGTTTGCTCAACACTTCAGGGTGACATGTGCCAAAGTGATAGTGGCAAAGGCAGCAGTGGCTTTACTTTGAGATATTTGCAGTGTTTATGATGTTTACAGCACTTGAGAGTGAAGTTTTCATTCTTCACAGAGCAAGTGCTTTCACAGGCAGCAAAACTCCACATGCAGCCGCATTTCCCTGCTAATAAAATGTTCTGTTTCCCAGGAAGATGAGGGAGGTCAGTCCTCAGAGCGCATCAGGCAATCAGCATACCGGTGCATTAGGAGAACAATTGCTGGGATCTGGAGCTCATTTCAGATCACCACATAGAGTTGCCTAATAAAACTCTACTTGCTGTCCTGGGAAGCAGCTTTAGGTTAGATGTGTATTGAAAGGCTTCATCTCCCTTGAACCAGTGCAGTTTATTCCTGAGATTTTGCTGCTGTGGGCTTAACAAAGGGTGGCTAGCAAGAAACAAAGCCAGGGTGGCATTTCTTAGCCACTAGTACATGCTGAGTAACACCTGCAGTGAGTGTGGGGGGGAGGCAGGGTGCCCTCTGGTCAGAGGGAATGGTTTTGGTTAATTTGGGTTGGTTTATATTTCAGTTGAGTTTATTTGATTTGTAAAGACCCAGATCCTCTGAGAGGGAGGTGCTCTCAGGTTTTGTTCAGCAGCACTGCTCTGTGGCAGAACAAGAGCATGCCCCTTAGAGACAAATCACATATACAGACAGAATATTTCTCTTGACTACTATTGCTTCTTATTTTCTGAGTGTTCTTTGCAATATATTTCAAATTATACTTAACTGGCATTAACGCAAGATAGAGGTTTACATGATTATTTTCCTTCTCAGCTTTTCATGTTCCTATAAAAGTTAGGAGAGATGCTGTGTTACCCCATGCTCAGTTCCAGAATTTACTGTCTGACTGTAATACTGAGTTACTGCCTGAGGACCCTTCTAGTACTCAGTAGGGAGAGGCAAGCACATTCAGGTGGAAAATCAGCTAAGCTAAACAGCATTCTGGAGGTAGGTATAGCTTTCTTTTGATTATAGTAGAAGTCTGGGATAAGGTGGCTGCTGATTTTAGATGTCTTGGCAAAGTACTCAAAGTTGTTTGGAATTAACCTAGACCTTGTCCTTCAAGCTGCATGATCATTAGTATTAGACCTGAGCTCCTGTGTAGATATTTTTTTCCCTGTTGTTAAGGGTCAAGGGTGGGTTGAGAATGATATTTTTGTTAAATTGTCCAGTAGGCACAATGCAGAGTTTATTTAATCTGTGCTAGGAAATGCAGATTAGGCATGAAGCTGACCAGCACTGAGATATTTTGCTGATGGTTTTGAACAAAACTGAGCTAGGGTGTGCATACCAGTATGCACACTTTATATGTGGTGTTGTTTTGTGTATGGTCCAGGGGGCATGGGTGCCAGATTTTCTGCAGTGATGGAACACTAGGGCTTAGTAGAGATTGAAATTGATGTTGGCTCTCCCATCTATCATCAGATACACACATGCTATAAGTAACCAACCAGGTTGCGTCACATGAAACAGCTAAAAAATGAAAGGGAGATACTTCAGGTTACAGAGAAGCAGTCTTAAATCAACCAGTTTACTTTTGCAACCTTTGGAGCTTGTTACTGCATAATTCTTCCCCTCAGACTCACTTCCTTTAGTTTATGACAGACAGAAAAGTAATTTTGTTCTAAGGCAAAAATCCCCTTTAAACATTTTTGTTACATGTTTCATAAAGAGCAAATGGGGAGCAGCTGCTTCCAAGGAAGAGCATTCTCTGCAGAGAGGATGGATGAAGGACAAATGTGAAAGTTCAGTGGGAGTGTTACTGGGAATCCTGAATTAAATCCATATATCATTAAATAAAACATGGAATAAAACATGCTGCTTAGGCTTTACCTCCTTGAATGCTATAGAAGAGGTTACTTGTGAATGGGAGCAAGCAGTGTCTGGAACATCTGGGGATATCTTTAGATTAGTATTAGCTGCTTCCACTCCTGGGAGGCAGCAATGTTTGTGCTTGGGGGACAGGATTTCCCAGTGTGATACATAATTGCAATATGCATTAGTAAGCTCTAGAGTTATTAGTGCTAAATCTGCTTAGATTAAGCGAAGTCAGTTACAAACGCCGCGGTCTGGGATAACATAAATGAGTAGGATTTCAGAAACTTACCAGCAGAGGTTTAAAGAGTCTTACTGCAATACCGCAATATAAATGCCATTTCAGGTGCATCCTAAAGTGTATGTAGGAGCTTTAGGATTCAGGCAGGGGGTCCTTCATTTTTTTCCTGAGGGGCTGAGCTCAGTTTATCTTCTTTTGAAAGAGAGGGAGAGGAGGGGGGGCAGAGAAAGGGAAAGCTGGATCTTAACTTGCATGTGTTTATAGTTCTGTCCTGTGGTCGCTGTGGGAGCTGGAGAACCTGCAGATTTCAGGCTGGATCAGCTACAGGTGGCCACTGGAGCTCTGCTGGAGCAGAAAAAGCAGATTTTGTGCCACTCGGCGCTCACTGCGCTCCCGGGTGAGGCAGGAGCCGGTGCGATGCTTCGTCCACAGCAAGCTGCAGCCCAGTGTCTATTCTGAGCACAAGGCTCTGTGCACCATGACCCTCTGTGAAAACCCTGGGAGCAGGGAACAGCCAAGGCACCCTGCTGCCCGCTGTGCCGTGTCCCGGGTCAGCGTGGCTGCCCTACAGCCGGCGGGGAGCAGTGCCCTTCCCGGCGCTGCCCGTGCTGCCGGCACTGCCCCTCTCCCCGCGCCGCGGGGGCTCCAGAACCCAGCTCCTTGAGCTCCGGCACCCAGCTCCTTGGACTCCAGCATC